>CM077091.1:32287893-32831219 GCA_039513925.1 Platanthera zijinensis | reverse complement strand
AACTAGTTGAATGAGGTTGAGATGAGTAAAGTTGGACGGTTTGGCTTAGCCCTTAGTGTTCACGTCCCGAGGCTCCTTCCGTATTTGATGGATGGTTGGGCTTGGTCCTCGGTGTTCACGTCCGGAGGCTCCTTCCATGCCATGATTTTGTGGAATTGCATGTGGTGTGAGTCGACACGTGGTGTCGTAATCTCGGGTTTAGGATAGTGTGGCAGGTCTATGGGCTCGCCAATCGTCACACCGATGGGAGTTGACAGTTAGACCTTGGACGGTTGTGCTTGGTCCTCGATGTTCACGTCCCGAGGCTCCTTATGTGGCAAGTGGACGGTTGGGCTTGTTCCTCGAGCTCACTTTCGGGGCTCCTTCAGTGTCACGCATAGGCCAGTTCGGGGCTAGGATCTTTGTGCATATTTACCCAAGAGAACCCGCTAAGCCGTAGTACGCATGTGAGCTCTGCTATTGTGTTCTTAGCGTTAAGGCTTACGGAGGCCTAGGCCAGGTAGTATAAGAGACTAGCCTAGTAGTGGATATGCTCGCTCTACTATCACCGTTTGGCCACGACGGTTGATGCCTGAGTAGTTAGATACCTGCTCGAATAGTGAGAACTATAAGTCTGTGTCGACATAGCGGTTGCATGTGCTTGATCATGGGTGTGTCATTGCATTGCATACATAGCATTGCACTTCATTACATACACAAGACCCTCATCGTATAAGTTTGTATGGGCACTCCTATACGATTAGTTACTTACTTCTGGACGACCCTCAACTTATATGCTTGTATAGGCATCCATATAAGCTGAGTTACCTACTGTTATAACATTATACTCTCTTACTGCTGTAGATTAAGAGGTTGTTAATTTATACACTACTTATATTGCTACTTATGACTTGTATACTTACTTCACCTGCTTGTACTACTGTTTTATATATAGTACCTGTTCCTTTGTCCTCCCGGTGCCGAGGAGTCGCCCGGGGAGAGGATGTGAAGCCACTTAGTCTTTATGATTAACGGTTACTACGCCTTCCTTTTTAGGAGGAAACCCCGCAGGTGGAGCAGCAATCTATGCAGCTGGACAGCCAGTCCTAGACGACAGGGCCTGAGGGGACGGTACCGTCGCTACCGTCGGTTACAGATGTGAGTGAGAGAGATTTTGTTGTAGCCCTTCAGGGCAATTCTATTTACGTACTCTGATTATGTAGAAGCTTGTTTAGCTTCTCTTTGCTGTACTTATGGACTCATGCTTAGTGTGGATTGACTTCTTTATATTATTATGGTTGGGTTGGCATTTACGTGTTGATATTAGTTGTAGCGGCAGGATAGGCGTCTTGTGGTACAGGCTGACCTGAGTGTTAGTGTTACCGCAAGGCGGCTATTCTAGGCATAAGACCCCTCTCGTGCGTGTTTTGTGTTCCGGGAGGGGGGTTTTACAATTATTGTTTTTGTTAGTTGTTTTTCTAGTCTGCAAGGATCTTCTTTGCCCGGGACGCGCAAATAGGTAAGTCTGGGGTGTGATGAGTCTTGTTTATATAGGGTTTTGCGGACTCATCTGGGCTTGTTTTCATGACTTTGCACTTCACTTTTCAGTTGTTTTCATTGATATTTTGTTCCTACTGCGTTTCACGTTTAGTGCACTTTTCTAGCCCGAGGGTGCGCAATTGCGCATTCGATTGCAAGGGGTATGCACTTGGTGCTCCCCAGGGCACATTCCAGTAGTTTTTATTGCATTTTGTTGATTGTTGGAGGGTCCTCCATTATGAGTTTTTATTGTGTGCAGGTGGTATATTTTCCCCACTTCAGAGTTTTGATTTGTGGAAAATGCACGGTCGTGCGTTTCTTGGCGCACGGTTTGTTTCTGTCGTGTGTTTTCTACAGATTATTCTAGAAGGGTTGACCGGCCCGTGCGATTTCTTCACACACATTCTTCGGGACTCGGTGTGTGAAGGAAACGCACGGTTTTCCCGTAGCTTTGGTTTTTAGGCTGTTTTATGGTTAATCGTGCATTTTCCTTCACGCACGGGCAGAAGCCCCCGTGCGTGAGTTAAACGCACGATTCCACCCTGTTGCCTGCCTTTTGTGCTTTCTGTCATTACCCGTGCGATTTCCTTAGCGTATGGGTGGAATCGCCCATGCGTGAGTAAAAAGCACGGTCAATGCTTCTTCTTCCTCTGGCATTTTCTGGATATTAATATCGTATGGTTCACGCACGGTCATGCGCAAGACCGTGCGATACCATTTTTTCTAACTTTTACTATTGAAGCCGCAGATTTCTTCTGGACCGGATATCTCCATTTTCCACCGCCATTTCCACCCCTTTGAGCGTGAACTCATCCCTCCAGCCATCATTTTCTCTCTCCTACTTGGAAGGTTGATCCGCCCACCCATTTTCCTCCAAAGAGCTTGCTAAAGCTTTGTATCCGACCGTCATCACCATTGCCGACCTCCAAGCTATTATTTGAGTTCTTAGTTGTAGAACTTGGGAAGCAATTTGCTCTGATCTGAATCAGCGACCACAACACGAAGAAAACGGGTGTTAAGAAGGAAGTGACAGCCGTTCGGGATCCCGGATACCTTCCAAAGACTGAGCTAGGACGAGGCCCGACAACCCTCGCTTCCGGTCGTGAATCTTGGAGAGCCTTCGGGTGCTTGGTTGTGTTTCTCCCCTCTTTTCTTGGATTTTCTTTAACATGAACTTTTGCTAGTATTATTGAGGTTTAATAACCATGTTTTGCTCAGGTCTTGCTTCAGTTTTGTGTGGTGATTTCTTGTTTATGATGTGGGTTGATGATCTTCATCTTTGTTAGAGAAAGTTGTGTTTGAGTCGTTCTAGCGACTGTTAGAAGCGTGCGTTGCAAAGAGGTGTTTAAAACCCTTGATAATTTGTTCGTATCCGCCATTACGCTTTAGAGTAAATCACCTTAGTGATGCGGTGACGGCGACCCGCACTAGATTAACGCTGCTTAGTGTAGGAAATCCAAAATCAAACCCCTCGTTTTTACATAGCACTTTCATTCATTTCTCTAAAAGCGAAATCCATGCTCCCTAATTGCACTCCGCGTGAGATCGATACTTGGGGAAGATACCCCTCCCTTTTATTACTTGGCCGTGAACGGTAATCTTACCGTCAGTGCATCAATAACTGCAGACGCTCAGGCAAGACTCTAACTCTAATTTTACAAGAAATTCGTAATTTTTATAAAAGAAATCAAGTTTTAAGTTAAGATTGTTGTATCCCTCAGCTCAGTGGATCAACTAGTCCACGAGTGGAAATATAGTTATACGCTGCGGAAAATACTTTATTCATAATAGTAGATGTCCTATATGAGTATAAAACATCCCCAGAGAACAACTTATGGTATGCAATACTCTAGATTTATAATAGTAGTGAAAGTAGCTATTATAGTCGCTAAATATAGTGATTTAGGTTTCAAATATGGTATGCATGGGGTAGTAATAGTAATTGTTATACTTTAAAATATCTAATATGCAACCTAACATAAAACCTTCCCAGAGAGCAAGCACAAAAACAACCATAAGAGGTAAACCAACAGCTTAGCAAAGTATTATATATTCTAAAGAAAACTACCAGTGGGCATCAACAACCTGACACAAACCCACTAAGAGTATGCAAGTCTAAACAAAAAACTGAAACAACAACTACCTCACGATGGTGAGGAGAAAACACTACAACACTGCAGTCCACAAGCAGAAACCCAATTCCGCACCTCCATCGGCTACAGCCCTGAACCTCAGCCATTCAAAAGAAGAATACCTCAACAAGAAAACACAAGTGGCAAGGAAATAATCAGGTAAAGTACAAATTCAAGGAAGGATATAGAAAACTCGACTATAAGAAATGCTGAAAACCACAACTGATTAGTCAAATAATGAAGGTAAGTAAAAGTCTGTAATAAAGCAATTAAATGAACATATACACCGAGTACGGAACGAAGCCAAGCTTCGACAAGAAAATTGAGAGGATTAGCATAAATATCATAAACTGATCTAAGAAGCAAATTGAGCACAAAATAACTCGAAGATGTGAGTCATTAACACTTGGTAAAAACAACCGGGCTGGAGTCTGTGACCAAAATGTCCAAACCGAACTTCCAAACCCAAATGTCTCAAAAGGGCACTGCGATGGTGGCCACCTTGCCAACAATAACCCAACAGTCCACAAAAACAAGACCAAAATTTAACCAAACCGCCAAGTGTAATGACAACAAACTGGCACCAGTTGGTGGTCCTTTATCCACTGCCAACCTACCTAGCGAAGAAAACATCATAACCAAACACCCCAAACAAAACCCAAGTCTAACCCAAAGACATACTTAAACAAGACCTAAAATTACCTTAAGGACCATACACGACCAAATCCTACACGGAATAGCGAAAAACTCCAAGTCCCGACGAATTCGGCGAGTATACCCGACGAAACAAATGGATACTCGACGAATTATAATGCGATATTCGACGAATCGACAAAAATGCCTTGTGACAATCAGCGATACTCGAAGATTTCCTATCGATACTCGATGAACAGACTGGCGATACTCGCCGAGCTTCCTTAAGCCAATCTATGATATTTGGCGACTTCAAAAGGATACACATCGAAAATGTCTTATCCAAATTCGGAGATACTAGCCGAATTTCTCCCCAATACCCGCCGAATTCTACTAAGGCTACATACCGATACTCAACAGTCCCAACGAATTTAAGGTTCTCTACACCTATATATGGCAAAAACAGTCCCAATGATATTCGACGGATTCCTTCATGATATACGCCGAATTCTACTTAACCTGAATTCCTAGTTTTCGTGGTTTTGGCCGAAATCAAGTCCTGACTTAGAGGTTCTTCCAAAACTCATTCTACACTACTCCTATCCTCTACGAGAGGAGGAAAAAGAAGAAGTTAAGAATAAAACGATTGACATGCAAGGGAAGAGATCCACTTACCTTGAAATCTCTGAAAGAAGCGCCGCCCGCTCGCACTGCGACACGGATCGGTCATCGAAAGGCCCTAGCAGCATTTCCTGAAACTTTTTGAGGGATAAAGGAGTCAAAATCGCTAACCCTAACGTACAAAATCAGAAAAATAAGGAAAACTTACCACGATCGCGTGGCCTTCGCCGAGAGCTTTCCAAATCTCTATTCAAATGACGAAACCAACCACCGAAGCTCTTCCTAATGTCGGCCGAACACACGCTCCGTCCGTCGAACTCGCTCTCTCTCTCGTGATACAGCGCCGCTCAGGTTTGGGGAAGATGATGAATAGTTGGGTTCGTTTTACGTTTTATTTATACTTATAAATATAAGCTTAAATCCAAACGGCCTGAGATTTCTACGAAAATCGCACCGTAGCTAAATACTGACTCTACGAATCCAACCGACAAAAGTCGAATCGAAACGAAAACAAAACTTGTGAAAACCACCTTCCAAAGACAACAAACACAAGCATCCCCAAAAAGGCTCCACTAAGTCAACAAAACAGACCCCGCTCGCAAGGGAATCTTGCAAACAAGCGTAAACCCAGCCATACTGAAAACTAAGAGATCTAAAACCTCACTCTAACAATGAGACATTCCAAACACGCGTCAACGTAATGACCTGACTCATAAATACGCCAAATAAAAGAATTCACTAATCATCGAAAAATCAGGGGCATTACAAATATGGTCTTAGAAGTCCTAGGATATAAAGGGAGTAAAGGACATGAGAAAGGCACACTGAAATTTAGAGAATAGTCAGGAACTGCCAACATACTTCGACAGGAAGTCAACATAACTTTGACTCAATACCGATGCTACTTTGATTATAAGTCAGAGTAACAAACTAAGTTTAGTCTACATTAATTCATGATCTATAATAACGCATACTTTGATATGTTGTCGCGTAACATCAATTAAAGAGTTAATTTAACAAACAATTTGAATGAAGCAAGAATTCAATGCTACTTTTTTATGAACTCAACGTTACATCGAATAATTTTCAAAACTAGAATTATTCTGGGGATTAAATCAGAATTCATTCAAGAATGTTTTAAACTGAATAATTGTTTCTTAGAGATGTTAGAAGATGATTATATATAGAGAGAGAGACTTGATTGTTTGTAATGAGTAACATGGAGGACAAATAAGCTACATTTATCATTACACGCAGATCAGATCGTATTTTGGAAGATTTCATTCGATAGAGGAGATTAAGAAGAATCTCATCTATAATTATAATTCTTCCTTGAATCAATTGATCATCATCTTATTTTGACATCTGAATAGAGAATCAGTTCTTCTTCTTATCAAGGGCTTATCAATTGTTGTATAAGATTCAGTGAAGATTAAAGCATAATATGGAATATCCCTCCAATAATCCTTGAGTTCTTCTCATTTAATGATTTATCATATTTATAAAATTCAATTCACTTAGTGCCAACAAGTCCTCAGGATTCTACTGAGAGGACTCATTAAGAAGATTTCTATATCTTCATATCTTCTTCTAATTTCTATTTCTAAACATTTTTATTTTGTGAAAAGAGTTTTAGGAATCCCTCTTCAAAGGAATCAGATAGAGGTTCTGAGAGTCTCCTTGAGAATAGTCTCAGATTACATTGGTTCAAGATATCCTTATCAAAAGATCTAGTGATTGGTTCTAAGAGTCTCCATATCAAAAGATTCAGGTATAGTGATAGTGAATTCCTACTAAGGGGTTAGAAATGTGGATGTACCTAGATTTTGGGGAACCATTATATTTCTTGTGTCTTCTATGATTGTGATTTTTTCTGTGATTACTTTTTTGATGTGATGTATTTATAATAAATTAACATAAATTCTGACTAATCATTTGAGTATATGCAAATTCTGTAAAAAAAGTATAGTTAAAATAAAGTTATATTTTAATCTATTTTCACCCCTAGAGAAAACTCTAAGAATTTAGTTAATTGCTCTCCCTTTCCAAAACATCATTCTTGGATGTCTGAAAAGACCATCCAGACTAAAAAGGAGAAAACTTGTAGTGATAATGAATCAAGCTATTATAAATCTAAGAGAAAGAAGCTTGTGTAGGGCTGGTTGTATTATCTAAAGAATTAGCACCTATTATCACCAAGATAGGAATCAGAGCTCCACTATTAACCTATGGATTTGACACAAAATAGGAAGATAGTGGTGGGCTGATGGCACTAAATGAAGGGGAAGATCAGGATGACTCCTATCCTGATAAGATAAAAAAAAAACAACCTTGTTTATTATGAGACTCGTGTTGTGTAAGAGTCTAACTCATCATCAAATGACAAGGATCACTCTAAACTATAGAATAGCTTTGATGAAATGGTTGAGATGTTTGGTGCACTCCTTTTAGCATCGGGGAAAATTATGAAGCTTGCTAAAAAGAAGGCTGAAGAGATTAAAGTCCTCGGACCTCTTAGAACTCAACTAGATGAGAAGATGAAAAAGATCTATCAACTGACCTCTGAAGAAATTGATATCAAACCAGTCATTAATGAGCAAGCTGAACTGTTAATAATAAAAAAGAGAATCATCAAAAAGTTTGGATGTGAGCTCCTCAAATTGAGAGAATAGATGGAAAAATATTCTAAGCCCCAGACAGTCCTTCCCATAATAGACAGCCTCTCTACACCATACAATATTGGTGTAAGATATGAGAGGAGGAATAGAAGGAGTACGAATGCTAAAGGGAAAGCACCCATATAACCCACTATCTTCAAAATGGTTCTCTTAGCATCAAATAACTAAGACCTAGAGAGTGTATATGAACACTATAATATTGGATGTTCCACTAGTGGAACCCAGGATGTGCATTGTGGAAAGAATGCTCTTAAGTGTGCGTATGAGGAAATTGAAGTGAATGATCATGGTCTCTTTGTGTTTTGTACCAACTCAGGCACAAAAGATAGTAGCAAAACTTTTGACTAGAAATCTGCCAGGAAGGGCAAGGCCGTGGCTGGACAGATCAAGTCTCTCCCAGCACACCACCATATGCTCTACAATGATTCTTACATAGTACCTATCAGAATCCATCCTAATCTTAGAAAGAGTATTCTTACATATATTATGAGACCCAAGAGGAGGTATAGTAAGTATAAGTGTTGGTACTATGGAAGGGTTGGGAATTTTGTTATTGAATGTTAGTTTAACCCAACTATCTCAAGAGCACCCACTGGTAGGACAACACTCAAGCTTGTGCTTTTTCCTCATTGCATCTATGATGGTTCTAAAGCTAAAGCAAAGTTCTAGTGCTAATAATAATATAGGACCAACAAGATTTGGTGCCTAAGAAGAAGTGATCTCCTTTGCGGGGAATGTACAAAGGCCAATCAAACTCCCATTTGGTACTTGGACAATAGATGTTCCAGGAACTTGAACGGAATAAGAAGCCTACTGTCACATTAATCCTCACTTGAAGATAGACCTAAAGTTATCTTGGAGGATCTGATAGAGGAAAAACCAAGGGCTATGGTATGATCTCATATGGCATAGTCCACATCACAAGGGTATCTTTTGTTGAAGGATTGTAATACAATCTGATAAGCATATGTCAACTATATGATTTGCCTATGTAATTTTATTCCATAAAGATGAGTGCCTGATTAAGAAGTCTGAAGAGACATGCATGCTGACTAGCACTAGGAGTGGAAATATCTATTGTTTAAATTTCTTATGCATTAGCTCTTATTCGTTTATATGTCTTATAATTGAGAATAAAGAATCTCTTTGTATGCAATTACACAAGAGGCTAGCTCATATCAACTACAAGACCATCAATAAGCTCCTATCAGAAAATGTAGTTAGATCTGGTCCCAATTGGAAGTGTGTCTATGAAATCCCTTATCATCCATGCCAAATAAGCAACCAAACAAAGGGCTCCTTCAAACCCATTGAGGTTAGGGACTTTACAAAGTGTTTATATCTACTACACACGGACTTGTTTTGTCTCATGCCAATTCACAGCTTAGGAGTAAAGGTCTATACCTTTATGATTGTTGATGATTACTCTAGGTTCACTTGGTTTTCTTCCTTAATTAAAAGCCAGATACCCTTGAAATATTCAGTAGCTTGGTCATGCTAATTCAGAATGAAATGGGAAGTTTTGTGGCCAAGATTAGGAGCGATCATTTAACTGAATTTCAATCTGGTGCTATGCCCAAATTTTGTGAAAGTCTGTGAATTTTTTAAGAGTTTTCCTCTCCTAGAACTACACAACAAAACTTAGTTGAAGAGAGAAGGAATAGAACCCTGATTGAAGCCAGAAAAATTATGTTGAGTAACTTCTCCACCAAGAGTACTTTTGGGTTGAGGCTGTCAATATAGCTTGCCATGTTTTAAATATGGCTTTAACTAACAAAACTCACAACAAGAATCCCTATTAGCTTGTGAAGGCTAACATCCAACCATGGCCTACTTCAAAATCATTGTGAGTAAGTGTCATATATTTAATAATAGGAAGCAATATCTATCTAAGTTTGTTGAAAAAGCTTATGAAGGAATTTTTGTTTGGTATAGTTCTCATATTTGAGCTTACACAATATTCATCAAAAAGACCAAAGTAGTAGAAAATTCCATTTATATTGTATTTAATGAGACCATCATGATCAATAAGGGCTAGTATAGTTCTTCTAGTATTACAGGTATTTAGAAAAGCTTGGAAAGGGCATCCTTCAATGAACAAAGGAAGAAGGGTGAATAAACCTCATCTAATGAACTGTTCTAAAATTGAAGCACTTCTAAAGTAGATATAAATGAAGTTGCTGAAAGGATAGAGTAAAATAAAGCCCCATAAACCTGAAGTATAGTAGAATGCAAAAAGGTTACCAATTGCAACAAGACATTTAAGGGACCACCCTCAAGCACAAATGATTGGTGATCTGGATCATAGAGTTCAAACAAGAAGAAGTGCAATAAATTAAGTGCTCCACATGAGCTTTCACTCTAGGTAGAGCTAAAAAAGATGAGGAAGAAAAATCAGATCCATCCTGGATCTTGGTTATCTAAGAGAAACTAGATCAATTCAAGAGATGTAAGGTCTGAAAGCTAGTCACCAAGCCTCTCGACTACAATTTCATTAAAATAAAGTGGGTATTAAAAACAAGTCGGATGAGCAATGAGTCATAATAAAGAAGAAAGAAAGATTGTTTACAAAAGGGTATAACCAAGAAGAATGAATGGACTTCGAATAAACCTTTGCACAATTTGCCAGATTAGATGCTATAAGGTTGTTTCTAGCATACGCAGCTCATAAAGGGTTCAAGGTTTACCAAATGGATGTGAAGTTTGTATTCCTCAATGGAGATTTAAAAGAGGAAGTATACGAAGAACAACCCCAAGTTTTACAAATTCCTCTCATCCTAGCTATGTATATTACTTAATAAATGCATTATATGCTCTCAAACAAGCACCTAGAGCTTGTTATGAAACACTGTCTAATTTCCTCATTGAATATAAATTTTTACAGGGAAAGATAGACCATATATTATTTTTAAGGGAAGTAAAAGGGAAGATTTTTCTATTGCAAATCAATATAGATGACATCATCTTTGGATCTATAGAAGATCACCTTTACAATAAGTTTGTTAAACTTATACAAGGTAATTTGAAAATAGCAGCATGGGAGCACTAAAATACTTCTTAGGGACCAAGTAAAGCAATCTAAAGATGGGATCTTCACTTATCAGACCAAATTCACAAAAAAAAATTATCAAGAAGTTAGGAATGGAGAGTGTAACTTCTATGAGGACTCAAATTGGCTCCAATGCATCTCTAAATAAGGATGAAAAAAGGAAAACCCTTTAATGAAACCATGCATAGATGTATAATTGGGTCCCTGCTCTACCTACCTTCTAGTAGACCAGACATCATGTTCTCCATATATGTTTGTGCTAGTTATCAAGTGAATCCTAAGGAATATCACACCTCTACGTTTTAAGTTATCTTAAGGGTACACCTAATCTTGGCTTTTGGTGCCCTAGGAGTAATGTCTTTAAGTAGATAGGATCTTCAGATGAAGACTTTACAGGATGTAAGGAAGATAGGAAAAGCACTTTAGGGACATATCAAACCCTTGGAAGAAGGTTGATCTCAAAGAGTAGTAAGAAGAAGACCATGTTAGATCTGATGAACAACCTGGGAGGAGGGTGAATAAGGTTTTTAAAGTTAGTTTGAAATGAAAACAAGTTTTACCAAGAAAACAAATTCTGGAAGGTGTCGTGGGCGATAAGGCAAGCGTCGGCGGTAGGTCATAGAGTTTGATTCTCTTTGTAAAACTTTATTTTTAGATTTCCCACACAACAGAGTAACCTCTAGCAATATACAATCTTGATTTTGAGATGTAATAAATAAAATATAATTTTATTCAAAATAAGAATAGTGATTTATAATACCAAAATTTGATTTTCATGATGCCAGAGATCGAAGGCGATGAATACAATTTTTTTTTGTTTCTATACCAACACTCTCAGGACCGATTGGCTCTCGCTTTTCTTCCTAAGAAGATTGATGAGCTGGCTCTTCATCTTCCTCCCCGAAAGGGTCTTAGAGTCCTAGTAGTATATCTCCCAGATCTTGACTTCCTCCCAAGACTATTTCTTAAAGACTCCTCTCAGTAATTCAACGACCTCTCCGGTTAATTTCCCTTTCCCCAAGTTCAGATAAAAATAATGAAAATACAAAAGAAAATTTAGAGTTTAAAAGTTATTTCTTCCTCAAATGTAGAACTCCTCTGAGGAACGGCGCGCGATCGATGCTCTTGAATATCATTCTCGTTGTAGTAAATTAGCACGAATGGTTAATGAAGATTTCGTTCGCCAGAGTTCTTCGATCACTGAACGGAGAAAGAAATAATGCATTTACTTCAACTGAGAAGAAAGTTTGTCCTCCTACAGATGGACACCGAACCCTAAAATTAAAAATTCTCCTTTGTCTCTCCTCTATGAAAATAAATGCACACTTTTATTTTCTTGAAAAAATTTGATACCGCCGGCAGTAGGGCTAGTACCGTCGGTAGGTCAATTCATGCGGTGATGATAATTGTCCTGTCGATTTGGAAAAATATTAAAATAATATATTTCCGCTTTTATTCTACCGCAACGCAATAAGATGCTAGCACCTAGCGGTGAGTCACTGAACAACTATTCTTTAATTTCTTTAGCGTGCAGCCAGCAAGAGGGATACCGCTTGGTGGTAGGTCACAGAGATTGATTTGCTTATTCATTTGTACCTGTAAACCTGAACACTATACCCAACATAAGTATGATAAAAAATAACTCGGGATTTGATATTATCAAACTAAAGAGATGCGGACCAGAGATTCCAACAAACTACTCTTTTTGATAATATCAATTCCATTCATGAGATATAAATAATAATAGCATAGTATAATGTAGTTCATTCAATAAGCTTGAACTATAGTACGTTTAATAACCAGGATAGCATACTACTGCCCCTACATGTGTGCTCCCTCTATATGAGATCTTCTCTTGTATGACTTAGCATAGGATTAGCTCATGAAAACTCAAATCTTTTCCTTCTTATATTATTGAAAGGTTCGAGGATGAACGAATGTACCATGAGAAAAACAAAGTGAAAAAACGTGCACACATGCATAATAAAAAAACATAAGCACCGGGGCAAAAATAGGAGCTGAACTCCATGAATATAGACCTACCCAACACACAAAAAATAGTTGACATGAAAAAATTTTGTGGAGCATAAGATATTTGGACAATACATTTAAATCTAAATACACACAATTTGGAATAAAATGTTAGGAGATTTTTATAGTTAATGTAGTGCAACATTATAAGCATCATGAATATAAATTGTGTACTAGAACACATGTGGTATAGACAGATAATGCAGTTTAAGTCCAATTCTTTTGTATGGAAGCATCAAATAGAATAATGATAGGTGTACGTGTAGCATCTGAGAGAATAAGTGGCACTAACTTAATTTGTAGACTTTGTACAAGATCGAAATGATTCTTTAGCCCAAGGTTCTTACCCTCACAATGCTCATGAAGACTTAACAGGAGGAATGAGTAGTGCTTGGGGGGTATCCTTGGCATAAGATTTGATAGCGTACATATATTTTCACATTTTGTTTTCATTCATTATTTTGTTACTATCAGTTTTATATCATTTTTTTAGTTAAAGGTCCCCGAATCAATCGAAAACTACCCACATACATAAATACACTTTAACTTGTATATAAAAGACTTTTTTACTAAAATGTTGGCCCAAAATTCTAAACTTTATATAAGAAACATGAACACCATTACATTGATTGTTCAAGTCATTCCTAGTGTGTTAAACACAATATCACGAGTTAGAACATGCAAGCTTTGAACTTCTACTAGAGTGCATTTTTTAGGGATGTGTGAATAGTGAAAAGTCATTACACTGCCTTAATCCTCACATATACTTAGAGGCAAATTCAACATACACTATATTGTCTTATTGCACTCAGTAGCTAAGTTCCAATAGATTAGACAGAACATTACAAAACAAATAATGTTAAAAAGAGATTAACATATTCTCGAAATCGAACATTGCACGTAATCGTTATGCTATAGCCTCTAGTCATGCATGTCCTATGAATGGTCATTCTAATTTTTTTATTTTGTGCTTTTATATTTTTTTATTTAATTTTTTTATTACTCAAACAAATCAAACATAAAATAAAAAACATATTTTTGGATTTTTGGGATTTTAATTTTTTTTTAAAAACACACTATACATAAGGAATGAAAAACACAAAAAAAACAAACCATACAATAAGCATTCAGAGAAAAAAAGAGAAAAACAACTTATTGCCAGCTCTAGTGCAATCGCACGGCAGTAACTCAGAAAAACTCGAGCTCATTTAAAAATTGCCCATATTTAACTAATTCTACAACATTACTATATTAAGAGATCAAAAACACCCAATTTCTGTCAAAGTAAAGATAAATGAGCGTCAGGGAGGGGTTTTGTAAAGATATCAGTAAGTTGATCGTCAGTCCCAATGAAGCTCACTTTCATGTTTTCTTTCTTAATGTGATCCCGAATAAAGTGATGAAAAAAGTCTATATATTTTGATTGAGTGTGGTGCACTGGATTATTTGTTAAGTTAATGGCACTTTTGTGGTCGCACCTAAGTTCAACATTCTTGAAAGAGAGACCAAAGTCTTCTAACGTTTGTGACATCAAAAGTGCTTATGTGCAGCAGCTTCCTATGGCAATGTATTAGGACTCGATAGGTGAAGGCAATAAAATTATGTTTCCTACTCAACCATGAAACTAGTGCAGGCCCAAAGAAGTGACACGTGCCACTTCTGCTTTTGCAATCAAGTGAACACCCAGAATAATTTAAATCAGAATACCATAAAGCATGAAATTTATGGTGTGTGGATATCAAAGAATAAGATTTTGTTACCCTTTGAGATACCAAAAGATGTGTTTAATAGTTTTCAGATGGGATTCTTCAGGATTTGCTTGATATCTAGCACAAAGGCATACTACAAACATGATGTTGGGTCTAGATTCACTAAGATAAATAGGGAGTTGACCATGCCTCTAAATAAATTTTGGTCTGCCGATATGCCACTTTCATCCATTCCAAGCTTTGATGTGCTCATAGGTGTTTTTGCTTGTTTCAATTTCTCAAAACCAATTTTTTTAATCATATCTTTTACATATTAAGATTGACAGATAAAAATACCATCATATCATTGAGAAATTTGAAAACCTAGAAAGTATGTCAACTCTCCTACCAAACTCATTTTAAATTAACTTTGCATCACTTTTATGATTTCTACACATGGTTTTTTATTAGTGGCACCAAAGATTATATCATTGACATATATTTGCATGATTAATAAATGTGAATCTCTGTGTTTTACAAATAAAATTATATTCGCACTCCCCATTCTAAAACAATACTTTACAAGAAAAATAGCTAGCCTATCGCACAATGCATGAAGAGCTTACTTTAATCCATATAAGGCTTTTATGAGTTTAATTTGGACGATTGCTATTTTTAAATCCAGGTGGTTTCTCAACATACATTTCTTTTTTAATATTGCCATTTAAAAATGCAATCTTAATGTCCATTTAAAATAATTTTATCCTATTAAAACTAGCAAATGCTAAGAACATTCTAATGGACTCAAGGAGTGCAATGGGTGCAAAATACTCCTCAATATCCGGCCCTTCAATCTGAGAATATCCCGGAGCAACCAACCTAGCCTTATTTCTTATTATCCAAAACTATCAATCAAGTTTATTTTTGAAAATCCACTTCGAACCTATAACAAGATGATTACTAGGGCGTTACACTAGAGTCCATACTCTATTTCTCCTTAATTGATTAAGTTCTTTGTTTATGGCTAGAAACCAAGATTCATCATTTAGTGCTTCAGAAATATTCTTAGGTTCAATTTTAGATACAAAATATAGGTTTAAAAATGATTCATACTCTTTTTAGTGAGTTCTAATCTCAAGTGAAGGCTCTCCAATTACTCATTCTCTAGGATGATTCTTGGAAAATTTTAGGTCTTTTGGAGGCTTATATTCTTTTATATTACCAAAGTCATCTCCTACTACCCCTACACCTTTCTTCTCACACTCCTCTTCTAGATATACGACGTCATCATCAACTACATATGATTTTGGGAGGGGAAGTTTTATAAAAATGAACATGAATAGATTCTTCTACCACCAAGATTCTTTTATTATAAACCATATAGGCACAAATCGTGGATGAATATCCTAAAAAGAAGCCTAGGTTAGTTTTTTCATCAAAATTACCTAAGTTATCCTTACTGTTAAGAATGAAACAAGGGCAGCCAAAGACTCTAAAGTATGACACAGACGGCTTTCTATAATAATAGAGCTCATAAGGGATGCACTTAAGAATAGGGAGAAGCATGATCTGGTTCATCACATAACATGTTGTGTTTCCCGCTTCAGCCCTAAACTATCGAGGCAAGCACAACTCGAAAAGCATCGTGGGTGCTAATTCTTGAAGCCTTCGATTCTTTCTTTCTTTCTACTATTCCATTTTTTGGTGGAGTGCGTGGGGCTGAAAATTCGTGTCGAATTCCTTAGTTGTTACAAAAATTAGTAAAAATTTTGTTCTCAAATTCGCCACCATGATCGGACCTAATGCATTTTTTTATAGTTCCATATCATTTTGCAATCTAGGACAGAAATAAGAAAATTTAAGGAATGCATCATATTTATTAGCAATAAAAATGGTCCAACAAATACATGAGTAGTCGTCAATAATCACAAAATTATATCATTTACCACCTAGACTACAAGTGCAAAGATGACTAAATAGATCCATGTTAATTAGTTCTAGTGGTCTAGATGTGAAAATAACATTTTTGCTTTTATAATAAGTTTTCATAAATTTTTCCTTTGGCAAGAAGCGCATAATGAAGTCAAACTACCGCTTAAGTTTGGAAGTCCACAGATTAGTTTTTATTTCGATTGTTTGACTATTAGTTTACTCCCAGAATGACCGAGTCTCCTATGCCAAAGCTATAATTCTTTATTTTTAGTAACTAAGCATTTCAAATCAGAAGAAGAAATGTCCTCGAACCCATCTGTATAGACATTATGATTTCTATGAGCAGTTAGCAATATAGAGTTTAATTTAACATCTATGATCTTGTATGTATTAGTAAAAGTTTCAAATAACACATTCAAGCCCTTATCACAAAGTTGACTATTTTAAATAAGACTGTGCTTAAACCCATTAACAAACAATACATTTGAAATGGAAGATGCATTATTACATATGGTGTTATTGCCACGAATACATCCTTTACTATTTCCCACAAAGGTCGTCATGCCTCCTTTCTTCTTCTATAGGCTAAGGAACTTGTCTTCATCTCCCGTCATGGGCCTGAAACATTCGGAGTTCTAGTACCACACGATCTCCCTGCCCTTAGCCTGCCAATATACCTAAAAAGAGGGATGAGGGTAAAGATCTGGTTACCTAAGTTATTCAACCTATAATATAGGTAATCGACTTCGACATCCATATTTTAGCAATTTTATTTACTCCTCTCTTCAAGAAAGAGCCAGAAGTGTGAACAAACTTATTACATTTGACACACTTCATATAGGCAGTGAATATCATCTTTTGTATTGTAAAGAGGCTCGTGATGTAAGATGGATGTATGCTTCCATATTTATTATGATTAGCTTTTTGATCCATAAGATTTTTAGTCGGGTTAACATAAGACGAGTCATCACCGGCAATAGGAATACCACTAGGCGGTAGCTCATAGCGTTCATATCCCAGCCTGAATTTTCCAGATCCGTGACACTGAAAACCCAGCAACATATTAAAAGATTTTTGGCCTATTCCAAACTTTTGGATGACACAGTTCAGGTCATGGATTTTAGCCTTTAACGCGATGTTTTCCGTGATAAGCATCACACACCGATTTGCGAATTATTTCTTGTCATTTTTAATGTGGCCTAGTGAAGTTTGAAGCTTCCTTCCAAGTCCTTCCTCTCGTTAGTAAGAGTTTCAATTTTCGAGGAAGTTTTGGAGAGGCTCTCTTCTAATTCTTTTAGAGAATTGATATTAGCAGTCCATAAATGGCTATTCGCAGTCCAAAATATAAAGAAAAATCCTCCTTTCTTCGCAGTCCATAAATGGCTATTCGCAGTCCATAAATTCTTGATATATCACTGCTCATGTACTGCTCCTACGCGCCTTTTAAAACTGCGTCTTTTAGGAGCATTTTCAGGAGAATTGTTCAACATGAAAGTTGTAGATCTCGACGATATCTACAACTTTCATATTGAACACTTTTTGATTTGATGCCGTTTAGACTCCCGATTTGGCCCCCGAAAAAAATCACGCAGAACATTCAAATGTTCGCGTGATTTTTTTTCGGGGGCCAAATCGGGGGCCAAATCGGGGGCTTAAACGGCTTCAAATCAAAAAGTGTTCAACATGAAAGTTGTTGATATCGTCGAGATCTACAACTTTCATGTTTAACACTTCTCCCGAAAATGCACCTAGAAGACGCAGTTCAAAAAGGCGCCTATTTATTTTTAAAAAAAATTATTTTTTTTAAAAATGGGCCCGCGCTAATTTCATTCTTCCTTTCCAAATTTTAAGGTTTTCTAAGGTCCAATACATACGAGTATTTATCTTTTGTGTTTGTTTCCTCTTGCAGATGATCGCTACGAGGGCTCTAAATCAACATTTTTGCTCATTTTAAACATTTTGTTGTTTGAAATTTTATTTTTATATAATGGACTTTTATATTTTTTTATTCTACCTAAGAACTTTATTTGGACTGCGAGTTTTATTTGGACTACGATTATAATTTATGGACTGCGAATAGAAGTGGACTGCGAATAGCCATTTATGGACTGCTAATATCAATTCTCTTCTTTTATTGTGCTCAAGGAGTGAGAGCACTCTTGGCACTCAACCTTCTCTTTTCAACATTTAATTAATACATTATTCAAACATTTCAACTCTTTTATCATTTGTTTTTTCTTAGATTTCAAAACACTATTTTTATTACTCACATCATCTAATTTATCCTATAATGTTTCAAATAATTCAAATAGTTCTTTATAAGTGGGAGGAGTTACCTCAGTGTCGCTATGGACACTGGATTTGTTGTCGGAGTCGCTATGATGTTTCCCTAATAGGCATATATTTTCCTCGCCTTTACTGCATTACTCAAAAGTTCTTGACATGTTAAAACCAGCATCGTCCCATGTTGACGCTTTGACCACGTTTCGCTTTCCATGTTCTCTGTCTTGCCTCGCTTTCTCTTCCTTTTATAGCATTGGGCAGTCTCTCTTTAAGATACCAGACTTGTGATAATGAAATAACTAAGGAGCAGGCTTTTCTTCATCACTCTAAGACCCCTTTGATTGTTTGGTCCATATCCTCTTCTCTTCAGCACCTTTCTTTAGATGTAAGACCCCACTCCCGGAACACAAAACACGACCGAGGGGAGTCTTATGCCCAGAATAGCCGCCTTGCGGTTGCGTCAACAAACGGGTCGACCTGTACCACAAGATGCCTATTCTGCCGGCTAACACCAATATCCTCTATGCCAACCCAACATAAAGTTGGTACAGAAGTCTAAATCCACATATGTATATAGTCCAAAAAAAGTACAAAAGAAATAAGAAACATAATAGCTTCTATAATATCAGAGTGCACAAATTGCCCAAAGGGCTATAACATGAGTCTCTCAAAACTCACATCAGTCACTGATGGCGGCGATGGTATCGTCGTATCAAGTCCTGTCACCCTGTCTTGGCTACCCTTATGTATGACCTACTACTACTGCACTATCTACGGGATTTCCTCTTAAATGGAAGATGTAGCAACCATTAGTCATAAAGACTAAGTGGTTTTAAGATCCGCTCACTCCGGTGGCTCCTAGGCACTGGGTGGTAGAAGGAATAAGGGTACAATATATATATGTATCCAGTAGTACAAGCAGGTGGAAAATCTATATATCATGAGTAGTAATAGCAACAATGTATGTCATTATTATCAACATTCTATTTTAGCAGTTTTACTCAAATCATAGCAATCCATTCTGCATATAAATCTACAATAGAAAAGTAAATTAACTTATAAAAATGCCCATATAAATTTATAAGGTAAGGATCGGCGTAACAGTAAAGTAAGTCATCTTATAAAAGTGCCCATACAAACTTATATGCTAAGAATCTATGCGGTGTAATGTAATGATATGAATGCAATATTATGAATCACCCATGCTCACACACAAGCACACTACTATGTAGACATAGACCTTTAGTTCCCACTTTTTGAGTAGGTAGCTAATCTCTCAGGAACCATTCGTCATTGCCCGACAGTGACAGTAGAGTGGGCATCTTAACTACTAGGCGTACATCCACACTTCCAAACCTATGCCTCCATACGCCTCAATGGTAAGAACACAACAGCAAAGATCCCTTCTTACTACAACTCAAAGGGGTCTTGGGTAGATGTGCAACAAGAACACAACCCAAAATGGCCTATAACTGGCACGTAGAGGGTCTTTGGGAGCGTATCACCAAAGAAAATAGCCAAAACATCCACTAGCACGGAAGGGGCCTAGGGAATGAGCACTTAGGATATATCCCAACCACCCAAAGTGTATCTGTTGACTCCCATTGATGTGAAGATTGGACAGCCTGTTGACCTAGCACACTATCCTTAACCCAGGATCATCACACCGCGTATAACCTCACACCACATGTAATATCACATGGCCTTGCTGATGGCCGCGGAACAGAGACCTACTGTGGTTGGTTCGAAATGGTCAGATTCCGCGGGCCGGTTAGAAGATCGAATTTTCTAACGAGAGGAGGCAAGCGCACCTATCGCAAGTAGTACTCGGTATTCGGGAAAATACTGAGGTCGTATTATTCTCGGGGACGCGTTGATTATATCTACTCTTCCAGGAACACTATTATCTTACTAACAGTAAGGTGGGATTTTTTAGTTTAATTAAAACGGAAAGAAAGAAAGCAGAATTTTTCTAAGTTAGTTCGATGACGGGTTAACGCTCGGCATCGAATCGGATTAAGACTAAAATAATTCTTAACAATTATTAAACTTTGTTTTTAAATTAATAAAAGGCACTTGGCCGTGGGGGTTCCAAAAATATGTGCGCACTTATCTCTAGGAATATTGCTCACCTAAACATTAATACTATTCGACCGATTGTTAGACCGACGAAGGATTCCTCTTAATGCCCGCTTTACGCTAAGAACCCCGCTATTGGGTGGGGAACCCAATCCGGCAGAACTACGCTTCTCCTCTTTCGAGGGGGCATACGCAGTTCTCTTTACCCAAGGGGGATCGGTCCATACGTGCAGCCTCTCGGCATCGCGTATGGATAACGGAAATAGAGCCCACACATCGATTATGTGGTCCTATGCGTCGTTAACCCGGGGTAAACCTTAAGTCCTTAAATTAAATTAAAAATAAAGTTTTTTAATTATTTCAAATCATTTTATATGTCCCAATGCTCTTCGATGCCGAAGGCTAAAAGAGATTAGCCACTCATTGGTATGGGGACGGCTTTATGTTTTTAGGTGAAGCGTGAGTGTTAAATTAAGCACTGAACAATTATAAGAGAAAACACGAAAAATAGGACAATTAGATAAATTAAAGGCTAATTGATGCAGGCACTCACGCACACTTCAAAACCATAAAGAAAATTAAATAAAGCAAGCCCTACTCAAATGAGTAGGGGGAAATAAATGCACACACGCACACACTCTTCTTAATTGAATAAAGCGATTAAAATTATCTCCTACACGCACGCACTCTACATAATTGAGAAAGCGATAAAATTGCAAGTCCAGGCTCAAATGAGTGGGCGGGAGTAAATTTATCTCATACACACACGCACTCTACTTGAAATTAAAACACACACACACACTCTACAGAAAAGAAAACACACACACACACTCTATAGAAAAGAAAACACACGCACCCACACAAAGTTTTCCTAGTCAAGTGAGTAGGAAGAATATGAAAGCAGTAAAAAGACAAGTCCCACTCAAACGAGTGGGCGGGAAATGAAAGCAGAGCGCCATTTAACTCTTAACGAGTAGGAGAAAATAAATGCATACGCACGCACGCACTCTACAGAAATGAAATAGAGCAGTAAAACCTAACTCATACACGCACACACACTTGCAGAAATAAGAAAAACAAAGTGCTCAGAGAATTTAAACGACTGCATTTCTACCGCTAGAATGCGGTAGAAATGCATAAAAAGTGAAAATAAAAATTAATCGGAGCGAAATTTTTTGCAAATAAACGCAAAATGGAAGTGCTTGAAAAATTAATACAACTGCATTTCTACCGCTAGAATGCGGTAGAAATGCATAAAAAGATGAAATAAGAATTAACCGGACTAAAAGTTTTGAAATTAAAAAGCTAAAATGAAGTGAGCGAAAAATTATAACGACTACATTTTTATTCGTAAGTTTTTATAAAACCTCCAAAAAAGTGAGAATAAAACTAAAAAGGAACGATAAGTTTTACATTCCTAAGAGCCTAAGTTAAAAAAAAATAAAAACGAACACTTTTAGGGGGGTTTTATAAAACCTATATGAATGAAAATGATAAAGAAGAAAAAGCTAAAGTTAAAAAGTGCGGAAAATGAAAATTAGATGGACGGCACAACGGCTAGAAATGCCGATAAATCCTAAGTCTAACTAAGTAATGAAAGCTAAAAAGATGAAAACATAAAAGAAATACAAAAAGATGAACGAAAAATTGCTTAAGTAGGCGCATTCAAATGGATTATTCATACTAATTAACAGAGAAAAATTCATATTTTATTAAAGTAAAAACCCTAATACAAACTAAGAGAGAGAGAGGGGGGAGAAATTCTCCTTACATAAGTATGGAATCCAATTGGGAAGCACCTCCTCTAAGCAAAGTGGTCAAAAAAGTGGACAAAATAAGCTTCCTGGAAGCTCTTATTTATAGGCAAAATTTCGGGTGGGTCACGCCCGTGACTAGGGCGTGACAGGGGGGCGTGTCAACACTATTAATGAGCTGATCGGATGACTTGACTGGAAGGTTGACTTCGGCTGAAAACGTGGCGGTCACGCCCTAGGTCACGGGCGTGACATGTGTCAGTCACGGGCGTGACTGCGGCGTGTCGGGGAGGTCGATCTGGGCACGGTCCGGCCGCAAAGTCACTCGCGTCATGTCGGGCCAGGTGGCTAAGTCACGCCCGTGTCACACCTTGACACGGGCGTGTCTTGGGGCGTGTCGAGCTTAGTTTGATCATTGCCGATCGTCGAGCTGGCACCTGTGGTCGGCGATCATCGAGGGCGTGATACGGGCGTGTCAGTCAACATTTTGACTTTTCTGGAATTTTTCTGGAATTTTTCTGAAATAAAAATAAAGCTAAGTTAGAAATAATATTTACAAAAATAGGCAATTTATTGAATAAAACTTAATAAAAAAGACAAAAAATAAACAAAATTAACTTAAATAAAATACGAAAATATAGGTATATTTACAACTCATCAAACACCCCCATACTTAAGCTTTTGCTATTCCAGAGCAAAAGTTTGAGGTGAACTTATAAGGAATAAAAAAAAACCTAGGTTCTGCTACCGCTAAATTAATTATAAGAGAGATCAAATAAAAATATACGGGCTATAAGAGTAAAGTCCTAAAATTATTTAGATGATTTAAACAGGGCAAAAGTTTTGGCCAAAAGACTTCTTGATGTAATCAAATAGAAAGCAATAGTTGTATTGGTTAGATTAACAGAAAATAGTTTGGAGTTATACGAACTTTATCTTATAGGAGTGTTATTGGAAATAATTCAATTTACGAATTATGCTCTCAAAAAGATTTTTAAATTAATTCTAGAGTCATGAAATTGGCTAAGGGGGTTGATGTTGGTTTATGTAGATGCTTGGATTTTGAGGCGAGGTTATTTTTTCTCGAACCTCCAATTTTTTTGATTTGGATGTTAAAGGAAAACGAAATCTTATTTTCCTTAACATAAAATTTTTTTCTTCTTCATAAATAAGAATAACCCAATGTATATGTGTTGGAGTAATGAATTTTATTCTCTTACTCCGTAACGTATAATCTTTTAAATTATTGGGTGCCTATGTTTACGGAATGAAATCTTATTCCCATTGACATAAGATCTTTTTCTTTTTTGGGGAAATATTTTTATCATACCGAGTAGGTTATGATAGGTAAGGGGAGAAAAGAGAACTAGATTTTTAATTGAAAAATAATTGAGAGCAACCTTTATAAATTGTACGTTCCAATCTTTCAGAAAGCTAAAAGCAAGCATAAATGAATTCTATAGTCGTTATTTTCTAACATTGTACATATGCTCCTATCTATGAAAAATTAGAAGTAGTGCCTAAAGCGAGTCCCCTATTTTTAACAAAGTATAATAAATTCTTTAAAACTTAACCCCGGCTATTTAGATTTATCGATCTATAATTAACAAACGAATAGTGAACAAAGAATTGATCAAATTCACATATAAATAAACTCAAAACGAAAGTTTTGGATAACAGGAAACTCAAGAATGAGATGTTTGATTTATTTGTTTCATAACTTACATAAAATTTTTTTGTTGTTTTTTTGTTTTTGAAGTTATACTCTTTTTTTTGTATTTTTGTATTTATATCTTTAATATATACATACTAAAAAGGAAAGAAAGAAAAATGCAAAAATAAAATTTTTTGGATTTTTAAGTTTTTGTGAATTTTTTGTATTTTATATTTTGTGAATTTTTTTGTATTTTTAATGAAATTTTCCTTCTATTTACAAAAATTTGGTTAAAAGAAAAAAAATATTTACAAGGATGAGAGGGAAAAATGGAGAGGGGAAAGAGAAAGAATATGTACAAAAAGTACTTAAAAAATTTATTTACAAAAAATATTTACAAGAATATTTACAAAAATATACAAAAATGCTGCCACGAGATGACTCGTTATGTGGATGGCTCGATGAGCCGGATCTCGCGGACAAAGTTAAAAATAAGTCAAAAGTTTCAAAAATGAAACTTTTTTTTTTATTTTTGTTTTTTGTGTTATATATATATATTTTTTGATTTTGAAGTTTTTTTTTTTTTTTTAAGTGAAAAAGAAAGTACGAAAATACGAAAACACCCCCATTCTTAGATCCAACATTGTCCCGAATGTTGTACGCTAAGCATGAGGAACAAGACAACAGGTATATGTACAAAAAAGGAAAAAGAGGGGGCAGAAAACGTCCCTGATCCGCGCTCGGGGAAGCCCATTAGAAACCCTGCATTTATTAGAAAAATAGAAAACATAATAAATAAAAACGTAAAAAAGATAGACGTGGGGTGCCTCCCAGGAGCGCTTTGTTTATAGTCGCATAGCTCACTATAGTGGCGGGTTTATAAGTCGAGGAGGGATATGGTTTCGCTATACTCGATCACAGGGTCGCCCGCTATATAAGTCTTTAATCGATGACCGTTTACTTTAAACGAGCCTTTTTCCGGGTGGGAGACGAGTACGGTCCCATATGGAAAAACTTCTTCAACTAAGAAGGGAACGGACCAACGGGATTTGAGTTTGCCAGGAAAAAGTTTAAGACGTGAATTGTAAAGAAGGACTAGATCGCCCGGAGAAAAAATTTTGGGGGTTTTAATTTTTCGATCGTGATAGAACTTAGAACGCTCCTTATAGAACTTATTGCTCTCGTAAGCGTTCGCACGCCATTCATCGAGCTCGTTTATTTGCAGTTTTCTATTTTGAGCGGCTAAGTTAGAGTCGAGGTTTAAGAGTTTTAATGCCCAAAGTGCGCGGTGCTCCAGTTCTACGGGTAAATGGCACGCTTTGCCATAGACTAATCGAAACGGGGTACAACCGGTAGTGGTTTTGTACGCCGTACGATACGCCCATAACGCTTCGTCAAGCTTAGCGGACCAATCTTTCCTATTAAGTGAAATGGTTTTTTTCTAATATGCGTTTTATCTCTCGATTTACTACCTCAATTTGGCCACTTGTTTGCGGGTGGTAGGGGGTGGCAAGCTTGTGCGTGACTCCGTATTTAGCTAACGTCTTAGCCATTAGAGCGTTACAGAAATGCGTTCCCCTATCACTAACAATAGCGCGAGGCGTTCCGAAGCGAGAAAATAATTTTTTAGAAATGTAACGACGACTCGCGCATCGTTGGTGGGGAGAGCTTGCGCTTCCGCCCACCGCGATACGTAGTCGACCGCCACTAAAATATAAGAATTTTTATAAGAAGGAGGTAGGGGGCCAACAAAATCTATGCCCCATAAATCGAAAACTTCGCATTCTAAAAACATATTTTGGGGCATCTCGTCTTGTCGTGAGATGTTACCCGACCGCTGACAGCTATCGCATGCGCGCACAAAATTGTGCGCGTCTTTGAAGAGAGTGGGCCAAAAGTAGCCCGCCTCAAGTGCCTTCCTAGCGGTCCGGTTGGCTTGATAGTGCCCCCGGCCGGACCCTCGTGGCAGTGCCTCAATATTTGTGTGCACTCCACTCCCGCGACGCATCTTCGAACCGCTTGGTCCGCACAGATACGGAAAAGAAAAGGGTCATCCCAAAAGAAATTTTTCAAGTCGGAAAAGAATTTCTTCTTTTGATGACTTGAAAAATCTTTTGGAAGTACCCGCGTGACTAAGTAGTTCGCAAAATCTGCGAACCAAGGCGAAGATGACGAAGACGAACGAATGGCGAGAAGGCGTTCCTCGGGGAATCTGTCATTTATTTCAGATTCGACGAGCGCTTCCTCACCCGGATTTTCTAAACGGGAGAGGTGGTCTGCCGCTAGATTCTCTGCGCCCTTCTTATCCCGGATCTCCAAGTCAAACTCTTGTAGGAGGAGAATCCATCGAAGAAGGCGGGGCTTCGCGTCGGTTTTAGCTAATAGATATTTAAGGGCGGAGTGATCGGTAAAAACGATAACTTTAGATAGCGTAAGATACGAGCGAAACTTATCGAAAGCGAAAACGACGGCTAAGAGATCCTTTTCCGTCGTCGTGTAATTTACTTGTGCGGAAGTGAGCGTCTTGCTAGCGTAATAGATAGGATGAAAATGTTTTTCTACGCGTTGGCCAAGGACGGCGCCTAAGGCAATATCACTAGCGTCGCACATGATTTCGAACGGAAGGGACCAATTATCACAACCCGCATTTTCTCCGAATTAAGAATTATCAGAGTAAGAGAAAACACGCGTCATGATGCCACGTCAAGCAGGGGATAACTGCTGACGCTCAGGCAAAACCAACTACAATCTTTATGCAAGAAAATCATGTGCCTAATGAATAGAGAATCAGTTATGATTAGAGTCTGTATCCCTCGGCTCAGTGGATCATCTAGTCCACCAAAGAAAACTATATTTATACGCTGCGTAAAAATACTATAGTTAGATTTGACACCCTAAAGAGCGCATCAGGGTCCCCAGAGAACCACTCATGCTATGCAAGACTCTACATTAAATTTATGTAATATATAAGAAAATGGTTTTGATACGTGATTGGAAAATAGTGATTAAGTTTATAAAAAACATGTTGATCATGAGCTTCATTCATAATAGTATTTATGGTTTGAAAATACCTAGCAACCTAGCATAAACGTTCTCAAAGCAAGTAGACTATCTCCAGAAAAATGGTAGCAACAATAGTATATATCTAGTACAAGGTAAAAACTACCAGTGGGCGCCAACAACCTGACACGAACCCGCTGGCACAAATATATGTCTGTAAGAAAGTACTGAAAACAACCTCAATAAAAAGGTAAACAGAACTCCAAAGTCCGGGAGTCCACCAACAACACCACCTCCAACTAGCCACCAGACTGGCTACAGCTCAGAACCTGGGGTATTCCAAAAGAAAACAGAATACCTCAGCAAGCTAAACAAAGAAAAATTGCATGAAAGAGTCAACCAAAGGACAAAGTAACAGAAAAACATACAGTAGAAAGAGTCACAACTGTCCAAAACAGGACCACAAGAAATGCACAACGTGCAAAGAAACAGCAACGACCCAGCCCAGGAACCACATCCTGCAGGGCCTACTAGGCTGCCAAGAGCCAGAATGCTGCAAAATACCGAAGAAGAAACTTCTAACACCCTAAACTGTGGGAAGTGATAGTAGCAAAAACAACAACGAGGAACCGGATCGAAGGCAAACGCAGTCCCCCAATCCACTATGTCCAAGTCAAAAGATCGAGGGTCAACACGTGAAAACACAAGGGACCTTCCACCCGACATATCCAGCCCGTACCTGGAGCAAGAAAAAAAACATGGTTGGCCTTGGCTATATCACACAACTCCACCCCCATAAAGAGCTACAACCACCACTACTAACCACGACCCACGATTTGGCCATTAGGAAAATAAAGAAAAACGGCCGACAAGGAAAACCCAGAAATACAACTGGAAATCCACTCGGAAACGAAAGACAAGGTAAAGGAAGATGTTGAAATAAACCAACACGACTAGGCGTTGAGTGAAACCCACTCAGTGCCTACCTAAACTTTGGCGTTGAGCGAGCTAGCCTCACTCGCCGCCAAAATAATGCCACTACCCACAAACCCACTAAAGAATACGGAGCTCGACGATAGTCGAACGACCAAGGCAGAAGATCCAGAACTCAAGTAGTGGCCTGTCACTTGAGTATCTAAATTCCCGCACTCGAAACAGCTAAATTCGCCTAGCAAAGAAAATATACAGAGTGCACGATCAGTGACGCACGATCAGTGGTCGTGCGCACTCATCGGCTGATGATCGTGCGAAGCGAACCTGGAAAACCTGAGAAAACTTAGCGTCAGCGCACGATCAGTGACGCACGATCAGTGGTCGTGCGCACTGCTTGCCAGCGCTCGTGCGATCTCCGAGACAGAACTTTGGAAACTGAAAGTTATATGCGCACGAACAGAGGCACACGACCAGTGGTTGTGCGCCCTAACGGTTAACGACCGTGCGCGGCTAACCTGTACCGTTTGGAATTTCTCGAACGACACCGGAACGCGCACATGACTCACGCAACTACAGTAGCAGCAGGAAACTACCAACGTCGCGCACCACTACTATACAAACTATGCCTAATCATTCGAGTAATACCTTAACGAAAATCGGCAACCACACCCCCTCCTAACTCTCCCTCTCGGCTACACCCGAACCAGAGCAACAATCAGAGTAAAGGAAAACAACGGCTCCACGCCGACAATTTGGATTCCAATCATCACAAAATAGGGGGGTTTCAGTAGGAAGAACTAAGCCCTATAGTTAGCAAGAAATGAGAACAACAAGGCCTCTAACCTGGGCTAACCGGGATTTCAATTTCAGCAAGTAAAATCGAAAAAAAAAACTTGTCAAGGGCAAGAATACCACTTGCCTCAATTCACAGCGAAGCTTTGGACTGCTTTCGTCCTCTTCGCACGGATCAAAACGGCCGCAACACCTAAAACAAACTCTCGGCCATTAATGGCGGAAAACTCCAAAACCGAAAATTCCAAACCTCCCAAAACTCCACGAAAATCGAATTTCTTACCGTAGGAATGAAGGTCTCAACGAGAGAAATCCAAATCCACTCTCGGAATCGAATTCCGTCCACAAACGCTCCGGGAATCGGCGTCCGAAGGGAAGGGTAGGCGGTTTCTCCGTTTCTCTCGTACAGGTGGCGGTTTTAACGTGAAGAAGATGAAGATGGCGTGCCTTTTCATTCTATATATATATATATATATATATATATATATATATATATATATATAATAATATAATTAATTACAAAATTACATAAAGCACCTAAACGACGCGAAAACCGAACTACCTCGGAATTCGACGAAATTCGCACTGTAGCTAAATACCCACGCTACGAACAAAACGGCGAAGTCGAAATTAACTTTCGACGAACAGAACTCGAGTTACACCCAAACAAAGCTAAACACAAACATCCCCCCGAGAGGCCACACCGGGTCACCAAAACGACTCGGTTTGCTAGGGAGATCTTGCCAACAGGCAACCAAACAGGGCACTCAGTTCCAAGGAGCTAAACCACACTCCACAAATGGCACAATCCACGGAAACGCGTCATCGTAACGCCAAACGAGAATAAAAATAATCGCTGAAAAAAATGGGGCGTTACAGTCACTCCCCCTAAAAGAAAGTTTCGTCCCGAAACATTACGCACAACCCTCCTACTAACGAAGGAAAAATAACAAACAGAAGTTACAAAGGGAAACATACGATCAAATCAGTGAAACAGGTGAGGGTACGCCCTCCTCATGGCCGACTCTAGCTCCCAAGTCGCGCTCTCCAAATCCTGATTTTTCCATAGAACTTTCACCATCGGTATGGACTTCTTTCGCAGCACACGCTCCTGAGTATCCAAAATACGAACTGGCACCTCAACAAAGAGAGGTTGGGCTCCAACTAGGGCACAACATCCAAGAGTTGCCCACTGCTGCGCACACACTTCCGCAATTGGCTAACATGAAAAACATTATGAACACCAGGGAAGTTCGCTGGCAAATCCAATCTATATGCAGACACACCAATCCGCTCCAAAATCTCGAACGGGCCCAAATACCTTAGGTACAATTTTCCAATTTTTACCAAATCTCATCACACCAACCATTGGAGAAACCTTGAGGTATACATGATCCCCTACTAAAAACTCCAAAGCAGACCTACGCCGATTGGCGTTCTTTTCATACCTCTCCTGAGCTATACGAAGCTTCTCCCGAATAAGCTTCACGACAACTTCCATATCCTCCAGCGCATCAGGACCCAACAACGGCCTCTCACCAGCCTCGGCCCAAAACAACGGAGTCCTACAGCGCCTCCCATACAAAGCTTCGAACGGAGCCATATGCAAGCTTTCCTGATAACTGTTATTATAAGCAAATTCCATGAGTCGCAGACGCTCATCCCACGCTCCACCGTGGTCTAAAATATAGCACCGGATCATATCCTCAACAATCTGATTGACCCGCTCCGTCTGCCCATTGGTCTGAGGGTGGTACGCAGTAGAATACCTCAGATCCGTACCCAAACCCTCCTGCAGACTCTGCTAAAAATGAGAAGTAAACCGGGAGTCTCGATCAGAAATGATGCTAACCGGCACACCGTGGAGTCGGATGACTTCATTCAAGTACAACTCCGCTATCTTCTTCATCGGGTAATCAATCTTATAAGGCACGAAGTGAGCACACTTCGTCAATCTATCCACTATAACCCAAACAGAATCAAATCCTCTCGGGGATTTTGGCAAACCCGTAATGAAGTCCATAGATATACTCTCCCACTTCCAAGTTGGGATCTCTAGCGGAGTCAACTTACCACCAGGCCTTCCATGATCGGCCTTCACACGCTTGCAAGTGTGACACTCAGCAACAAATCGGGCTATATCTCCTTTCATACCATACCACCAGGCAATTTGTCTTAAGTCACGGTACATCTTCGTAGATCCTAGATGGTAGACAACGCTAGAACCATGAGCCTCACTGCAAATCATACCTCTAATATCCCCAACGGCGGGGATGCAAAACCTGCCGCGGTACTTCAAAGTACCCGCATCATCGATAGCAAAATATGGCAACTCTCCCTTCTCTGTCCTGGTAAAAAGGTGCAACAGATCCGGATCGTCCTTCTGATGCAGTCTAGTCAAAGAAATCCAGGACGGCTCTGCCACTGACAAACTACTCTGCAAACCACAGCATCCCACTGAAATATCCATAAGGAGGAACTCCTCAACTAACCGATCGGCGGAGAGGTTAAAGATCTTTCCCGTCTTTCGGCTCAGGGCGTCGGCCACCACATTGGCCTTGCCCGGATGATACTGGATTTCTACGTCATAATCCGCCACATACTCAAGCCACCACCGCTGACGCAGATTCAACTCCTTCTACGTGAACACGTACTTCAGGCTCTTATGGTCAGTAAAAATCTTGCACTGAGCCCCATAAAGTAAGTGCCTCCACAACTTCAACGCATAGATAACCGCTGCAAACTCAAGGTCATGCGTAGGATAATTCTTCTCATGAGTCTTCAGCTGCCTTGACCATAAGCGATTACTTTTCCATCCTGCATTAATACGCATCCAAAACCTATATGCAAAGCATCCACATACACATCATAATCCACGCCCTCAGTAGGAAGGGTCAGAACGGGAGCAGTACACAATCTCCTCTTTAACTCCTGAAAAGCTTCTTCGCACTTCTCGCTCCAAACAAAAGCCACATTCTTCTGAGTCAGCTTGGTCAAAGGTGCGGCTAGAGAAGAGAAACCCTCCACGAATCTCCTATAATAGCCAGCCAACCCTAAGAAACTTCTGATCTCCTTAGGTGTATTCGGCCTACTCCAATCCATCACTGCTGTAATCTTTTTTGGGTCAACCGAGATCCCATCCTTGTTCACCACGTGGCCTAGAAAAGAAACCTGAGGCAACCAAAATTCGCACTTGCTCAACTTGGCGAATAACTTGTGGTTCCTCAATTCTGATAGTACCAAGCGCAGATGCTGCTCATGCTCCTCAGCACTGCGAGAATAAACCAACACGTCATCAATGAAGACCACCACGAACATGTCTAGGAAATCCTTGAATACCCGATTCATCATGTCTATGAAAGCTGATGGTGCGTTGGTCAAACCAAACGACATCACCAAAAACTCAAAGTGTCCATGCCTCGACCTAAACGCAGTCCGTGGAATATCTGCCTCACGGATCCTGAGCTGATGATAGCCCGAACAAAGATCGATCTTGGAGAACACCGTGCTACCACGCAACTGGTCAAATAAATCATCGATCCTCGGCAGAGGGTATCTGTTCTTGATAGTGACCTTGTTCAACTCTCTATAGTCGATGCAAAGCCGCATCGACCCATCCTTCTTCTTTACGAACAAAACAGGAGCACCCCAAGGCGACGAACTCTGCCTGATAAAACCTTTAGCCAACAACTCATCTAACTGAATTCGCAACTCCTCTAACTCACGAGGGGCCATCCGGTACGACGCCTTAGCAATAGGACGCGTACCCGGCTCCAAATCAATAATAAACTCCACATCCCGCTCAGGAGGGATACCAGGAAGATCAACAGGAAAAACATCGGCGAAACCACGAACAATAGGAATCTCCTCCAAGCGTGGCACGCTAACAACTGTTCCAACCGCCGAGACTAAACAAACACAACAATCAGAAAGAAACAATCTCTGAACACATACCGCAGAGAGAATAGGAGAATCTTAACACAGATCAGCATACACGCTGCCGGGATGACCGTCGTCCCTGATGAAGTCCAAGCGCTTTCCTTTGCACTGAATGACCGCATCATACCGAGAGAGCCAGTCCATTCCCAAAATGACATCGAAGTCCTCTAGATCAATCATCTTCAGGTCCGCCTTCGCAAGAAAATCCCCCAACAAAACCGGGCAATCTAAAATACCCAAATCTGACAACACAGATTCACCAAAGGGAAACTTGACACGGAAGGAATCCCGAACACGATCTAGAGACAACCGATGACACTCCACAAAGGCTCTAGCCACGAATGAGTGGGTAGCGCCGGAGTCAAACAGAATACGCGCCCAGCGGTTCTTCACCTTAAATTTCCCTATAGGAGCGCACAAAGCTAAGGAACTAGCACAACAGTACCGCAAATAATCTAGCAACTAAACCACCAGGCTAGAAAGAAAAACAACTAACAACTAACCTGAGATCACCTGGGTCGAAGTCTGAGCCTCCTCGGAAGAAATCACATTCAGCTTCCCTTTTCCCTTGTCCACACGCTGAGGTGGAGGTAATGCCTGCAATGGAACTGCAGGAAGAGCTGACTGGACCTGAGGACACCTCGACTTAATGTGACCCTTCTGCCCATACTGATAGCAGACTCTATCCCTGGACCAACACTGGGCCGCATCATGCCCGGATCGCTTGCAAATGGAACAGGAGACATCTCTCCTAGGAGCACCCTGAATAGCATGAACCTGCTCCTTTCTCTGTGCTGCTGCCTTCTTGAAACATTTCTCGGCAGGGTGGCCTGACCGACCACAGAAGCTGCACTCCACCTTGCCCCTCTTTCCCGGAGCCGCGCCGGGTACCTGGGGTTTCTTCTCCTCCACCGACTTCCTCTTGTCCAACCTCATTTGCTGGCCTCTGCTCTTCGCGGTCTCAATAGCCTCCACCTTCAGAGCAGCCTCTACTACACCTGCATAAGTCTCTGACCCATAAGCACTGGTCAACTACTGCACCTCGCTCCTCAAACCACCGAGAAATCGCTTAACTCGATCAGCCTCAACGCTGACCAATCCCGGGGCAAAACGGCTCAACTTGCTGAACTCTATCTCATACTCACCCACCGTGAGTTGCCTTTGCTTCAGATGGAGGAAGTCGTTCATGAGGCGGTCACGCTCGACCGAGGGTAAGAACTTCCTCAACAGCATCTCCTTGAACATCTCCCACGAGCATCCGGCTACCAAGCTCTCCTTCTCTCTCAGCCACCAACTCTTAGCCAAACCTTTAAGCTGATAGGCGGCTATCATCACCCTCTGATCATCTGCAATCCCTGAGTACGAGAACATCTCCTCCATGGAGATCAGCCAGTCGTCTATCACCATGAAATCTGCCTTCCCATCATAAGTGGGAGGGCTCAGCCTCTGAAACTGCGAGATGAAGGCCATCTCTGCTGGCACCACCACTGGAAGTTTTAAGGGTGCAGGAGGAGGAGGAACAGCTAACCCCCCAGCAGGAACTTGCGCACCCTGAGCCTGACCTGCCATAACAGCCACCAAAGACTGAATCTGGGCTTGCACCTCCTCCAACTGCCTGCCCATAGCTTCGCTACTCAGACGCAGACTCTCGATCACCGCATCGTTCTGAGCTCCAGAAGATTCACCCTCAGATAGGGGAGTTGATCGAGTCGCAGGACGCCTAGCCATCCTAAAAATCATTACATCGCAAATCAGATCCAAATCCAACGACTAGAACCGATTACCAGTACAGACAATACATATGTAGATATAGACTTAAAGCTGCTAAACTTGCTCTGAGAGTTTATCTTCTTCACAAAAATTAGATGATATACCCTAACCTAGGATGGTTAACCACCACCTTACTAACTCTTGTGCCTAGATCGGATGCATGAATTTATGTTAATTTGAAAACTCATGTGTGTACATATGTCATCCTGCAAATCTTCAGCTCGGCGCGTTGTGCTTATGCAATGATATGATATGCATGATTGTGCTATGCATTCTAAAAAAAAGGCCCTAATGCATGTTATGAGCGGCGTACGCATGAAAATGTTATGCATCCCATACTACATAACATTTCCATGCAACGAAAAAGAAACGTGCTAGTCGCAGTCATGTGGTGAGGTTATGCATCCCATACTACATAACCCTCACATGTAGCCCCTATGGTGGATCCATATACGAACACATATTATGCATCCCATACTACATAATATGCCTCGTATACTTCATGTTATGCTATGAGTGTAGTGTTCGTGCTTTTGCCAAGACGTGCTGATGACATATCGGTGTGTGAATGGCATGATGCTGAACCACTAAAAGCATCCAAGGAAGGTTGCTCAACTAACTTGTCAAGCAAACCTGACAAGCAAACCTGTCAAGCAAACCTGTCAAGCAAACCTGTCAAGCAAACCTCCCTCTGATACCAACTGTCACAACCCGCATTTTCTCCGAATTAAGAATTATCAGAGTAAGAGAAAACACGCGTCATGGTGCCACGTCAAGCAGGGGATAACTGCTGACGCTCAGGCAAAACCAACTACAATCTTTATGCAAGAAAATCATGTGCTTAATGAATAGAGAATCAGTTATGATTAGAGTCCGTATCCCTCGGCTCAGTGGATCATCTAGTGCACCAAAGAAAACTTTATTTATACGCTGCGGAAAAATACTTTATTTAGATTTGACACCCTAAAGAGCGCATCAGGGTCCCCAGAGAACCACTCATGCTATGCAAGACTCTACATTAAATTTATGTAATATATAAGAAAATGGTTTTGATACGTGATTGGAAAATAGTGATTAAGTTTATAAAAAACATGCTGATCATGAGCTTCATTCATAATAGTATTTATGGTTTGAAAATACCTAGCAACCTAGCATAAACCTTCTCAAAGCAAGTAGACTATCTCCAGAAAAATTGTAGCAGCAATAGTATATATCTAGTACAAGGTAAAAACTACCAGTGGGCGCCAACAACCTGACACGAACTCGCTGGCACAAATTTATGTCTGTAAGAAAGTACTGAAAACAACCTCACTATCAAGGTAAACAGAACTCCAAAGTCCGGGAGTCCACCAACAACACCACCTCCAACTAGCCACCAGACTGGCTACAGCTCAGAACCTGGGGTATTCCAAAAGAAAACAGAATACCTCAGCAAGCTAAATAAAGAAAAACTACATGAAAGAGTCAACCAAAGGACAAAGTAACAGAAAAACATGCAGTAGAAAGAGTCACAACTGTCCAAAACAGGACCACAAGAAATGCACAACGTGCAAAGAAACAGCAATGACCCAGCCCAGGAACAACATCCTGCAGGACCTACTAGGCTGCCAAGAGCCAGAATGCTGCAAACTACCGAAGAAGAAACTTCTAACACCCTAAACTGTGGGAAGTGATAGTAGTAAAAACAACAACGAGGAACCGGATTGAAGGCAAACGCAGTCCCCCAATCCACCATGTCCAAGTCAAAAGCTCGAGGGTCAACACGTGAAAACACAAGGGACCTTCCACCCGACATGTCCAGCCCGTACCTAGAGCAAGAAAAAAAACATGGGTGGCCTTGGCTATATCACACAACTCCACCCCCATAAAGAGCTACAACCACCACTACTAATCACAACCCACGATTCGGCCTTTAGGAAAATAAAGAAAAAACGGCCGACAAGGAAAACACAGAAATATAACTGGAAATCCACTCGGAAACGAAAGACAAGTTAAAGGAAGAGTGTTGAAATAAACCAACACGACTAGGCGTTGAGTGAAACCCACTCAGTGCCTACCTAAACTTTGGCGTTGAGCGAGCTAGCCTCACTCGCCGCCAAAATAATGCCACTACCCACAAACCCACTAAAGAATACGGAGCTCGACGATAGTCGAACGACCAAGGCAGAAGATCCAGAACTCAAGTAGTTGCCTGTCACTTGAGTATCTAAATTCCCGCACTCGAAACCAGCTAAATTCGCCTAGCAAAGAAAATATACAGAGCGCACGATCAGTGACGCACGATCAGTGGTCATGCGCACTCATCGGCTGATGATCGTGCGAAGCGAACTTGGAAAACCTGAGAAAACTTAGCGTCAACGCACGATCAGTGACGCACGATCAGTGGTCGTGCGCACTGCTTGCCAGCGCTCGTGCGATCTCCGAGACAGAACTTTGGAAACGGAAAGTTATATGCGCACGAACAGAGGCACACGACCAGTGGTCGTGCGCCCTAACGGTTAACGACCGTGCGCGGCTAACCTGTACCGTTTGGAATTTCCCGAACGACACCAGAACGCGCACACGACTCACGCAACTGCAGTAGCAGCAGGAAACTACCAACGTCGCGCACCACTACTATACAAACTATGCCTAATCATTCGAGTAATACCTTAATGAAAATCGGCAACCACACCCCCTCCTAACTCTCCCTCTCGGCTACACCCGAACCAGAGCAACAATCAGAGTAAAGGAAAACAACGGCTCCACGCCGACAATTTGGATTCCAATCATCACAAAATAGGGGGGTTTCAGTAGGAAGAACTAAGCCCTATAGTTAGCAAGAAATGAGAACAAGAAGGCCTCTAACCTGGGCTAACCGGGATTTCAATTTCAGCAAGTAAAATCGAAAAAAAAACTTGGCAAGGGCAAGAATACCACTTGCCTCAATTCACAGCGAAGCTTTGGACTGCTTTCCTCCTCTTCGCACGGATCAAAACGGCCGCAACACCTAAAACAAACTCTCGGCCATTAATGGCGGAAAACTCCAAAACCGAAAATTCCAAACCTCCCAAAACTCCACGAAAATCGAATTTCTTACCGTAGGAATGAAGGTCTCGACGAGAGCAATCCAAATCCACTCTCGGAATCGAATTCCGTCCACAAACGCTCCGGGAATCGGCGTCCGAAGGGAAGGGTAGGCGGTTTCTCCGTTTCTCTCGTACAGGCGGCGGTTTTAACGTGAAGAAGATGAAGATGGTGTGCCTTTTCATTCTATATATATATATATATATATATTAATATATAATAATATAATTAATTACAAAATTACATAAAGCACCTAAACGACGTGAAAACCGAACTACCTCGGAATTCGACGAAATTCGCACCGTAGCTAAATACCCATGCTACGAACACAACGGCGAAGTCGAAATTAACTTTCGACGAACAGAACTCAAGTTACACCCAAACAAAGCCAAACACAAACATCCCCCCGAGAGGCCACACCGGGTCACCAAAACGACTCGGTTTGCTAGGGAGATCTTGCCAACAGGCTACCAAACAGGGCACTCAGTTCCAAGGAGCTAAACCACACTCCATAAATGGCATAAGCCACGGAAACGCGTCATCGTAATGCCAAACGAGAATAAAAATAATCGCTGAAAAAATCGGGGCGTTATACCAATTAGGGGCCACTAGAATTGGAGAATTGATAAGTTTTTGTTTTATAAAATTAAATGCAGACTCGCAATCGCTACTAAAGACAAAAGGTGATTCCTTTTCCAAGAGGTGAGTAAGCGGCTTTGTTATTTTTGAAAAATCATGAATGAAACGCCTATAAAAGCCCGCGTGGCCTAAGAAACTCCTAATAGATTTTATGTTTGTCGGCTGAGGATGTTTTTCTATGATTTCTACTTTGGCCTTATCGACCTCTATCACCTTACTCGAAATCTTATGGCCGAGGACCAAACCTCCTCGAACCATAAAGTTACACTTTTCCCAATTTAAAATAAGATTTGTGTCCTCGCATCGCTGGAGGACACGATCGAGATTACGAAGACAATCTGGGAAAGAGCATCCGAATACAGAAAAGTCATACATAAATATCTCCATAATATCTTCTACTAGCTCACCAAAAATTGCTAGCATACATCTTTGGAATGTAGCCGGCGCATTGCAGAGGCCAAATGGCATTCTTCGATAGGCGGAGGTGCCAAAGGGGCAAGTAAAAGTTGTTTACTCTTGGTCTTCGGGGGAAATGGGGATTTGGAAAAACCCCGATAAACCGTCGAGAAAACAATAAAATGGATGACCGGAAAGACGCTCGAGAATCTGGTCAAGGAACGGTAGTGGGAAGTGGTCCTTGCGGGTGGCATCATTAAGTTTGCGATAATCGATGACCACATGCCAACCCGTAACAGTACGAGTTGGGACGAGCTCGTTGTGCTCATTCGCCACTACGGTTAGACCGCCCTTCTTGGGCACGACATGAATGGGACTAACCCATACACTATCAGAAATGGGATAAATAATCCCCGCATCTAATAATTTAATTATCTCAGCTTTCACGACGTCTTTCATGTTTGGGTTAAGACGCCGCTGCGGCTGAATGGTTTTGCGACAATTATCGTTTAAGAAAATTTTGTGAGTGCAGAAAGAGGGGTTAATCCCCTTTAGGTCAGAAATTTGCCACGCAATTGCGTGACGATGTTTAAGCAAAACCTCCAATAAATCGGAGGTCTCCGAATCACTTAAATACGAAGAAATGATTACCGGGAGTGTATCATTTTTCCCCAAAAAGGCGTATTTTAGGGATTCGGGTAGTGGTTTGAGTTCTAGGATGGGCGGTTCTTCTAGTGAGGTTTTAGTGCAAATGTCTTTCGAACCAATTGGTTCAAAAGGCATGTTCGTAGACGCGTCCTCATCGCAATAAAAATTTTCGAGTCAAAAAATATTTTCGCTTAAAAACTCGGACTCGAAAACCGGAGAAGAACAATCTCCATAAAAAGAATCTAAAGAGTAGCAGAAATCGTCGCTCAGCGACGAGTCTTCCATAGAGGAGTTAATAGAAAAAGTAACTTGGTCGTCTCCTACCCGAAGGAGAAGTTGACCATTACTTACATCGATTAACGCACTTGAGGTCGCGAGGAAAGGGCGACCAAGTATTATTGGTACGTTGGCGTCTTCCTCGATGTCCAAGATGACGAAGTCCACCGGGAAGGTGAACTTGTCTACTCGGACAAGGACATCCTCAACAACCCTGATGGGGAACCTAACCGAGCGATCCTCTAGTTGGATGCGCATATTGGTAGGAGTAGGAGTACCCAAACCTAAACGCAGGAAGAGCGAGAACGGCATCAAATTAATGCTCGCGCCTAAGTCTGCCAAGGCGTATTTTACTAATACATCGCCAAAAAGGCACGGGATGGAAAACCGTCCCGGGTCATTTTGTTTTGAGGGCAATTTACTAGTAAGAGCCGCCGAGCAGACAGCGTTGAGAGATATATGCGAAATATCCTCGAGTTTGCGTTTATTAGAAAGTAGTTCTTTTAAAAATTTCGCATATTTAGGCATTTGTGAGATAGCCTCGCAAAAAGGAACATTAATATGAATTTGTTTAAGTAATAAAATAAATTTTTCATATTGCGCGTTCACTCGCTCGTTATCTAACTTATGCGGGTAGGGCAACGCCTTGTTTAAAATAGTTTTGTCGTTAAAATTCGGTAAGGGTTGCGTAATCGAAGAAGAGGGAAGAGGGGTCGGAGGTGAAATGTGTACCTGAGGATCGATCCGTTTTGGATCGACCACCTCCTTACCACTACGGAGGGTTATAGCGTTGGCGGTTTCCCTTGGATTGGGCTCCGTGTTCCCTGGCAGTGCCCCCATGGCGCGTTCCGACATAAGTCGCGCCAGCTGTCCAACCTGGAGTTCTAAATTTTTTAGCGATCCGGTGATGTTCCGGATATTGGACTCGTTGGACGCGACATAACGATTAAAATTTTCCTCCACCGGGGATGGCTTCAAAGGAGGGGGAGGAGGAAACGTTGGCGCAAAAGGAGGGGGAGGGGGACGCTGCGCGTTGTTCGGGTTGCTCCAGGAGAAATTCGGATGGTTCCTCCAACCCGGATTATAGTGGCTACTATAAGGGTTGTTTTGAAATGAGGGACGCACCGGATTTCCCATGTAGTCCACGAATTCGTCGACTACGCAGACGTTAGAGGGGGGGAGAAAACAAGGCGGAGTGGAGGAGGCAACAGACATCTCCGCCACCTGCTTGGTTAGCCTTTCCACTTGGAGGGCTAGCTGAGCAGTGGCATCCACTTCAAAAATGCCTGCCTGCTTAGGGCGCGCCCGCGGGACGTTCCACTGGTAGGCGTTCACCGCCATTTCCTCGAAAAGGTCCTGGGCGGCCTCGGGGGTCTTATTGTTCAGAGTGCCCCCGGCAGCCGCGTCAATCATTTGACGCGTCTGAGTATTCAGTCCATTATAAAAAATTTGTACCTGCAACCACGTTGGCAGAGCGTGGTGCGGGCACCGGCGGAGAAACTCCTTAAAGCGTTCCCAAGTCTCGTAAAGAGACTCGGAGTCGTTTTGGACGAACGAAGTTATATCCGCCCGCAGTCTTGCAGTTTTCGCGGGCGGAAAATACTTCGTAAGGAATTTTTCTGCCAATTCCGCCCAGGACGTGATGGATCCCCGCGGGAGGGAGAGTAACCACGCCTTAGCATTGGACTTAAGAGAGAACGGAAAAAGGCGCAAACGAATGGCGTCATCAGTAATGCCATTAATTTTAAAAGTATCGCAAATCTCAAGAAAATTAGACATGTGGTTATTGGGATCCTCATCCAGCAGTCCTTCGAAATGCACGGCATTTTGGATCATTTGAATCACACTTGACTTAATTTCAAAATTATTGTTGGCCACAGCTGGCCGAACAATACTCGACCCTGTATCATCCAAATTGGGCCGAGCGTAGTAAGACATAGTATGCTCGGCCGGTTGGGCATTATTCGGGTCGGCCATAGAAGAAGATGAGGGTTCTCTGATAGATTCTGCGGGGTCTAAAAAGGGAATTCGACGGAGAGATCGGATACGCGGAAGAGAGCGGTCGATCTCGGGGTCGAATTCAAGATTTTCAGAACTCGAAGGTTGTCCACGGGTCATACACCCTAAAAAAAATGAAAAGGGGGAAGGATATATTTTTGTTTTTTTTTTGAATAAATTTTTTATTTGAAAATAAAGTAAAATTAATAGAGTCCCGGATTCAATATAACAACCGAGATTCCCCGGCAACGGCGCCAAAAACTTGATGGCCGCGGAACAGACACCTACTGTTGTTGGTTCGAAAAGGTCAGATTCCGCGGGCCGGTTAGAAGATCGAGTTTTCTAACGAGAAGAGGCAAGCGCACCTATCGCAAGTAGTACTCGGTATTCGGGAAAATACCGAGGTCGTATTATTCTCGGGGATGCGTTGATTATATCTACTCTTCCAGGAACACTATTATCTTACTAACAGTAAGGTGGGATTTTTTAGTTTAATTAAAACGGAAAGAAAGAAAGCAGAATTTTGCTAAGTTAGTTCGATGACGGGTTAACGCTCGGCATCGAATCGGATTAAGACTAAAATAATTCTTAACAATTATTAAACTTTGTTTTTAAATTAATAAAAGGCACTTGGCCGTGGGGGTTCCAAAAATATGAGCGCACTTATCTCTAGGAATATTGCTCACCTAAACATTAAGACTATTCGACCGATCGTTAGACCGACGAAGGATTCCTCTTAATGCCCGCTTTACGCTAAGAACCCCGCTATTGGGTGGGGAACCCAATCCGGCAGAACTACGCTTCTCCTCTTTCGAGGGGGCGTACGCAGTTCTCTTTACCCAAGGGGGATCGGTCCATACGTGCAGCCTCTCGGCGTCGCGTATGGATAACGGAAATAGAGCCCACACATCGATTATGTGGTCCTATGCGTCGTTAACCCGGGGTAAACCTTAAGTCCTTAAATTAAATTAAAAATAAAGTTTTTTAATTATTTCAAATCATTTTATATGTCCCAATGCTCTTCGATGCCGAAGGCTAAAAGAGATTAGCCACTCATCGGTATGGGGACGGCTTTATGTTTTTAGGTGAAGCGTGAGTGTTAAATTAAGCACTGAACAATTATAAGAGAAAACACGAAAAATAGGACAATTAGATAAATTAAAGGCTAATTGATGCAGGCACTCACGCACACTTCAAAACCATAAAGAAAATTAAATAAAGCAAGCCCTACTCAAATGAGTAGGGGGAAATAAATGCACACACGCACACAATCTTCTTAATTGAAGAAAGCGATAAATAAAGCGGTAAAATTATCTCCTACACGCATGCACTCTACATAATTGAGAAAGCGATAAAATTGCAAGTCCCGGCTCAAATGAGTGGGCGGGAGTAAATTTATCTCATACACACACGCACTCTACTTGAAATTAAAACACACACACACACTCTACAGAAAAGAAAACACACACACACACTCTACAGAAAAGAAAACACACGCACCCACACAAAGTTTTCCTACTCAAGTGAGTAGGAAGAAAATGAAAGCAGTAAAAAGACAAGTCCCACTCAAACGAGTGGGCGGGAAATGAAAGCAGAGCGCCATTTAACTCTTAACGAGTAGGCGAAAATAAATGCATACGCACGCACGCACTCTACAGAAATGAAATAGAGCAGTAAAACCTAACTCATACACGTACACACACTTGCAGAAATAAGAAAAACAAAGTGCTCAGAAAATTTAAACGACTGTATTTCTACCGCTAGAATGCGGTAGAAATGCATAAAAAGTGAAAATAAAAATTAACCGGAGCGAAATTTTTTTGCAAATAAATGCAAAATGGAAGTGCTCGAAAAATTAATACAACTGAATTTCTACCGCTAGAATGCGGTAGAAATGCATAAAAAGATGAAATAAGAATTAACCGGACAAAAAGTTTTGAAATTAAAAAGCTAAAATGAAGTGAGCGAAAAATTATAACGACTACATTTTTATTCGTAAGTTTTTATAAAACCTCCAAAAAAGTGAGAATAAAACTAAAAAGGAACGATAAGTTTTACATTCCTAAGAGCCTAAGTTAAAAAAATAAAAACGAACACTTTTAGGGGGGTTTTTATAAAACCTATATGAATGAAAATGATAAAAAAAAAAAACTAAAGTTAAAAAGTGCGGAAAATGAAAATTAGACGGACGGCACAACGGCTAGAAATGCCGATAAATCCTAAGTCTACCTAAGTAATGAAAGTTAAAAAGATGAAAACATAAAAGAAATACAAAAAGATGAACGAAAAATTGCTTAAGTAGGCACATTCAAATGGATTATTCATACTAATTAAGAGAGAAAAATTCATATTTTATTAAAGTAAAAACCCTAATACAAACTAAGAGAGAGAGAGGGGGGAGAAATTCTCCTTACATAAGTATGGAATCCAATTGGGCAGCACCTCCCCTAAGCAAAGTGGTCAAAAAAGTGGACAAAATAAGCTTCCTGGAAGCTCTTATTTATAGGCAAAATTTCGGGTGGGTCACGCCCGTGACTAGGGCGTGACAGGGGGGCGTGTCGACACTATTCATGAGCTGATCGGGTGACTTGACTGGAAGGTTGACTTCGGCTGAAAACGTGGCGGTCACGCCCTAGGTCACGGGCGTGACATGTGTCAGTCACGGGCGTGACTAGGGCGTGTCGCGGAGGTTGATCTGGGCGCGGTCTGGCCGCAAAGTCGCGCGCGTCACGTCGGGCCAGGTGGCTAAGTCACGCCCGTGTCACACCTTGACACGGGCGTGTCTTGGGGCGTGTCGAGCTTGGTTTGATCATTGCCGAACGTCGAGCTGGCACCTGTGGTCGGCGATCGTCGAGGGCGTGACACGGGCGTGTCGGTCATGTGACACGGGCGTGTCAGTCAACATTTTGACTTTTCTGGAATTTTTCTGGAATTTTTCTGGAATAAAAATAAAGCTAAGTTAGAAATAATATTTACAAAAATAGGCAATTTATTGAATAAAACATAATAAAACAGACAAAAAATAAACAAAATTAACTTAAATAAAATACGAAAATATAGGTATATTTACAACTCATCACTTGCCATCAACCATCCAAGGCCTCCAACCGAGTGCTTTTTTATCATTACCAATCCTGTGCTCAACAACACTCAAGGGCTCCACACTAAATCCCTTATCATCATTACCAATCCAGGGCAGTCAAATACCCACGCACTTACACCCTTTCACATTTTCGTGCTCCAAAGCACTCAAGGGTTCAACATGACACAGGTGGCAAGACACCTTGAACAACATACCAATCCCACACTACTACCCGTAGGGAGACACACTCTAAGCAGTGGACTATATAAATTATCCCATCCAACACTTGAGATCACGATTCAACATTTTTCATGGCTATGAGATTTACCTCATTCGATTCCTTCCTTATAATCAAGCATTCATAACAATTATGCATTCATGTATTTATCACAATAATATATTAACTCTCCACTTATCTAACAAGCATGATAACATAAGTATAGATTACACATTAAATTATCAGGCACCAATTCCTCTTCCAAATACTTATATCATTTATCAGATTATAATCGCGCGCATCCTTATTGGATTTCACAAGTAAAAATTGTACAACCAAATACTATCAAGCCATTTGTTCACTAATGTCCCCAAACCATTTGTTTATTAAATTCCTCCAACCATTTGTTTATCTCGGGTACATATAACTAGGCTCATCCAAACCTCAACATCATCTTGCTACATTTCTCCTACCTAGTCCAAAACCGAAAATACACTAACCCGAAAGCATCCTACACATAAGTCGTTACCATGCAGCAAATTTGACTAGACATTCCTGTGGCTACGAATCTCCTATGAAGACGTGTAACCATATGTTGGAAAGGTCTTTCTGAGGACAACAACTTTTGTGTTCAGCACAAGACCTAGATCCGGACGTATCACACCTGAAAATGGCCGCAAAGTCCATTGCATGCTGAAAATAGATTTCTGCACGTATCTTAAAGCAAAATGAACGACATCCATTCGTCTTCTTCCATTAGCCTTTTGTTCAAAACCACATCCAGCACTTCCTCCTCCCTTATTCACCGTCAAAAGATCATCCTTCTTCATGAAACCAAGTCCACCATCTTCACAATGAAGAGAGGAGAGGTTGAAGACAACTAATCCCTAGGATGGGGTCCTAACATTTTCTTTTCCTAGGAGATCTTCATCACGCACCTGTCAAAATCTTTTGAGTCGACATCTCTCCTATATCATAACTAAATATTTATCTCCAATGGAGGATGTAGGAAGCTAACCTCGTTTCTGGCCATGGATCTTGTTAACCTCCTTAGCGGCATGATGACATCGGCTCTCGCTCTACCTCCTCCGAGAGAAAGTCTGTCAGTTCCTTGTCCTTCTAAAAAAAGCCCCGCACCCTTCGCTCTCTCAGGAAAATCAGAGAAGAAAAATGATGCCTAAGTCTTGAACAACCGTATATAAAGGAAGCAGGCAAATAGAGTTAGGGTTTCTCTATTCAGGAGCTATTGTCGCACGGTAGCCTATAAATTAACTTCCGCCGCAAGCCACCGTCCAAACTGGCCACTCAGGTGCCTCCACCTGTATGTTATCGCCACGCGATACTCTTCCTATCGCCGTACGATAACCTACCGAGTGCCATATCAAATAATTTAGTGGGTCTATCTCCCACGGTATCACTAAATCTAGGAGATAACTTACCGAGCCATATGCCAAAAAAATAAATCGACTACTTCCTCACAGTCTCTCGCTACCACCGCGTGATAGCACTCAACGATCTTTGTCCACTCGACGCTCTCAACTCCTCCTGGAATTCATCATATATACTCAACAACTACTATCGCTGTGTGGTATCCCGCTACCATCGTGTAGTAGCACTCAACAATCATTGAGACCACTCGAAAATAATTTGATGCCTTTGAATCCATGGGGGTATTCACCATATATACTCGATGAAGGCTACCGCCGAGTGGTACCTAATACCTCCGCGTTGTAGTGTCCAAACACTCGCTTTCAAGTCAGCACTTCCCCCGGCTCGAGTGCAGGCTTATACACCAGCGCACCCCAAGCCCAAGTTAACTCTCCTGACCTAAAAATGCTCACGAGGGGTCTAGCGTGAATCAGGACATTACAATCCTATAAAGAAAATAAAAGATTTCATCACTGAAATCAGGCTAAGTTTATCAGAAAGATAAAGCATGAAAACTAAAGTATGCTTTAAAATGTACCTAGGGGAAACAACTCCAGGTAGCGTTTATGCATTATTTACTCCGGCTCCCAAGTAAATTCCTCATTTCCGTTATTAGACCACTGGACCTTCACCAAAGGGACGCTCTTTCGTCGCAAGAGTCTTTTCTCAGTGTCCACTATCTTCTCTAGCTCTAGTATAATGGAACTATCAGTTGCCACTATTCCATTAATGATGGTGACATGCTGATCGGCCCGTAGGAGTGCTTTTCGAAGCGACAACACATGGAAGACGTCGTGCAAATTTTGTAGTTTAGGTGGTAGCTCCAGCTGATAGGCCAAGGGCAAATTCTTTCCAATGCAGCATAGGGCCCTACATATCTCTGGCTTAGCTTCTTCCTACCACACACTCGTGATAGTCCATGCATAGGCCGTATTTTCAAGAAAACCTTGTCACTTAATTCAAACTCCACCATCCTATGTTTCATATTATAAAACTTTACTTATCGACTTTGAGCCTCCAGCAAGCATTCTCGTATCAGCCTAACCATAGCATCAGCATCATCAATATACTCTACTACCAAAATCCTTGGATCTTCATCCTTTACCCACGATAAACGTGTTCTACACTTCCTCCCATAAAGCGCTTCGTGGGGTGCCATCCCGCTGCTATCTTGATAACTATTATTGTACGAGAATTCCACTAGTGGTAAGATCCTTTCCCACAGCTGCCCTCTATCCAACACGCACAATCTTAACAGATCTTCCATGGTTTTGATGGTCCTCTCAGACGGTTCATCCATCTGAGGATGAAAAGATGTACTAAAGGTAAGGCGGGAGCCCATATACGCTTGAACTTCTCTCCATTCCTTAGAGGTAAAATGACCGTCGCAGTCTGAGACTATCGTCTTAGGCACCCCATGGTACCATACAAATTGTTCCACAAAGAAATGTACTAATACATCTACACGCGTCTCTTTCCTCATTGGGATAAACCTAACGACCTTGTTCAAGCGGTCCACAATCATCCAAACTGAGTCATTCCCTAATCGAGAATGGGGAAGACCGTGAATGAAATCAATGGAGATATCTTCAAATTTCCACTCTGGAATGGGCAATGATTGTAGCAATCCTCCAGGTATCTTGCACTCCACCTGCACCTTCTAATAAGTCTCACAGTGTGTAACATAATACTTAACATCACACTTTATTCCTGGACAGAAAATGGTCTTTCGTAAGTCGCTATATATCTTGGAAATTCCAGGATATACCGAATGCTTGGAGCAATGTGCCTCTCTCAATATATCTTCCTGGATTTCACTGCCTGCGGGAATGTAAAGTCTGTCAGGGAAATGAACGAGCCTATCCTTTAGGGTATACTCTTTAGTAGATCCATCCTCAATTGCTTTAATTACAAGGTCCAGAGCAGCATCCTTCCCCTGCTCTGCCCGAATACGATCTCGAATATCACAAATTATACTTATGGTAGTTAAATATTCAGTATACATCTTGGGATGGTACTTACACACCAACGTGATCTCCATCTCCTCGAGCACTTGAGTCAATTCCATACTCATCATCCGAGACTCGGTGCTTGACTCAGGTACATTTCTTCTCAAGGCATCTGCCAAAAAGTTTGCTTTCCCGGGGTAGTAGTTCAATGTAAACTCATAATCACACAAAAATTCTAGCCACCACCGCTGCCTCAAATTTAACACCTTCTGATTATGAACATACTTCAAATTCTTATGGACCTAAAAGATCTCACAGTGGATGCCATACAAATAATGTCTCCAAACCTTTAAGGCGAACACCACTTCCCCCAACTCCAAATCATGTACTGGTAATGAATCTCAAGATTATTCAACTATCTTGAAGCGTATGCAATCACATGCCCATGCTGCATCAACACTGCTCCCATCACCGTATATGAGGTATCAGTAAAAACTTGAAATCTTTCTTTCCCCAATGGAAGAGCTAGTATTAGAGCGGAGGTAAGTCAATCCTTTAGTTTTTAAAATGCAGCCTCGCATTGGGGTGTCCACTTATATGGCACACCTTTCTTTGTCAGAGCGGTGAGAGGAAGGGCTATCTTTGAAAATCCCTTCACAAACATGCGATAATATCAAGCAAGTCCAAGAAAGCTTCGTACATCGACCGCTGACTTCAAAGGCGACCACTCCTTCACGACGCGCACCTTTGTCGGGTATATCACTAATCCAACACCACTAATCACATGGCACAAGAAGGCAACTTCTCGAAGCCAGAACTCGCACTTGCTGAACTTGGCAAAAATTTAATGCTCTTTTAGTTTCTCCAAAACTAAGGCCAACTGCCCCGCATGCTCCTCTTTCGTCTTCAAGTACACCAGAATGTCATCAATGAATATGATGACAAAGACTTCCAAATATGGCTCAAACACCCTATTCATCAAACTCATGAATGTGGAAGGGGCATTTGTGAGCCCAAACGGCATCACCGTGAACTCGTATAAATCATATCTCGAACTGAACGCTGGTTTTTGAATGTCTTCCTCTTGTATTCTCATTTGATAGCACCCCGAACGCAAATCCAACTTGAAAAACCAATGTGCTCAGACCAACTGATCGAATAACTCATCAATCTGAGGTAACAAATGGGTGTTCTGTACCGTCAGTCGGTTGAGTTCTCGGTAGTCTATGCACAACCGTAGTAATCCATCTTTCTTCTTAACAAACAAACAGGGGCTCCCCAAGGTGATGAACTAGGATGAACAAACCCTGATTCCACCAACTCCTACAACTGAACTCTAAACTCAGCGAGTTCCTTTGTAGCCATACTGTAAGGGGTTCGAGAGATGTGCTTGGCTCCCGGTACTAATTTAATTTGAAAGTCCACTTCTCTGTGTGGGGGTAATCCTGATTGCTTCTCGAGGAATACCTCTGGAAAATCCCGCACACCGGCACATTTTTCATACTCTCTGCCATCTCTTTTAATCTGAAACATACCATATATACCTCTTCCCCTTTCACATGGGCCTTAAGGGCTTGGATTGAAGATAACCACATTCGAGGCGCGAATTTAATACATTTAAAGAAGGCCTCAGAGTCTCCATGTCTCAAAGTGATTTGGTTTGCCACACAATCAATTCTGGCATGGTGCCAATCCAACCAAGCCATGCCCAGGATAAGATCAAACTCTGACATTCTCAACACCATTGTAGAGGTTTAAAAAATCCTTCCTCCAATACATATTTCCAAGTCATACATGGCGGACGACGTCATATCGGAGCCGTCCGTGTGTTGTACTATTCGAGTGACACCGGTGAAATATTACATGCCCTTTAAATATTTTACGAAGTCCGCCGAGACAAACGAATGCGTGTCACTGGTATCAAATAGGGCATAGGCTGGTTTCCCACTAACAATCACGGTGCCTAAGTACCAATCATAATAACCTCAATGCTAAACTCCTAGCACAACATAGGCAAGCTATGGACGAATGCTTACAAATATATTAATCAAGTTAATACATACCTACAATCGTATCCTGATGGTTCCCCTCCTGTGTCATGTCTAGTGCAAACATCTGCTCTCTAGAGGGTCCAGGATTCCTTCCTCATGCTCCACTTCCTCGACCATAACCTTGTCCTCCTCTCAAAGCTGCCGGTGGAAAAGAATGGGGAGCATCTCCACCTAGTTACAGGAAAAAATGTCGAATGTGGCCAGACTGGTTACATTGACAACATACTTGCCTAAATGGTCCACCTAGTTGCTGATGAGGTTGGAACTGCGGGGGTGGAGGTAGTGTTACTGCGGGCGCGGATGTTCCATCCTAAATTTCTGATGGAAACAAACGCCACCTCTTTTATTCCCTCTTCCACCTCCACTATTATGTCTCTTTCGGAAGCTGGGGCCTTCTTCCACCACGCCCTCGGCTGGTCTCTTACTACTTTCCAAGTGATCCGCCTCCAACCTTTTTTCCATATCAATTATCTCTTCCAAGCTCGCGTTCGCTATAAACAAAAGTGCTTGCCTTAGGGGATATCACAAGACTTTGTAGAGCTATTTTACGTACCCACGGTAATCCAACTCGTAGGAGTCAGCAAATCTAGCGATGTCTTGAAACTCCCTTTTGTATTTTATCACGGACTTGGATCCTTGCTTCAACTGCAGGAACCTTTCTTCAAGGTCAACTCGATCTTTAGAGGGAATGAAATGCTCCAAGAAAGCTTCAGAAAATTAGCTCCAACTGATTTTCGAGTACACTCGGTCTTGGAAAGTGGAACCCATGATGGACTTCGACAACCTTTTGGCGTGCAACTCCTAGACTGATATAGCTATGGTCACAGCCAAAATGGCTGGACATCTGATTCCGTCCATTAGCTCTTGCACAGTATCCAGCCACTCTTTAGTCCAAAAAACTGACTCCATCCCATGATAAAATGGCAGGGAGAGGGTTCGGAAGGTACTCAGCCAGTTGGAACCCGGGGCTTGTTACTGCACTGGGGCCTTCTTGGATCTAAACTTATCTAGGATTGTTGTGAGGGTCTGTCCCAGCTCTAACTATTGAAATTGAGTAGGTACAAAAGGGGCGGGAGTGCCCGTTACTAGTTCTATGCATGTCGGGATCTACGTATAATGGTAGAACCTAACGTCAGGTTAGCTAATCAAAGTATAATTATTGGACATACGTAGTGTGAAATTCAAATTGTCACACCACTACTGTCACAACCCGCATTTTCTCCGAATTAAGAATTATCAGAGTAAGAGAAAACACGCGTCATGATGCCACGTCAAGCAGGGGATAACTGCTGACGCTCAGGCAAATCCAACTACAATCTTTATGCAAGAAAAATCATGTGCTTAATGAATAGAAAATCAGTTATGTTTAGAGTCCGTATCCCTCGGCTCAGTGGATCATCTAGTCCACAAAAGAAAACTATATTTAAACGCTGCGGAAAAATACTTTAATTAGGTTTTACACCCTAAAGAGCGCATAAGGGTCCCAAGAGAACCACTCATGCTATGCAAGACACTACACTTAGTTTATATAATACATATAAGAAAACGGGTTTCGTACGTGGTTTGGAAAATAGTGATCAAGTTTACAAAACATGCTGATCATGAGCTTCATTTATAATCATAATTATAGTTTAAAAATAACTAGCAACCTAGCATAAAACCTTCTCAAAGCAAGTAGACTATCTCCAGAAAAAAATAAATGGTAGCAGCAATAGTATATATCTAGTACAAGGTAAAAACTACTAGTGGGCGCCAACAACCTGACACAAACCCACCAGCACACATATATGTCTGTAAGAAAGTACTGAAAACAACCTCACAAACAAGGTAAACGAAACTCCAAAGTCCGGGAGTCCACCAACAACAACACCTCCAACTAGCCACCAGACTGGCTACAGCTCAGAACCTGGGGTATTCCAAAAGAAAACAGAATACCTCAGCAAGCAAAAATCAAGGTAAAACTGCATGAAAGAGTCAACCAAAAGGACAAAATAACAGAAAACATGCAGTAGAAAGAGTCACAACTGTCCAAAACAGGACAACAAGAAATGCACAACGTGCAAAGAAACAGCAACGACCCAGCCCAGGAACAACATCCTGCAGGGCCTACTAGGCTACCAAGAGCCAGAACGCTGCAAACTACCAAAGAAGAAATTTCTAACACCCTAAACTGCGGGAAGTGATAGTAGCAAAAACAACAATGAGGAACCGGATCGAAGGCAAACGCAGTCCCCCAATCCACCATGTCCAAGTCAAAAGCTCGAGGGTCAACACGTGAAAACACAAGGGACCTTCCACCCGACATGCCCAGCCCGTACCTGGAGCAAGAAATCCATGGGTGGCCTTGGCTATATCACACAACTCCACCCCCATAAAGAGCTACAACCACCACTACTATCCACGACCCACGATTCGGCCTTTAGGAAAGTAAAGAAAACGGCCGACAAGGAAAACCCAGAAATACAACTGGAAAATCCACTCGGAAACGAAATACAAGGTAAAGGAAGAGTGTTGAAATAAACCAACACGACTAGGCGTTGAGTGAAACCCACTCAGTGCCTACCTAAACCTTGGCGTTGAGTGAGCTAGCCTCACTCGCCGCCAAAATAAAGTTACTACCCACAAACCCACTGAAGAATACGGAGCTCGACGACAGTCGAACGGCCAAGGCAGAAGATCCAGAACTCGAGTAGTTGCCTGCCACTTGAGTATCTAAACTCCCACACTCGAAACCACCTAAATTCACCTAGCAAACGAAAACATACAAAGCGCACGATCAGTTACGCACGATCAGTGGTCGTGCGCACTCATCGGCTGATGATCGTGCGAAACAAACCTGGAAACCTGACAGAAAACCTAGCAACTGCGCACGATCAGTGTCGCACGATCAGTGGTCGTGCGCACTGTTACCAGCGCTCGTGCGATTGCCCGAGACAGAACTTTGGAAACTGAAATATATACGCGCACGAACAGAGGCACACGACCAGTGGTCGTGCACCCTAAAGGTTGATGACCGTGCGCGGTCAACCTGCACCGTTTGGAATTTCCCGAACGACACCGGAACGCGCACACGACCCACGCCACTGCAGTAGCAGTAGACAACTATCACGTCGCACGCTACTACCATTCAAACTATGTCTAACCATTCGAATAATACCTTAACGAAGGAAATTGGCAACCACACCCCCCCCTAACTCTCCCTCTCGGCTACGCCCGAACCAGAGCAACAATCAGAGCAAGGGGAACAACGGCTTCACGCCGACAATTTGGATTCCAAACACCACAACATAGGGGGGGTTTCAGTAGGAAGAACTAAGCCCTATAGTTAGCAAGAAAACGAGAACAACAAGGCCTCTAACCTGGGCTAACCGGGATTTCAATTTCAGCAAATAAAATAAAAAAAAAAACACTTGGCAAGGGCAAGAATACCACTTGCCTCAAATCTCAGCGAAGCTTTGGACTGCTTTCCTCCTCTTCGCACGGATCAAGACGGCCGCAACACCTAGAACAAAGATTCGGCCATTAATGGCGGAAAACTTCCAAAACTGAAAATTCCAATCCTTCCAAAACTCCACGAAAATCGAATTTCTTACCGCAGGAATGAAGGTCTCGACGAGAGCAATCCGAATCCACTCTCGGAATCGAATTCCGTCCACAAACGCTCCGGGAATCGGCGTCCGAAGGCAAGGTAGGCGGTTACTCCGTTTCTCTCGTACAAGGGGCCGGCGGTTTCTTACGGGGAAGAAGATGAACGATGGCTTTCATTCTAATAAATTTATATATATATATAATTATATAATTATATTATTAATTACAAAATTACAATAAGCACCAAACCGACGCGAAAACCGAACTACCTCGAAATTCGACGAAATTCGCACCGTAGCTAAATACCCACGCTACGAACACAACGGCGAAGTCGAAATTAACTTTCGACGAACAGAACTCGAGTTATACCCAAACAAGCCAAACACAAACATCCCCCCGAGAGGCCCCACCGGGTCACCACAACGACTCAGTTTGCTAGGGAGATCTTGCCAACAGGCTACCAAACAGGGCACTCAGTTCTAAGGAGATAAACCATACTCCACACACGGCACAAGCCACGGAAATGCGTCATCGTAACGCCAAACGAGAATAAAATAATCGCTGAAAAGATGGGGCGTTACAGTCACTCCCCCTAAAAGAAAGTTTCGTCCCGAAACTTTACGCACAACCCTCCTACAAAAGAAGGAAAAAGTAACAAACAGAAGTTACAACGGGAAACATACCGATCAAATCAGCGAAACAGGTGAGGGTACGCCCTCCTCATGGCCGACTGTAGCTCCCAAGTCGCGCTCTCCAAATCCTGATTTTTCCATAGAATTTTCACCATCGGTATGGACTTCTTTCGCAGCACACGCTCCTGAGTATCCAAAATTCGAACTGGCACCTCAACGAAAGAGAGGTTGGGCTCTAACTGGGGCACAACATCCAAGAGTTTCCCACTGCTGCGCACACACTTCCGCAATTGGCTAACATGAAAAACATTATGAACACCAGGGAAGTTCGCTGGCAAATCCAATCTATATGCAGACACACCAATCCGCTCCAAGACCTCAAACGGGCCCACATACCTTGGGTCCAATTTCCGATTTTTACCAAATCTCTTCACACCAACCATTGGAGAAACCTTGAGGTATACATGATCCCGTACTAAAAACTCCAAAGCAGACCTACGCCGATTGGCGTTCTTTTCATACCTCTCCTGGGCTAAACGAAGCTTCTCCCGAATAAGCTTCACGGCGACTTCCATATCTTCTAGAGCATCAGGACCCAACAAAGGCTTCTCACCAGCCTCAGCCCAAAACAACGGAGTCCTACAGCTCCTCCCATACAAAGCTTCGAACGGAGCCATCTGCAAGCTTTCCTGATAACTGTTGTTGTAAGCAAATTCCATGAGTCGCAGACGCTCATCCCACGCTCCACCGTGGTCTAAAATATAGCACCGGATCATATCCTCAACAATCTGATTGACCCGCTCCGTCTGCCCATTGGTCTGAGGGTGGTATGCAGTAGAATACCTCAGATCCGTACCCAAACCCTCCTGCAGACTCTGCCAAAAACGAGAAGTAAACCGGGAGTCTCGATCAGAAATGATGCTAACCGGCACACCGTGGAGTCGGATGACTTCATTCAAGTACAAATCCGCTATCTTCTTCATCGGGTAATCAATCTTATAAGGCAAGAAGTGAGCACACTTCGTCAATCTATCCACTATAACCCAAACAGAATCAAATCCTCTCGGGGATTTTGGCAAACCCGTAATGAAGTCCATAGATATACTCTCCCACTTCCAAGTCGGGATCTCTAGCGGAGTCAATTTACCACCAGGCCTTCCATGATCGGCCTTCACACGCTTGCAAGTGTGACACTCAGCAACATATCAGGCTATATCTCCTTTCATACCATACCACCAAGCAATTTGCTTTAAGTCACGGTATATCTTCGTAGATCCTGGATGGTAGGCAATGCTGGAACCATGAGCCTCACTGCAAATCATACTCCTAATGTCCCCAACAGCGGGAATGCAAAACCTGCCGCGGTACTTCAGAGTACCCGCATCATCAATAGAAAAATCTGGCAACTCTCCCTTCTCTGTCCTGGTAAAAAGGTGCAACAGATCCGGATCGTCCTTCTGATGCAGCCTAGTCAAAGAAATCCAGGACGGCTCTTCCACTGATAAGCTACTCTGCAAACTACAACATCCCACTGAAATATCCATAAGGAGGAACTCCTCAACTAATCGATCGGCGGAGAGGTTAAAGATCTTTCCCGTCTTTCGGCTCAGGGCGTCGGCCACCACATTGGCCTTGCCCGGATGATACTAGATTTCCACATCATAATCCGCCACATACTCAAGCCACCGCCGCTGACGCAGATTCAACTCCTTCTGCGTGAACACGTACTTCAGGCTCTTATGGTCCGTAAAAATCTTGCACTGGGCCCCATAAAGTAAGTGCCTCCACAACTTCAACGCATAGATAACCGCTGCAAACTCAAGGTCATGCGTAGGATAATTCTTCTCATGAGTCTTCAGCTGCCTTGACCCATAAGCAATTACCTTTCCATCCTGCATTAATACACATCCCAGACATATATGCGAAGCATCTACATACACATCATAATCCATGCCCTCAGTAGGAAGGGTCAGAACGGGAGCAGTACACAATCTCCTCTTTAACTCCTGAAAAGCTTCTTCGTACTTCTCGCTCCAAACAAAAGCCACATTCTTCTGAGTCAGCTTGGTCAACGGTGCGGCTAGAGAAGAGAAACCCTCCACGAATCTCCTGTAATAGCCAGCCAACCCTAAGAAACTTCTGATCTCCTTAGGAGTATTCGGCCTACTCCAATCCGTCACTGCTGCAATCTTTTCTGGGTCAACCGAGATCCCATCCTTGTTCACCACGTGGCCTAGAAAAGAAACCTGAGGCAACCAAAATTCGCACTTGCTCAACTTGGCGAATAACTTGTGGTTCCTCAACTCTGATAGGACCAAACGCAAATGCTGCTCGTGCTCCTCAGCACTGCGAGAATAAACCAACACGTCATCAATGAAGACCACAACGAACTTGTCTAGGAAATCCTTGAACACCCTGCTCATCATATCCATGAAGGTTGATGGTGCATTGGTCAGACCAAACGACATCACCAAAAACTCAAAGTGCCCATGCCTTGACCTAAACGCAGTCCGTGGAATATCTTCCTCACGGATCCTGAGCTGATGATAGCCCGAACGAAGATCGATATTGGAGAACACCGTGCTACCACGCAACTGGTCAAATAAATCATCGATCCTCGGCAGAGGGTACCTGTTCTTGATAGTGACCTTGTTCAACTCTCTATAGTCAATGCAAAGCCGCATCGACCCATCTTTCTTCTTTACGAACAAAACAGGAGCACCCCAAGGCGACGAACTCTGCCTGATAAAACCTTTAGCCAACAACTCATCTAACTGAATTCGCAACTCCTCTAACTCACGAGGGGCCATCCGGTACGGCGCCTTAGCAATAGGACGCGTACCCGGCTCCAAATCAATAACAAACTCCACATCCCGCTCAGGAGGGATACCAGGAAGATCATCAGGAAAAACATCGGCGAAACCACGAACAATAGGAATCTCCTCCAAGCGTGGCACGCTAACAACGGTTCCAACCGCCGAGACTAAACAAACACAACAATCAGAAAGAAACAATCTCTGAACACATACCGCAGAGAGAACAGGAGAATCCTGACACGGATCAGCATACACGCTGCCGGGCTGACCGTCATCCCTGATGAAGTCCAAGCGCTTTCCCTTGCACTGAATGACCGCATCATACCGAGAGAGCCAGTCCATGCCCAAAATGACATCGAAGTCCTCTAGATCAATCATCTTCAGATCCGCCTTCGCAAGAAAATCCCCCAACAAAACCGGGCAATCCAAAATACCCAAATCTGACAACACAGATTCACCAGAGGGAAACTTGACACGGAAGGAATCCCGAACACGATCTAGAGACAACCGATGACGCTCCACAAAGGCTTTAGCCACGAACGAGTGGGTAGCGCCGGAGTCAAACAGAACACGCGCCCAGCGGTTCTTCACCTTAAATTTCCCTATAGGAACGCACAAAACTAAGGAACTAGCACAACAGTACTGCAAATAATCTAGCAACTAAACTACCAGGCTAGAAAGAAAATAACAAACTACTAACCTGAGATCACCTGGGTCGAAGTCTGAGCCTCCTCGGAAGAAATCACGTTCAGCTTCCCTTTTCCCTTGTCCACACGCTGAGGTGGAGGTAATTCCTGTAACGGAACTGCAGGAAGAGCTGACTGGACCTGAGGACACCTCGACTTAACGTGACCCTTCTGCCCACACTGATAGCAGACTCTATCCCTGGACCAACACTAGGCTGCATCATGCCCGGATAGCTTGCAAACTGAACAGGAGATATCTCTCCCAGGAGCACCCTGAATAGCATGAACCTGCTCCTTCTTCTGAGCTGCCGCCTTCTTGAAACACCTCTCAACAGGATGGCCTGATCGGCCACAAAAACTGCACACCACCCTGCTCCTCTTTCCCGGAACAGCATCGGGTACCAGGGGTTTCTTCTCCTCTACCAACTTCCTCTTATCCTTCCTCAACTGCTGGCCTCTGCACTTCGCCGTCTCAATGGCCTCAACCTTAAGAGCAGCCTCTACAACTCCAGCATAAGTCACTGACCCATAAGCACTGGCCAACTGCTGCACCTCACTCCTCAAACCACCGAGGAATCGCTTAACTCGATCAGCCTCAACGCTGACCAATCCAGGGGCAAAACGGCTCAACTTACTAAACTCTATCTCATACTCACCCACCGTGAGCTGCCTTTGCTTCAGATAGAGGAAATCATTCATGAGGCGGTCACGCTCGACCGAGGGTAAGAACTTCCTCAATAGCATCTCCCTGAACACTTCCCAAGAGCATCCGGCTACCAGGCTCTCCTTCTCTCTCAGCCACCAACTCTTAGCCAAACCTTTAAGCTGATAGGCGGCTATCATCACCCTCTGATCATCTGAAATCCCTGAGTACGAGAACATCTCCTCCATGGAGATCAGCCAGTCGTCTATCACCATGAAATCTGCCTTCCCATCATAAGTGGGAGGGCTCAGCCTCTGAAACTGCGAGATGAAGGCCATCTCTGCTGGCACCACCAATGGAGGCCTCAAGGGTGCAGGAGGAGGAGGAACAGCTAACCCCCCTGCAGGAACTTGCGCACCCTGAGCCTGCCCTGCCACAACTGCCACCAAAGACTGAATCTGGGCTTGCACCTCCTCCAACTGCCTCCCCATAGCTTCGCTACTCTGACGCAGACCCTCGATCACCGCATCGTTCTGAGCTCCAGAAGATTCACCCTCAGACAGGGGAGTCGATCGAGTCGCAGGACGCCTAGCCATCCTAAAAATCAATACAACGCAAATCAGATCCAAATCCCACGACTAGAACCGACTACCAGTACAGACAATACATATGTAGATATAGACTTAAAGCTGCTAAACTTGCTCTGAGAGTTTATCTTCTTCACAATAATTAGATGATATGCCCTAACCTAGGATGGTTAACCACCACCTCACTAACTCTTGTGCCTAGATCGGATGCATGAACTTATGTTAGTTTGAAAACTTATGCGTGTACATATGTCATCCTGCAAATCTTTAGCTCGGCGCGTTGTGCTTATGCAATGTTATGATATGCATGATTGTGCTATGCATTCTAAAAAAAAGGCCCTAATGCATGATATGAGCGGCGTACACATGAAAATGTTATGCATCCCATACTACATAACATTTCCATGCAACGAAAAAGAAACGTGCTAGTCGCAGTCATGTGGTGAGGTTATGCATCCCATACTACATAACCCTCACATGTAGCCCCTATGGTGGATCCATATACGAACACATATTATGCATCCCATACTACATAATATGCCCCGTATACTTCATGTTATGCTATGAGTGTAGTGTTCATGCTTTTGCCAAGACGTGCTGATGACATATCGGTGTGTGAATGACAAGATGCTGAACTACTAAAAGCATCCAAGGAAGGTTGCCCAACTAACTTGTCAAGCAACCTCCCTCTGATACCAACTGTCACAACCCGTATTTTCTCCGAATTAAGAATTATCAGAGTAAGAGAAAACACGCGTCATGATGCCACGTCAAGCAGGGGATAACTGCTGACGCTCAGGCAAATCCAACTACAATCTTTATGCAAGAAAAATCATGTGCTTAATGAATAGAAAATCAGTTATGTTTAGAGTCCGTATCCCTCGGCTTAGTGGATCATCTAGTCCACAAAAGAAAACTATATTTAAACGCTGCGGAAATATACTTTAATTAGGTTTTACACCCTAAAGAGCGCATAAGGGTCCCAAGAGAACCACTCATGCTATGCAAGACACTACACTTAGTTTATATAATACATATAAGAAAACGGGTTTCGTACGTGGTTTGGAAAATAGTGATCAAGTTTACAAAACATGCTGATCATGAGCTTCATTTATAATCATAATTATAGTTTAAAAATAACTAGCAACCTAGCATAAAACCTTCTCAAAGCAAGTAGACTATCTCCAGAAAAAAATAAATGGTAGCAGCAATAGTATATATCTAGTACAAGGTAAAAACTACTAGTGGGCGCCAACAACCTGACACGAACCCACCAGCACACATATATGTCTGTAAGAAAGTACTGAAAACAACCTCACAAACAAGGTAAACGAAACTCCAAAGTCCGGGAGTCCACCAACAACAACACCTCCAACTAACCACCAGACTGGCTACAACTCAGAACCTGGGGTATTCCAAAAGAAAACAGAATACCTCAACAAGCAAAAATCAAGGTAAAACTGCATGAAAGAGTCAACCAAAAGGACAAAATAACAGAAAACATGCAGTAGAAAGAGTCACAACTGTCCAAAACAGGACAACAAGAAATGCACAACGTGCAAAGAAACAATAACGACCCAGCCCAGGAACAACATCCTGCAGGGCCTACTAGGCTACCAAGAGCCAGAACGCTGCAAACTACCAAAGAAGAAATTTCTAACACCCTAAACTGCGGGAAGTGATAGTAGCAAAAACAACAACGAGGAACCGGATCGAAGGCAAACGCAGTCCCCCAATCCACCATGTCCAAGTCAAAAGCTCGAGGGTCAACACGTGAAAACACAAGGGACCTTCCACCCGACATGCCCAGCCCATACCTGGAGCAAGAAATCCATGGGTGGCCTTGGCTATATCACACAACTCCACCCCCATAAAGAGCTACAACCACCACTACTATCCACGACCCACGATTCGGCCTTTAGGAAAGTAAAGAAAACGGCCGACAAGGAAAACCCAGAAATACAACTGGAAAATCCACTCGGAAACGAAATACAAGGTAAAGGAAGAGTGTTGAAATAAACCAACACGACTAGGCGTTGAGTGAAACCCACTCAGTGCCTACCTAAACCTTGGCGTTGAGTGAGCTAGCCTCACTCGCCGCCAAAATAAAGTTACAACCCACAAACCCACTGAAGAATACGGAGCTCGACGACAGTCGAACGGCCAAGGCAGAAGATCCAGAACTCGAGTAGTTGCCTGCCACTTGAGTATCTAAACTCCCACACTCGAAACCACCTAAATTCACCTAGCAAACGAAAACATACAAAGCGCACGATCAGTTACGCACGATCAGTGGTCGTGCGCACTCATCGGCTGATGATCGTGCGAAACGAACCTGGAAACCTGACAGAAAACCTAGCAACTGCGCACGATCAGTGTCGCACGATCAGTGGTCGTGCGCACTGTTGCCAGCGCTCGTGCAATTGCCCGAGACAGAACTTTGGAAACTGAAATATATACGCGCACGAACAGAGGCACACGACCAGTGGTCGTGCGCCCTAAAGGTTGATGACCGTGCGCGGTCAACCTGCACCATTTGGAATTTCCCGAACGACACCGGAACGCGCACACGACCCACGCCACTGCAGTAGCAGTAGACAACTATCACGTCGCACGCTACTACCATTCAAACTATGTCTAACCATTCGAATAATACCTTAACGAAGGAAATTGGCAACCACACCCCCCCTAACTCTCCCTCTCGGCTACGCCCGAACCAGAGCAACAATCAGAGCAAGGGGAACAACGGCTTCACGCCGACAATTTGGATTCCAAACACCACAACATAGGGGGGGGGGTTCAGTAGGAAGAACTAAGCCCTATAGTTAGCAAGAAAACGAGAACAACAAGGCCTCTAACCTGGGCTAACCGGGATTTCAATTTCAGCAAATAAAATAAAAAAAAACACTTGGCAAGGGCAAGAATACCACTTGCCTCAAATCTCAGCGAAGCTTTGGACTGCTTTCCTCCTCTTCGCACGGATCAAGATGGCCGCAACACCTAGAACAAAGATTCGGCCATTAATGGCGGAAAACTTCCAAAACTGAAAATTTCAATCCTTCCAAAACTCCACGAAAATCGAATTTCTTACCGCAGGAATGAAGGTCTCGACGAGAGCAATCCGAATCCACTCTCGGAATCGAATTCCGTCCACAAACGCTCCGGGAATCGGCGTCCGAAGGCATGGTAGGCGGTTACTCCGTTTCTCTCGTACAAGGGGCCGGCGGTTTCTTACGGGGAAGAAGATGAACGATGGCTTTCATTCTAATAAATTTATATATATATATATAATTATATAATTATATTATTAATTACAAAATTACAATAAGCACCAAACCGACGCGAAAACCGAACTACCTCGGAATTCGACCAAATTCGCACCGTAGCTAAATACCCACGCTACGAACACAACGGCGAAGTCGAAATTAACTTTCGACGAACAGAACTCGAGTTATACCCAAACAAGCCAAACACAAACATCCCCCCGAGAGGCCCCACCGGGTCACCACAACGACTCGGTTTGCTAGGGAGATCTTGCCAGCAGGTTACCAAACAGGGCACTCAGTTCTAAGGAGCTAAAACATACTCCACACACGGCACAAGCCACGGAAACGCGTCATCGTAACGCCAAACGAGAATAAAATAATCGCTGAAAAGACGGGGCGTTACACCACTACTTTCGCTATGTTAGTTTGTCCACAAACTTACCAATCGAGCGGGTGTGGCACCATTGTTCAATGACTTTTTTTAGTTCAGGATCGTTGCAAGTTGATACCATTTTTAAGACCCCCCTCCCGGAACACAAAACTCGGCTGAGGGGATGCTTATGCCCAAAACAGTCATCTTGCAGTAGCGTCAACAAATGGGTCGACCTGTACCACAAGATGTCTATTCTGCAGGCTAAAACCAATATTATATATGCCAACCAAACATAAATTAAGTACAGAAGTCAAAATCCACATAAGTATATAGTCCAAATAAAGTAAAACAAAAATAATATGCACAATGGCTTCTATAATATCAGAGTACATAAATTTTCCAAAGGGATAAAATATGAGTCCCTGAAAACTCACATCAGACACCGGCGGCAGCGATGGAATCGTCATATCAGGATCGGTCACCCTGGCGTGGCTGCCCTCCTGTATGACCTACTATTGTTTCTTTATTTGCTAGATTGCCTCCTAAAATGGAAGACGTAACAACCATTAGTCATAAAGACTAAGTTGATATCACATTCACTCACCCCGATGGCTATTAAGCACCGAATGGTAGAAGGAACAAGGGTACAATATATATATATAAGAAGTACAAGCAGGTGGAAAATCTATATATCATGAGTAGTAATAGCAGTAATGTATAACATTATTATCAACATTCTATTCTAGAAGTTCTACACAAATCATAGCAATCCATTAAGTATATAAATCTACAACAGGAAATTAACTTAACTTATAAAAAGGCCCATACAGATTTATAAGTTCAGGATCGGCTTAACAGTAAAGTAACTCATCATATAAGATTACCCATACAAATTTATATGATAAGGATCTATGCAGTGCAATGCAATGATATGAATGCAATATGATGAATCACCCATGCTCACACACATGCACACTGCTATGTCAACACGGACCTTTAGTTCCCACTTTTTGAGCAGGTAGCTAACCTCTCAGGCACCATCCGTCATGGCCAAACGGTGATAGTAGAGCGGGAGTCTCCACTACTCGGCCAGTATCCACACTATAAAGCATTGGCCTTCGTACGCCTCAATGCTAAGAACACAATAGTGGAACTCCCTACGTACTACGGCTCAGAGGGGTATCGGGTAGATGTGCACCAAGAACACAACCCAAACTAGCCTATGACTAGATGGAGGGGGTCTTCGCGAGCGTATCACCAAAGAACACAGCAAAACCATCCAAAGGCATGGATGGGGCCTCGGGAATGAGCATCGAGGACACAGCCCACCTGCCTAAAGTCTATCTGTCTACTCAAATCGGTGTAACGACTGGCGAGCCCGTAGACCTGCAACACTATCCTTAACACAGGATCATGACACTGCGTGTCAACTCACACCGCATGTAATATCACATGGCCTTGCCATCATCCATCCAAGGGCTCCAACGGAGTCCCTTTTCATAATTACCAATCCAGTGCTGAATAATACTCAAGGGTTCCACACTGAGTCCCTTATCATCATTACCAATAAAGTGAAGTCAAATACTCACGCAATTACACCCTTTCACATTTTTGTGCTCCCAAGTACTCAAAGGTTCAACATCAACAAGTGTCAAGCCATCTTGAACAACATACCAATCCCACACTACTGCCTGTAGGGAGACACACTCTAAGCAGTGGACTATACAAATTATCTCATCCAACACTTGAGATCACGATTCAATATTTTTCATGGCCATGAAATTTACCTCATCTGATTCCTTCCTTATAATAAAGAATTCACAAGAATTATGCTTTCATGTATTATCAAAACAATATATTAACTCTCCTCATACCCATCAAGCATGATAACATTAGTATAGATTACACATTCAATTATCGGGCACCAGACCCTCTTCCAAAAACTTATATCATTCATCGGATTACAATCGCGCGCATCCTTATCGGATTTAACAAGTAGCCATTGTACAACCAAATCTTATCAAGCCATTTATTCACTAATTTACCCAAACCATTTGTTTATTAAATTCCTCCAAACCATTTGTTTATCTTTGCAACATATAACTAGGCTTATCCAAACCTCAACATCATCTTGCTATGTTTCTCCTACCTAGTACAAAACCGATTATACACAAACCCGAAAGCATCCTTCACATAGGTTGTTACTATGCAGCAACTTCGTCTTGACATTCCTGGTGCTATGAAGCTCCTATGAAAATGTGTAACCATTTGTTTGAAAGGTCTATCTGAGGACTACAACCGTTATGTTAAGCCCAAGACCTAGATCCGGCCGTATCACACCCAAAAATTGCCTTGAAGTCCGCTGCACACAAAAAATAGATTTCTGCACGCATCTTAAAGCAAAACAAATGACATCGATTCGACTTCTTCCATTAGTAATTTGTTCAAAACCACGTACAACACTTCCTCCTCCCTTATTTACCCTCAAAAGGCCAGACTTCTTCATGATGCTAAGTCACCATCTTCACAATGAAGAGAAGAGAGTTTGAAGACAACTAATCCCCAGGATGAGGTGCTAGCATGGTCTTTTCCAAGGAGATCTTCATAACGCACACGCCACACTTTTTTGAGTCGACATCTCTTCTATATCATAACTAAAGATCTAGTATTAAAGGAGGGGGTAGGAAGCTCACCTCGTTTCCGGCCATGGATCTTGTTATCCTCCTTGGCGGCATGACGGTGTCGGCTCTCGCTCTACCTCCTCCGAGAGAAAGTTTGTCAGTTCCTTGTCCTTCCAAGAAAAGCCCCGTACCCTTCGTTCTCTCAGGAAAATCAGAGAAGAAGAATGATGGCTAAGTCTTGAACAACCGTATATAAAGGAAGTGGGCAAATAGAGTTAGGGTTTCTCTTTTCGGGAGCTACCTATTGAGTTTTATATCCACAATAACCCAGATTTGTTTGAAGTCACCATTGAACTAAAATGAATTAAGTTTGTATTTGATGTTATTATGTAGTTGAGTGCTTGTAGATCATTATTTCCAAGTGTAGACCAATGTAAGTTTACAATGAGTCACTAAACACAAGACCATGCAATGTAATCCCTCATTGTGTGATACATGGTGTTGACTCATGTGTAACCTCTCTATTGGGATGAACTTCATTTTCAAGTACTAGAGTAATGTAAGTAAGGAAGGGTTGCTGCTTTCAACAAGAAAAAAATAATATTTTTCAGAAAATTTTCCTAAGTCTTTTTCTCGAGAAATGACATGTAATTCTCGAGAAGTCTAAGTAAATTTCTCGAAAAAGCATAGTTGTTCTTGAGAAACCAAAAGAATCTCGGAAAATAGTTTGAAAATGGTCTAATTCCATTTATTGAGAAATTCCCTGAAGATTTCTCGAGAAAGCCAAGTTAGTTCTCGATAAAAGCAAAGCAGTTCTCGAGAAGTCGAAATCATTTCTCGAGAAGCTAAGTCTTTTTCTCGAGAAATCAATTCTTTCTCGAGAAATCAAATCTTCAGTTCACAGAATTTTCGCTAAGTGAATTTCTCGAGAAGGTCAGACCATTTTTTGAGAAAGCAATTCTTTTCTCGAGAAATCATACTCTACTCGAGAAATATGTCTTCAATTCTAAATTTGCGCTAAGTACATTTCTCGAGAAATAATATCCTTCTCGAGAAATCAGGTACTTTTCTTCAGAGAATTTTCGCCAAATATTTTCTCGAGAAGCCTTGTCTTTTTCTCGAGAAATCTATTTCTTCTCGAGAAATGCACTTGCAGATTTTTCGTTTCAAATATTCTGATGGGATTGCAAATTAATCTAAATTAATGATGATTGATACATTAGTGGATCTTTCCTTAATGACTCATGACCGTTAGACCAAGATCTATATAGTCTTTTCAATAAAAATCAAAAACCCTAATCATAATTTCAGTAATCAGAATCGCATTTTGTACTATCAAAAAATCGGGAGAAGCAGCTGACTCCATCGTCATTCTTCTCTGTCGCTCTCTGTCGATCCAGCGATTCAAGAGGAGAAATGATTCGATAGATCAAAGATTCCAATTTTCTTTAGCATCTATTTTATCGTGTCGGATCCAAGGTTTTCAAATCAAGTTTTCTCAAAATTCTTCCTCAACCTTCTTCACAGAGCATTTCAGTTTTCTAGAAAGAAGATCCTTTGATATTTTAGATCTGGAAGAGTACAATTTTTATTGTTTGTTGTAAAAAATTGTTTTTACTATTGTAGGAGCTTTATCTTCGAGATTGTAGGAAGTTTGTTCTACCGAGTGTAGATCTATTTGAGGATTGAGTTTGTAGATCTGTAAGTGGATCGAGTTTGTATATCCGCTAGTGGATCAAGAGTGTAGAACTATGTGTGGATCGAATTTGTAGATCTGGTTTGTGGATCGAGGTGTAGATCCGTTTGTGGATTGAGGTCTAGGAGCGTTTCTCCGAGTTGTAAGATTGTCATAATCAGAGAAAGGTGAAGTAGCCGAATCTATCCCTTCGTGGTAGATAGGTGAGGATGGACAGTGGACGTAGCCAATACGGTGAACCACTATAAATCTTTGCGTTTGTGTGCTTGTTCTTTAAGATAATTTTTATTCCACAAAAATTCCCAAACATCACCTATTCACCCCCACCTCTAGGTGATTTAGGTAGACGCTAGATACTTTCACTACTGTCGCGCGGTAGCACGCTACTGCTATATGGTAGCCTCGAAATTAATTTCCGCCTAGACACCGTCTAAACTGCCCACTCAGGTGCTTCTACCTGTATTCTATCGCCACGCGGTACTCTTCCTACCGTCGTGTGATAACCTACTGAGCATCATGTCAAATAATTCAGTGGGGCTCCCTCTCGTGATATCACTAACAACAGGTGATAACTTCGCGAGACATATGCCAATAAATCAATCGACTACCGTCGAGCGGTATCCTGCTACAGCCGCGCGATAACACTCGATGATCTTTGTCCACTCGACGCTCTCAACTCCTACGGGCATTCGGATTATATACTCAACGACTGCTACCGCCACGCGGTATCCTGCTACCGCCGCGCAATATCACTCGACAATAATTGAGACCACTCGACAATCACTCAATGCCTTCGACTCCATGGGGGTATTTGTCGTATATACTCGATGACGGCTACCATCGTGCATTACCTACTACCACTGCGTGGTAGTGTCCAAACACTCGCTTTCGATTCAGCACTTCCCTCGGCTCGAGTACAGGCTTATCCACCAGCGCACCCCGAGCCTAAGTCCACTCTCTTGACCTGAAAATGCGCACGAGGGGTCTAGCGCGAATCGGGACGTTACATTAGAAATCTCTTGAACATCCCTTGCCTTTTGGGATTCTTCATGAATCTACAAAATTCTCGTATATAAAGAGGGTCTCTTCATCTCCATCATCACACTCTTCTGCTAACTCCTTTCGCTTTATCGCTCTTAGTGCAAGTGCCTTCTTCTAATGCTCCCTGGGATACTCCTTAGCTTGTATTTTCAATTCGAGCTCATGGGTCTTCAAATTTCTAATGAGGCTCTTTATCTCCAAGGTGTTGATGTCATGAGATTGTGTAATAGCCGTCACTTTAGGGTTGAATTCTGGACGCAAAGATCGCAGGATCTTCCTAATCAAGTCCCCATTTTAAAAGGCCTTTCCGAGAGATCTGGAGGCGTTGATAATATTAGTGAAGCGAGTGTACATGATATCTGCCTCCTCATCGATTTCCATCCAGAACTATTCATACTCAGACTCCAGTCGAAATAGCTTTGATTCTTTCACCTGCGAAGTACCTCCAATATTTAGTTCGAGTAAGCGCCAAATATCATAAGCAGTTTCGTAGTTAAAGATTCTATTGAATTCAGTTTTACCTAGTGCACAGAATTAAGAGTTCATGGCCTTAAAATTATTAGTGCACCTCAAATTATCAGCATCATCACATTTATCATGTCGTTTTTCATAAACTTGATAGCCTACCGTGATGGCGGGTGCAGTGTATTTCGTTGCAACCATGGCCCATACGTCCATTCTCTATGTCATTAGGAATATCTTCATGCGAGTTCTCCAATGGATGTAGTCACTCCCCATAAATATTGTAGGTCTACTCACACCTTGGCCCTCAAAGAAAGAATGATTTACATTGGTCATCTTATTTCAGGATGTTAGTCCTTTTTGAAGTTACCTGGCTCTCATACCACTTGTTTGATCTGATGGCCAATCATTGAAGGGGGTGAATAAGGTTTTTAAAGTTAGTTTGAAATTAAAACAAGTTTTACCAAAAAAATGAGTTCTGGAAGATACCAATAGCGGTAAGGATAGCGCCCCATAGTATAACATAGAGATCGATTCTCTTTGTAAAACTTCATTTTGAGATTTCCCACACATCACTCAAACCTCTAGCAAGATACAACAATGATTTTGAAATGTAATAAACAAAATATAATTTTATTCAAAATAAGAACAATGATTTACAATATCAAAACTGGATCTCCAAGATTCTGGAGATTGAAGGCAATAAATGCAATCTTTTTTTTGTTTTTATTCCGACTCTCTCAGGACCGGTTGGCTCTCGCTCTTCTTCCCAAGAAGATTGATGAGTCGGCTCTTCACCTTCCTCCATAGAAGGGTCTTAGAGCCCCACTATATCTCCCAAATCTAGACATCCTCTCAAGACAATTTCTTGTATACTCCTCCCAGGAATTCGACGACCTCCCAGGTCAATTTCCCTTTCACCTAGATCAGATAAAAACAAAGAAAATACAGAAGATAATTTAAATTTTTAAAGTTATTTCTCCCTCAAACGTAGAACACCTCCGAGGAACAGTATACGATTGATGCTCTTGAATATCTTTCTCATTGTAGTCGATGAATAGCGAATGGTCATTGAAGATATCATTCGTCGGAGTTCTTTGATCACGGATCGGAGGAAGAAATACTGTTTTTCCCTCAACGGAAATGAAAGTTCGTTGTCCTATAGATGGAGGACGAACCCTAAAATGAAAAATTATCCTTTGTCTCTCTTCGAGGAAACGAAATGGGTTCTTTTATACATATTGAAAAAATACACTACAATCGGCGGTAGGTTGATTTGCGCGATGATGACATCTGTCCTGCTGATTTGGAAAAATATCAAAATAATTTATTTTCTGCTTTTATGCTACCATGGTGCGGTAAGATGCTAGCGCCTACCTGTAGGTCACAGAATGGTTGTTATTTAATTCTTCAGGGCTAGTGCCTGTGGTATGGCTACCGCTCGGCAGTAGGTCACAGAGATTAATTTTCTTGTTCTTTTGTACTTGTAAACCTACACACTATACCCAACACAAGTATGATTAAATATAACTCAAGATTTTATATTATAAAACAATAAAGATGTGGACCATATCTTCCAACAGACCAGTGTGACCATATCAACTGCAGAATCAGAATATATCTCAGCTGGAAGCTAATATGCTCAATTACTTTTGATACAACATCAACTACTAACTATAACATCCAGCTAAGTAAATCACCTTTATTTTGTGATTCATCTAGTACAATCTCAATTGCCAAGAATCTTGTATCTCACATCAGGACCAAGTACATTGATAAAAGGTATCACTTCATCAGAGAGCAAGTAAAAAAAAGAAGATATCTACCTTGAGTTTATCCCTAGTGGCATGAAATTGGCAGACATCTTTACTAAGTCTCTGGATGAGAAGAAGTTAAATTATTTCAAAATTTAAATAAGTATGTTGAAACTAGAATGAATTCAATGTCTAGCCTCTCCACTAGATGATATGCCCTAGTATTCCTTTTATTCTTTTTTTAGTTTGCATGTAGAATCTAGGGCCTTCACAAAGATGCATGCAAGAAGTTGTATAAGGAAGAATATCGACTTCATGGGAAAACAGTCAAAGAAATAAAATTTATATTAAAAAAGATATCATCACACCTTATGTCTACAAATTTAATTCCTAATATAGGTATCCACATTTTGGAATTCCTTTTTATATTAATAAAATTAGAAATAACGGGAACATTAGGTTAAATAAGCAGTTACCCCCAAATGTCGACACCAAGGCTCCACACTCCTTTCGATCGAGATAGAAAACTTCTCTCTATTTAACCCTAACAACATCAATAGCACCTAAAGAAATATCATTCGACAAGATCACCATCGAAAGTTAGGTCATTAGGGGTGTCTTCAGCACCTATTTAGAAGAGATACAAAATGTCAACTTCCTGATAAGCATAACAAGATTAGATATAATCCTATCTAAACCAATAGGAATAGTGCCAACAATAGTGGAGGATTTTTTCCAGAATACAGAAGTGAGTAGTTCAGGATTCAATATCAAAAAAACTGTGCTAAATCACCAACTTAGAGTCATTACATGGAGTATAAGCCGTATCTTAGAACACCCTACTCTCCAAGAAGGTGAAGAGGAAGAGGAAATCAAGAGAGTAGACAATACTGAAGCCTTATGATGGTGCAACTACTCTGGTGAAGAGTATGGATCATTGGAGAAAAGTGATATAAATCCTCATGGGAAACTCTTAGCTGACATCATAGGGAGGGCTCTATTATGTAAGCCTGGATCACATGACAGAATATCTAAGGAGATGTTCAAAATCATAATTTTTGTTATACTTACAAAGAGGACTGATTAGAGCTACCTGTTTCAAAAAAAGTTGCAAGCATGCTCGGCTGTCCCCAACTTGGGGAAGATTGTATCTTTGTACCTCTCCAAGAGCCTAGGAGACATGATGAATGAGGCACCTGAGGTATTGCTACATTACCTGAAGAAAATGGACTATAGAACAAAAGAACGGTGGGCCAAGCCTTTCCCCATACCTTAAAGGGGGGATCAAGTTACAGGAACACCTAAGGAGTGGAAAAGGAGAAGGAGAAAGAGGAAGAAGATACAAGTTCTAAGGGGAAGTTTGTTGCTAAGAGAAGAAGAGTGAAGAAGATAGAACTCGTTTAAAGCCTTATCCCTTCCCCTAGTCATGTTGAGGGGGAGCATATAGGGGAACATCGCCCTGAAATATTTGCACCTATAATCCCAAAAGATCTAGAAAGCACAACCCCTATGGAAGATTCTAGGGGTGTGGCTGAATAGGGGATGATAGTGCTAGGAGTTGTTCAACAAGAACTTACTACCCAAGAGAATATTGAGATAAATCAAGGAGAAGATCATGAGGAACTTTCTCCTCAATAAACTGCCACAAAAGTTTTGGAAACCTCCACCCTTCACACTAAAGTAGGGGAAGGAGAAATCCATAAAAACATAATTCTCCCAGTTATAGTTGAGGGGGAGCTGCTCCTGAGGACTTCTCCCAACAGACTAAATAAGTTGAATCTACTGAAGATATTCAGGGGAGTCAAATATGGATGACTCTACATAGGTCAAGATAGCTTTGGAAGAGGTGGAGAAGGTAATTTGCAAAGTGCTTGCCTTCGCAGCCACAATTCCTCCTACTAAGGAAAGTTCTTAATATTTCACCCCCATTGTCAATGAGCTAGTGTTGTGGAAAGGAAAGAGTCTACTGGAAGAGCCGAATACTAAGAAGGGAACCCAATAAAATTCAACTCCTTACTATTTTTATGAGGATTATGAGGGTCCTACAGGACTTCCTATAGAGCTGCTAAAGTTGAGCCAGAGGCCCCAACACCCTAACCAACTTAAGAACTTGGTTCTTTCTTGGATCAACTGTAATTGATGATGTATAATCAGAGAAGAAGCATAGAAAAATTTGTGGAAAAATTGTGCAAGGGTTAAGGATAAAGATGAATAAGAAAAATATCAGCAATTGAAAGAGAGATGCACTATCTTAACACTCAAACATTCCAGTTCTTCATGAAAGTATCAACTGTTATAGATTACACAGCTAGACAAACTGACATAACACATCAAGGAATCCATGTATTGATAGATAACTAAGATTCTATTGGACATAATCTTCATCAAGCATTCCTAGCAAAAAATAATAGAATGGCTGATAATAGAATGGCCATTTTGGAAAGGATGGATTATTACAACAGGCTATTGGATAGACACCTCCTTCTAACCAAGAACACCTCCTTAAAACTAAGAACACCTTAGTATCTAGTGTCAAAGTTCTAGAAGGAAGAGTTAATGAAGCACAAGAGTAAATCTACAAATCTATATTTGAAGAATCAGAAAGGGGGAGAAATACATAACCCATCATTCAACATAGCATGATATCTAGACCAATAACACTATAGGGGAAGCTTTAAATATGGATCTAATACATTATTCTCCACAGCCAACCAACCCTGAAACTGACCCAGCTGCAGATTATGGTTACCTCCTTCCAATGGATTATAAAGAGACTTGGGAAGGATATGATCTCCCTCCTCCAATTGAGCATGGGGAATCTTCATCAAGAAAAAGGAGGGATGATCAGATCCTGGAAGAGATCATAGAGGTAAGGAAAAGAAGAAGCATTGAGATTCAAAATATGCCAAGATATAAGGAATGGAGTCCCACATCCAGGAAAATCATATTATATACATGGGAAAACTTTGGTATGCATGGAATTAAAATTTTTCGATATTAAAACTCTGTGCAATGGAAGAAACATGAGGCATAGGAGACATGGAGCAGAATTCCTAGATGGAACAACCCATATGGACCTCCTCCTCCTCCAGTGATAGAAGAGGAAGGCTAAAGGAGAAAACTTCTAAGTGATGTGAATTCAAGGACTAACCTAACTTGTGTTTTAGGTTATTTACCTTATTTAACTCAAATATTGTCTCCAAAGTTTTTAATAGTATTTATATAATTCTAGAATGATTCTCTCTATCGAAATTTGTCGCTAATTCATTTTTATGTATTTATGGTTATTGTCATATGAGGTTCTAACTTCTTCAAATAGAAGGAGATGTTTGGAAATATTGTCCTTGAGGTTCCGGATTTGAATAAGGCCTTAAGATGATAATAAATATGTTATATTTGATGGGAGGTTTGAGTTTTGGTGTGACAGGTTCAACTAGAGTGCAAGGCTAATATATTGTTAGACTCATGTTCATCCAAACAATGTTTTGCCCTTGTAATCCCTTAAGGAGAAAAACACATATTGACCTCTCTCCTAATCATATATTAGACATGTCACTATCATGAGAAAGCCACTAGGATTAAAAGAAATCAAAGGCAAAAATAGGAAATTGTCTAAGTAAAATGTCGGATGCATAGGCAAAATATTAAGTGTTTTGCTGACGAAGGAAAAGTTGGATTGCATAGAAGGAATAGCTAAGGAAAAGTTCGACTGAATCGTGTTCAAACTTAAGTATTTATCAAATGCATCAACTGCATCGATGAGAAAAGTTTCGACTGCATCGACTGTAACGTTGAGAATTTTGTGGATTGCATTTACTACACTATAACAGAATGTCTTCAATAGGTTTAAATGTCCATGTGTTGGGTGTTTCCATAAAATTCCTTGGTATATTTTAAAGCTTGCTAGATGGTAAATAGTAAAGCTATAAGACCTTATCTTGGGCATCATTTCAAGGTCACTTAAAAAAAATTTCACCTACCTGACATGTGGCACAACGACTGTCTCCTTAATTTTAGGCCCAGATTGCGCAGATGATTTGAATTAATTTGAAAGGAGTTATTTACTGCATAATTTCAGGGGATTCAAGAAGGAAGGAATACTCTCATTCATTATAAAATAATTCTATATTTTGAATCCTTCCTTATAAATAATTTGCTAGTCATTAAAAGATTCTATATCTAGATTATTACCTAAGGAGATTGTTAGCCGTTGATGAATTCTATATCAGACTCAAAGCTTTCTGTCGACCAAGTCCACTATAAAAAGGGGACTTAAAAGAATCTAAAAAATATGAAACTTACAGAGAATCGTCAAGCTATTTTTATTTAAGTTTATTATTAAAGTTCTTGAGTAGTGATCAAGCATTCAAAGTGAATTCATTCTTCAACCACAAGTATTAGAAAGAGATTCTTCCAAGACCGTGCTCTGAAATAATTCTCTGAAGAATATTTCTTTTTATCAAGGTTCCTGATCACGACTTCAAGACTATCAAGCATATCTATTCAAGTGCTCATCAAGGAAGAGAAGAATAAGGAATACTATATAGTGCTTCTTATTGAAAACTTAATCCTTGTATAATTGAGTCAGAATTTACAAATCATTTTCACATGTAGGATCTTTAAGATCTGAGTTGTAGGGCTTGTGTTGTGTAACACCCTACCAATCACAAAGAATATAACAAAAGGTCCGGTCGGGGTAACACACCATATTCTGTAAATAGACGAGAGCAGTACAAAATTTAAATACAAAACATCAATGCAACCTAACATAGAGTTGCATTCTAGTGTAAGAATAGGAGTAACAATAACCCACAATATTGAATATCATATATATAAAACTTTGGAATGAGAGTGTACACAACGTTTGGCCTTAAGCCCTAACATGATTAGATAAAAAAAGTGATTTGCAAACATCGGCACCCAATTCGGCCACACATGAAAGCAGTAAACAAGTACATGGGCCTTTTGGGGTCACTATAGTAAAAAGGGCTTTAGCCCGCTACTTCCCGCATGGCTCACCAGTACCTGCACAAGACCAGCACACAAAGACATGACAAAAAATAGTAATGTTCAACTTTAGCTAACCATAATTATAACGACACACCCCATTCCCAGGGCAGTTGTACTCCTTCCCTGTAAGCAAGCAGTACGGAATTTTATATAATTATAGAACCATCATAGATGTAGGAACGAACGGCAACACGTCCCGTGCACTTAGGGCACATTATTAGGGTACTGAAATTCAAGTCCCGCCTCCGTCCTAAGTAACAACCACCTAGGCAGTCATTGAGATTTTACCATCAAAGACACCTTACATTACGGACTCTCATCAAATCAGAAGGTGCGCGGAGAAGCGACCTCTTCATATGCCAGTAAAGGATGGGTTTGAATCAGCTTTTCTTATGCTCAAATTGTTGGAATCAATCTTGCACGATGCGGGTATAACTTCATGTCGATCCGTTATCAAAAAGATAACACACGTTATCAAATATGGTTGGAGCTTAAGGCAACAAGCTAAGCACTACATGACTCATAGCTTAACATTCCTCCCACCTTGTCCCTAGGATCTGGGCTTGCAATCTTAAATCAACTCACTGGGATTTATTGCCATCAATATCGCTATCATTGTGCAATATCGATAAAACCACAAATCTATCTTAAGTTTGGGTTCATACCCAAAACATTCATCTACTCACTGGTCTCTATTAGTACAACTATTGCTTGTGATATAGCTATCGCAGGAGATAGTAATAAAACATTGTTTCTATTGCAAACTTTGGTGTTTCCTGGAGATGCCCTATAATACTTTTGAATCACCCTACAGTACCCCAAAAACTCTGAAATTTATTCATTTTCCAAGAAGAATTCTTTGGTATGCAAATCAATAATCACAAATCCAGACCAACTTGTCAAGATGGGATTCAAACAACATGCATATTCCCGTACAATGATATGAGCTCTATATGTAAAACATAACCGGGATCAACCAAATTAACCCGTTGAAATATTCACCTCCCACTAATTAGGGGAGACGCTTTCATGCAAAACATGCCGAACAAAAGGGCTAGAATGTCCTAGTATTCAGAAGGAGAGTCTTTACCCTCGAAGCATGTTTTGGAGCCATGAACTTTACTTGATCTAGATGGAATCCCTAGCGGTATTCCCCCTACTGATCTAGCCTCGACTTGTGATTTCGACCACAAGAACTACTCCAAAGATCTTGCAAAGGCTGAGAACAATCTTCTTCTTCTTCCTCACTTTTTCTTTTCTCTTCTTCTTCTTTTGTATAGAGATAGTAAGAAGAGAAATGTGAAGTCATATCTCATCAATAAACTTATCATCCATAGGATAAAACCCAACCATCTGATCCTCTAGCCAAAATAAATAGAATGTCGGAATTTCAAATTAAAATTCCAATTTATTGTTATCATCAGGCGGTATCTCGTTATTACAAGGCGATAGCTCTGGCAGTGGCCGCTTGACCAAGTCCGCGCCGCTTAACAACCACCTCATAAGCAACTGACACATGGTTTTTTCCACGTGGCATGCGATCGCAGGCGATATTGCTATCGCTAGGCATTATCAAATAAACTTTATCGTCTTGATCATTATCGACTTGATCATTATTACTAGATATATCGCTATCGCCGGCTGTAGTAAATCGACTTCATCGACTTATTGACTACATCGTTCTGAACACTATCGACAGGAGATATTGCTATCGCTAGCGATAGCTCTAAAAATACATTTTTTTTAATTGTGGGAAACCTGGGGTGTTACAAATCCCCCCACCCCCTTTAAGAAATTTCGCCTCAAATTTATTTAGTATAGAAAAACAACACATGTATAATTATACAAAATGTACTTCAAAAGAATAATTCGAGGATCTCCTCTCTCATGGTTTGCTCTCCCTCCATGAAAGTTCTTCGTGCCCAAAATTATTCCAGCAGACTTTAACCATCTTGATCACTTTCTTCTTCAATTATTTTACCGCCATGTTTTCGATACGAATGGGCTTGATTTTCATCTTTAACACACCATCGACCGACACTTGATTTGCTGCAACAACTTGAGTAGGCTCTTGCACAACCTTCCTCAACACCGATATGTGGAATACATCATGCAACATGCTTAACTCTGATGAAAGAGCAAGACGATAGGGTGCCTCACCAACACATTCCATAATTTCAAACAGACCATGATATTGCGTACTAAGCTTTATCAAGCGTTGAATCCTTGACACTCCCATGAAAGGCTTTATTTTGAGATACACCTCGTCGCCAACAACGAATTTAACATCATGGTATCATCGAGTTTGAAATACATAGTTTTGTAATACTTAACCTGCCTATGTTGAGCAACCAGCAGTAGCTCCCAAATAAAATGTATCGTCAAGTTTGTCCTTATTGACGTCTTTTTTCCTAAACAATTTTATTTCGCCCATTTCTGCAAAAGATAGTGGACTGTGGCACTTCCTACCATATAAATCCCTGTTATGTGCCATTTTTAAACTTGCTTGGTAAATATTATTGTAGGAGAACTCAATCATATAGATACGGTCCTCCCACCTCTTACTAAACTACAAGGTGCATATTTGAAGCATATCCTTCATTGTTATGTTTACCCTCTCAGTCTAACCATTCTTTTGATGATGAAAGGTCATGTTGAACTTCAGCTTGGTACCCAACAGTTGGTGTATTAGCCTCCAATCATTCGATGTAAATTGCCCGTCTCAGTCACTTATGATACTAAGGGGCACACCATGCAATCGTACTATGTTGTCAACGTAGAGCTTTGCCAAATTTTCCATAGAATAATCCCTTCTATTCAGAATGAAGTGTGAGACCTTTATAAATCAGTCTACAATCACCCACATGGCATCATTTCCAGTATTGTTATCTCAGAAAACCATGCATGAAATCCATCAATATATTATCAAAATTCCATTCCAGAATTGTTAATGACTACAAGAAACCAACAGGCTTCTGGCATTAAGCCTTCACTAGTATGCATGTATGACATAGAGAGCTAAGTATTTCTTCATACCTAACCGCCAGAACAACTTTTTCATGTCCTTAAACATCTTTGTGCTCACCGATTGGATTGAGCACTTTGTGAAAAGTACCATGTATATTAATTCCTCCGATAATTTGCCAACATTTGGGATGCACAACCGATTATCTTTCCAAAAAAGACCACTCTCAAAAAAAACATGGAAATTGACACATCCATAGTCTCTACCAAGTGGTGTTTCATGCAGTCATCGAACTCCAACACTTGTCGAATCCTATCTACAAGGTCATATTGCACCTCCGTCTAGTTTAAACATGCATTTGTGTTTGTTCTCCCATCCACACAAGTCATTTCTAAGGCCTCCAAGTCACAATTAATATGCTTATCATGCATCTGTATCCAATTATCCTATGCTGGAGCACTGTGACTTAATGCATCTATGATAATATTTCTCTTCTCGAGAGTATAGTATATCTCAAAAGTATAGTTCTTAAGGAACTCCATCCACCTCCTTTGTCGCATATTCAAATCCTTTTGATTCAATAGAAACTTTAGGATTTTAAGGTTCGTAAAGATGTCAATCTTCACACCATACAAGTAATGCAGTCGTAGCTTCAGGGAGAATATCACAGCCGCTAACTCGACGTCATGGGCAGGATTGTTTCTTTCATGCACCTTCTGCTAGTGAGAGCCATAAGCTATAACCTTTCCAAGCTGAAGCAAAACACAGTATAAGCAACCCCATAAGTCATCGTTATAGATCTCATAGCCATTTGTTCCACATGGTGAGCACAAAATAAGTGTCGTAGTTTGACGACTCTTCAACTCTTCGAAATCTCGCGTGCACTTTGGTGTTCAAACAAACTTCTTATACTTCCTTGTAAACATTGTGAGAGGTAGATCTATACGTGAAAAGTTCTCTAAGAAGCTCCAATAGTAGCCAGCAAGTCTAAGAAAACTCCTGACTTCTGCCAAAGTAGTTAAAACATGCTACTCTCGTATCACAACTATCTTCGCCGGATCTACTACAATACCCTCTCCACTAACCACATGACCAAAAAATGCCATCGATGATAGCCAAAACTCATATTTGGAGAACTTGGTATAAAGTCAATTCCTCCTCAGGGTATGCAAAACAAGCAGTAAATGGTTAGTAAGATCTTCTTCGGACAGAGTGTTCACCAGGATATCATCTATTAAGATAATCACAAACTGGTCGAAGTACTCTTGAAAGGTTCTATGCATCAGTCCATGAATACAGATGATGCATTTGTTAGCTCAAACGGCATCATAGTGAACTCATAATGCTCATAGTGCATACTAAACGCTGTCTTGGGAATATCACTTTCTCGAATAATCAACTGATAATAACCGGACATTAAATCCAGCTTTGAATACACAGTTGTTCTAACCAGCTGATCAAACAAATCATTGATTCTTAGAATTGGATACTTGTTCTTCTCTATCAGCTTCTTCAGTTCTTGATAATCAATATATAGACGTAATATTTCATCCTTCTTCTTCACGAAAAGGACTGGTTTACTCAAAGAAGACAAACTTGGACAAATATAGCCTTGCTCTAGTAACTACTATAGCTGAACCTTCAATTCCTTCATCTCTTTTAGCACTACCAGATGCGGTGAGCATGACATGGGTTTCACACCTAGCACTAACTCAAAAATGAATTCGTTCTCTCGCTGAGGTGGAACTCCTGGAAGATATTTAGGAAACACATCCACAAACTCCGATGCAATAGGAACATCGCTAAAAATTGGCTTCGACTCTAAATCCTCCAATAACGTGAAGAATAGCTTTGAGCCCTTTCAAACTGCCCTGACTACTTATAGAGCAGACATGAATATCTTACTTGATCCTTATATACAAGCAAACTTAGTGTCGCGTTCAGTGTTCTTCCAAGTGTGACTTCCTTAGAGTTGCATTCAATGCATGCACGTTGCTCTGAAATCTAGTGCATGCCAAAGATAACATCAAGCTCTGATATCGGCAACACAGATGCTTATAATCCAAACTCATGACTTCCTATTTGCACCTTAATAAAACAAGCTCTATATCCACGCATCAAGCAACTATTTGGCAGCAACACATCCAATCTATGTGTCTACATAAACGAAGGCACTCTGATTCGCAATACAAAGTCCTCAGACATAAATGAATTAGAAGCCCCTATATCGAATAGTTCTCTCGCTAGATAGTCCAAGATTAAGACAAAGCCTAATACGAACAAGTTAAATGAGCAATGAACAAGTATAGTATATAAAGTAGTAAAAGTTGTATAATAAATTGTACCAGTCGCCTCATCGCCTAGTTTAAGGGCCTCTTGTTGGCCAAAATTTTAAACTCTAAGTTGCGCTGAAGCATATTGGGATATAGTTGAATCTTCTGCCTTCCCTTTCTCCGCATACAATGCGCCCGCCTTTTTCTCTGTCCTTGAAGGACTAACTCGACAGTCAAGAGCAAAATTTCATGGATTTCCACAAGTATAACAAGTAGGCGGACCTCACCCAGTAGACACTCTAGAAACATTAGAAGAAGCTTGCCCCAGAAACCTATACTTCTTCCTCTACCTTCTCTGCCCAGACTTTATAGAGTTTACCACTTTGAACTCTTGATTCTTCACCACCAAGAACTTCTTACATTATACCCGCTTCATATCCTACTCAAGGGAACGATCTATATTCACCAAGGTCAGAAAGGCCTGTATTATTGGACCTAAGAGGAGTCTCAGATCACCCCGCAAACCTTAAAAAAACCTGTTAGTCTTACGCTCGTCAGCAAAAGTGGAGCCTGCATAACACCCAAGTCTGGAAAACTTGTGCAGTTAGTAATCCAACAAATTATTGCCTTGAGTAAACCTATGGAACTAGTTCTCCATCATAATCCACTGCACAGAACGGAGATACCTTGCCAGAAACATTCTTAAGAACTCGTCCATTGAGACATCGGTAAGTTTACCGCCTGCAAACTAATGCATCTCTAACTCATCCCACTAAAGCCTTCACTCTCCATCCAATAGAAAAGTAGCTAACGTGACTTTCTGCCCTTCGTCCATCTCTATTATCGTTAGGGTTCTGCTGTAACCCTATTATTTATTTGGGCTAGGATAATAATCAATTATTTAGGATGATTAGCTTGACCCAATGTGTATAGTTCTGGGTCATAGGTTTATTTCCAGGGTTGCTTCCTCAAAATATTTCCAAAGAAATGCAGTTCGACGAATGCAGGATTTTGTTCGACGAAAGCTGAGCCTAGTTCGACGAACGCCGAGCTCAATTCGATGAAGTCTGTAACGCCCCCGATTTTTTCTGCGACTATTTTATTCTCGTTTGGCATTACGGTGACGCGTTTTCGTGGCTTGTGCCATTTGTGGAGTGTGGTTTAGCTCCTTAGAACTGAGTGGCCTATTTTGTAGCCTATGGGCAAGGTCTCCCTAGCAAGCCAAGTCGTTTTGGGTGACTCGGTGTGGCCTCTTGGGGGATGCTTGTGTTTTGGCTTTAGGTGGGTATAACTCGAGTTATATTCGTCGAAAGTTAATTTCGTCTTCGCCGATGTGTTTGTAGCGTGGGTATTTATCTACGGTGCGAATTTCGTCAAATTCCGAGGTAATTTGGTTTTCGTGTCGTTTTGGGTGTGCCATTAGTAAAGACTATTAGAAAATTCTCTTATTTTATTAAGAGAACCGACGGCTAGACTTCAGTTATGCTGAACCGACATGTTTAAAGCTTATATAAAAGCTTTACTTGGATTGGAGGGCCCACTCTTTCCTCCTTCTTTCGGAGACCTATAACCGCTGCTCCAGTTCGCGGAAAGAAGAGGCGGAAACGACGGACTGCCCTAGCCTTCGGCCGGCGATTTCGGGAGCTTTCGTGGACGGAATTCGTTTCTAAAAGCGGCGTTGGCTTGCTCTCGCTCAGATCTACATTTCGACGGTAAGAGATTCGATTTTCGTGGAGTTTGAGGAGACTTGGATTTTCGGGTCTTGTGGATTTCCGCCATTTAAGTGCGGGTATCTTGTTAGGTGCTTTTAGGTGCTGCTGCTGCTAGTGTCGAGTGAAGAGGAGGGAAAGTCGTCCAAGCTTCGCCTAAAATCGAGGCAAGTGGTATTCTTGCCCTTGCCATTTTTATTCTCTTGCTGAATTTAAAAATCCCGATTAGCCCTAGGGTAGAGGCCAAGCTGTTCTTTTATCTTGCTGAATTTTAGGGCTTAATTTCTCCTAATGAGCCCCCCCCTTCTTTGTGGTGTTGGTGCCCAACCCGCCGGCATAATGCCGCTAATATAAACTCCAGATTTCAGTCTGGTTGCTGCTTGCGGGTGAAGCCAAGAGAGAGAGAGTAGGAGGGGGGTGCCTGCTGTGTATTTGGGAAAGAGCCAGATTTGGACTCTCTGTCTGGCCGGCGTTGAGTGTGGTGCACACACTCAAAGCCTTTGCGGGTTTGGCGTTGAGTGTGGTGCATACACTCAACTCCACAGTTTTAGCTAAATTGAAATTTTGGCTAAGTACTGGGGCGTTGAGTGAGGTGGACTCACTCAATGCCATAGCCCCTGCTAGCGGCTAAGTACTTTGACGTTGAGTGAGTTGACCTCACTCAACGCCATTTCTGTTTTTGCATTGAGTGAGGCAAGCTCACTCAATGCCGCGGTATTTTTGAGAAGCTAAGTACTTTGGCGTGGAATGAGGTGTGCTCACTCAACGCCATAGCCTTTTCTTTGGCTAAGTACGTTGGCGTTGAGTGAGTCGACCTCACTCAACGCCATTTCGGTTTTGGCATTGAGTGAGGTGGACTCACTCAATGCCGTCGCTTTCTGTGCAGCCAAGTACTTTGGCGTTGAGTGAGGTGTGCTCACTCAATGCCACAGCATTTTTTTAGGGTAAGTACTTTGGCGTTGAGTGAGTCGACCTCACTCAACGCCATTTCCGGTTTGGCGTTGAGTGAGATGACTTCACTCAACGCCGTAAGCAAATTTACGGCAAAGTCCCGTGGCGTTGAGTGAGTGAACCTCACTCAACGCCATTTCTGCTTTGGCATTGAGTGAGGTAGAGTCACTCAACGCCACAACCCTTCTTCGCGGCCAGAATTTCTGGCGTTGAGTGAGACGACCTCACTCAACGCCATTGCTGTTTTGGCATTGAGTGAGGTGTACTCACTCAACTCCACAGTTTTATTTTGCGGCTAAGTGTAAGGGCATTGAGTGAGTTAGCTTCACTCAACGCCATTACTTTTTTGGCATTGAGTGAGGCCAGCTCACTCAACGCCACTTTCTTTGATTGTTGTAAAGTACAAGGGCGTTGAGTGAGTGTGCCTCACTCAACGCCATGGCTGTTTTGGCATTGAGTTAGGTTAGCTCACTCAATGCCAAAGTATTCTTATGGGAGGCGTTGAGTGAGTGAACCTCACTCAACGCCATGCTCTTTTTGGCATTGAGTGAGGCTAGCTCACTCAACGTAAGAGTTGTTCTTCTGGAGGGCATTGAATGAGTGAACTTCACTCAATGCCATGCTTGTTCTGGCGCTAAGTGAGGCTAACTCACTCAACGCCAAGGTCTAGTTAGGCGTTGAGTGGGTCCCACTCAACGCCAAGCCGTGTTGAGTCATTTCAACACTTTTTCCCTACCTCGATTTTTGTTCCCGAGTGAATTCCTTGTTTATGTTTTGACTTTCCTTATCGGCCATGTTTTTCTTTCCTAAAGGCCAAATCGTGGGTCGTGGTTAGTAGTGGTGGTGTGAAGCTCTTCATGGGGGAGGTGTTGTGTAATTTAGCCGTGGCCACCCTTTCTCTTCTATCTTGCTCCAGGTACGGGTTGGGCAAGGGGGTGGGAGGTCCCTAGTGCTTTCACATGTAGACCCTTAAGCTTGTTGGCTTGGAAATGGTGGTTGCGGGACTGAGTTTGCCTTCAACCCGGATCCATGATGTTTATTTTGCTACTACCATCTCCCATAGCTTAGGGTGTTAGATGTTTCTTCCTTGGTAGATTGCAGCATTTTGGCTCTTGGTAGCTTAGTAGACTCTGCAGGAGGTAGTTTCTGGGCAGGGTTGATGCTGTTTCCTCACACCTAGTGCATTTCTTTTTGTCTTGCCTTGGGGCAGTTGTGACTTTTACTGCTGTGTTTTTTCTCTTTCATTTATCATCTAGTAGACATTTTCGTGCAGTTTTTCCTTATTTTGCTTGCTGAGGTATTCTTTTTTTTCTTTTGAATGCCTCAGGTTCTGAGCAGTAGCCAGTTTGGTGGCTAGGTTGTTGTGGTGTTGTTGGTGGTCTCTTGGACTTTGGAGATCCTTCGGGATTTGTTTAGTGAGGTAGTTTTCTGCACTTTTCTTACAGACATACATATTTTTCAGTGGGTTCGTGTCAGGTTGTTGGCGCCCACTGGTAGTTTTTACCTTTGTACTAGATATATTACTTTTGCTGCTACCATTTTCTGGAGATAGTCTACTTGCTCTGAGGAGGATTTATGCTAGGTTGCTAGTTATTTTTAAAACTACAATTATTATTATAAGTATAGTTCATGATCAACATGTTTTATAAAACTCAATCACTATTTTCCAAACAACGTATAAAGATCGTTTTCTTATATATAATATAAATTAAATATAGAGTCTTGCATAGCATAAGTGGTCCTCTTGGGACACTTATGCACTCCTTAGGATGTTAATCCTCAATAAAGTATTTTCGGCAGCGTATAAGTATAGTTTTTAACTGTGGACTAGGTGATCCACCGAGCCGAGGGATACGGCCTTTAAAATATAACTGATTTTCTAATCATCAAACTTATGAAATTCTTTCATAAAGTAAAGTAGTTGGTTTTTCCTGAGCGTCAGCAGTTATCCCCTGCTCGACGTGGCATTATAACGCGTGTTTTCTCATACTCTGATAATTCCTAAATTCGTAGAAAATGCGGGTTGTGACAGTTGGTATCAGAGGGAGGTTGCTTGACAAGTCAGTCAGGCAACCTTCCTTTTATTGCATTAGTAGTTCAGCATTATGTCAAACACACACCGATATGTCATCAGCACGTCTTGGCAAAAGCACGAACACTACACTCATAGCATAACATGAAGTATACAGGGCATATTATGTAGTATGGGATGAATAATATGTGTTCGTATATGGATCCACCATAGGGGCAACATGTGAGGGTTATGTAGTATGGGATGCATAACCTCACCACATGGCTGCGGCTAGCTCGTTTTCTTTTTCGTTGCATGAGAATGTTATGTAGTATGGGATGCATAACATTTTCATGTGTACGCCGCTCATAACATGCATTAGGGCCTTTTTTTTAGAATGCATAGCACAAACATGCATAGCATAACATTGCATAAGCACAATGTGCCAAGCTAAAGACTGGCAGGATAACATATGTACACACATAAGCTTTCAAGTCAAAAGTAATATAAAGTCATGCATTCCCGATCAAGGCACATGAATTAGTATTGTGGTTGTTAACCATCCTAGGTTAGGGCATAACATCAATTTTTGTAAAAAGATAAACTCCCAGAGCAAGTTTAGCAGCTTTAAGTTTATATCTATATATGTATTGTCTGTACTTGTAGTTTGTTCAAACCGTTGTATTAGGATCTAACTAGTGTTGTTATGATTTTAGGATGGTGAGGCATCGTGCAACTCGATCGGCTCCCTTGTCTGAGGGTGAGTCATCTGGAGCTCAGAATGACGCGGTGATCGAGAGCCTACGACAGAGTAGCGATGCCATGAGCAGGCAGATGGTAGAGATGCAGGCCCAGATTCAGTCCCTTGTGGCAGTTTTGGCAAGTCAGACTCAAGGAGTGCAAGGTACTGTAGGGGGGTTAGCTATCCCTCCTCCTACTGCACCCTTAAGACCTCCAGTGGTGGTGCCAGCAAAGATGGCCTTCATCTCGTAGTTTCAGAGGCTGAGTTGTAACACCTCCCCTGTAAAGACCATATAATATGGGTCCGGCCGGGGCCCCATAACATACGGACACCACAGCTTTAGTATTAAAAGATGATATGAAACTACCCAACTCAAAACTCCAGACAAACACAGCGGAAACATAAAACTAAAAGACAGAAGTTATCCACTAACAATAGAGTATCGAAATTGTAACGCCCCCGATTTTCCTGCATTTATTTGTATTCTCGTTGGCGTTACGATGACGCATTTCCGTGGCTTGTGCCATGTGTGGAGTATGGTTTAGCTCCTTTGAACTGAGTGCCCTATTTGGTAGCCTGTTGGCAAGATCTCCCTAGCAAGCCGAGTCGTTCTGGGTGACCCGGTGTGGCCTCTCGGGGGGATGTTTGTGTTTGGCTTATTTGGGTATAACTCGGGTTCTGTTCGTCGAAAGTAAATTTCGACTTCGCCGTTGAGTTCGTAGCGTGGATATGTAGCTACGGTGCGAATTTCGTCGAATTCCGAGGTGTTTCAGTTTTCGTGTCCTTTGGTGTGTTAATAGTATTTGTGATCAATTAATTAAATTGATTTGGCTGAATATTAAATTCTTGCGGGAGAATTTGTTGAGTATTTATTTTCCTTGCTAGGTGGCGGCCGTGTATTGGCTTACCTTTTTTTGGTATTCGCTTATTGTAAGTAAGCGGTTAGGCATTTTTAAACGATTAGGCATTTTTAGGGTTCGGTTTTTAGGCTGAACCGGCGGTTTAGCTTTAGTATAAAAGCTCTGTTTAAGAAGTGACGACCCACTTCTTCCTCTTTTCCTGAGAGAGAAACCGTCGGCTTGTTTTCGGAAGAACAGAGGAGAAAACCGCCAGTCCTATACCTACTTTGGTCGGCGATTCCGGGCTTGTTCGTGGACGAAATTCGATTTCGAAAACGGCGTTGGCTTGCTCTCTCCGAGATCTTCGTTTCGACGGTAAGATATTTGATTTTCATGGAGTTTTGATGAGATTTGGGTTTTCGGTTTTGGAGTTTTCCGCCATTAATGGCCGTGAGATTAATTCTAGGTGTTGCGGCTGTTCGTTCCGTGTGAAGAGGAGGAGAGCCGTCCGTGCTTCGCTGAAAGTTGAGGCAAGTGGTATTCTTGCCCTTGCCAAGTTTCTTTTGAATTACTCTTGTTGTATTTGAAATCCCTGTTAGCCCTAGGGTAGAGGCCTTGTTGTTCTCTTTTTCTTGCTAACTATAGGATTTAGTTCTTCCTATTTGAACCCCCCCTACTTGTGCCGTTGGAACCCAACCTTGTCGGCGTGTTGCCGTTTATCTTTGCTCAGATCTTTGCTCTGGTTTGGGTGTAGCCGAGAGGAAGTGTTATGAGAGGGGGGTGATTTCTTTTCCCGAATCTGCTAAGTGTATTACTCGAGTAGTGTCGTTAGATACTCGAGTAGTGATTTTAGTTACTCAAGTTGTTGCTTTGAGATACTCGAGTAGAAGGCGTTAACTCGAGTATTAGCCTTGGAGTTACTCGAGTAGTAGGTAACTACTCGAGTAGGGGATTTGAGATACTCGAGTAGCGGACTCGAGATACTCGAGTAGTGGTTTCGAGATACTCGAGTAGGTGCTCTGGCTTACTCGAGTAGAAGGTAACTACTCGAGTAGGGGTTTTGGTTTACTCGAGTAGAAGGTAACTACTCGAGTAGTGGTTTTGGTTTACTCGAGTAGTAGGTAACTACTCGAGTAGGGGATTGGAGTTACTCGAGTAGTAGGTAACTACTCGAGTAGGGGATTTGAGTTACTCGAGTAGCGGACTCGAGATATTCGAGTAGGTGGTTTGGTTTACTCGAGTAGTAGGCATTTACTCGAGTGCAGGTTTGTAGATACTCGAGTAGTAGGCAACTACTCGAGTAGCGGGTTGGGGTACTCGAGTATTTTGTAACTACTCGAGTGCTGGTTATGTTTGTATACTTGAGTAGTAGGCGACTACTCGAGTAGAGGGTTGAGGTACTCGAGTAGTAGGCGACTACTCGAGTAGAGGGTTGAGGTACTCGAGTAGTAGGCGACTACTCGAGTAGAGGGATGACATACACGAGTAGTTAGTAACTACTCGAGTACTGGAAATTCCCTGCCTTCTTTTTGTCTTAGAATCGTTCGGCTATCGTCGATCTCTGAATGGAGATCGTCGATCTCGGTTTCTGCTTTAGGCCGTTCGACTATCGTCGACCTCCGGTCGACAATCGTCGAGCTCCGTATTACCTTAGTGGGATTGAGGTTAGAGTTTGGTTTTGGCCTTAAGTGAGGCTAGCTCACTCAACGCCAAGGTTTAGGTAGGTACTGAGTGGGTCTCACTCAGTGCCTTGTCGTGTTGATTCTTTTCAACACTCTTCCTTTACCTTGTTTTTCGTTCCCGAGTGGTTTTCTTGTTATATTTCTGGTATTTCCTTGTCGGTCGTTTTCTTTACCTTCTTAAAGGCCGAATCGTGGGTCGTGGTTAGTAGTGGTGGTTTATAGCTCTTTAGGGGGGTGGAGTTGTGTGATATAGCCAAGGCCACTCTTGTTTTTCTTGCTCCAGGTACGGGCTGGGCATGTGTGGGTGGAAGGTCCCTTGTGCTTTCACGTATAGACCTTCGAGCTTGTTGACTTGGACATGCTGGATGGGGGGACTGAGTTTGCCTCTGATCTGGTTCCTCGTTGATTGTTTTTGCTACTACCACTTCCCACAGTTTAGGGTGTTAGAAGTTTCTTCCTTGGTAGTTTGCAGCACTTTTGGCTCTTGGTAGCCTAGTAGGCCCGGCAGGATGTTATTCCCATGTTGGGTTGTTGCTGTTTTCTTTGCTCGTTGTGCTTTTCTTGTTGTCCTGTTTTGGACAGTTGTGACTCTTTCTACTGCATGTTTTTCAGTTACTTCTTCCTTTTGGTCGACTCTTACATGCAGTTGTTTTTACCTTATTGCTTGCTGAGGTATTATGTTTTCTTTTGGAATACCCTAGGTTCTGAGCCATAGCCGGTTGGGTGGCTAGTTTGTAGTGGTGGTGTTGGTGGTCCCTTGGACTTTGGAGTTCCGTTTGCCGTGTTGGTGAGGTAGTTTTTCAGTACTTTCTTACAGACATACATATGTGTCAGTGGGTTCGTGTCAGGTTGTTGGCGCCCACTGGTAGTTGTTGCCCTTGTACTGGATATATTTACTTATGCTGCTACCACTTTTTGGAGATAGTCTACTTGCTCTGAGAAGGATTTATGCTAGGTGGCTAGTTATTTTCAAACCATAATTATTGTTATAAATAAAGCTCATGATTGGCATGTTTCTATAAAACTTAATCACTATTTTCTAAACAACGTATAAAGACCGCCTTCTTATATGTTATATAAATTAAATGTAGGGTCTTGCATAGCATGAGTGGTCCTCTTAGGGACCCTTATGCGCTCTTTAGGGTGTAAAACCTAATTAAAGTATTTTCTTTCCGCAGCGTATAAATATAGTTTTCTTTTGTGGACTAGGTGATCCACTGAGCCGAGGGATACGATCTCTAAAACATAACTGATTTTCTATTCATTAAGCAGATGATTTCCTTGTATAGGGATTGTAGTTGGATTGCCTGAGCGTCAGTAGTTATCCCCTGCTTGACGTGGCATCATGGCGCGTATTTTCTCATACTCTGATATTTCCTAAATTTGGAGAAAATGCGGGTTGTGACAGTTGGTATCAGAGGGAGGTTGCTTGACAAGTTAGTTGAGCAACCTTCCTTTGTTTGCTTTAGTAGTTCAGCATCATGTCATTCACACATCGATATATCATCAACACGTCTTGGCAAAAGCACGAACACTACACTCATGGCATAACATGAAGTATACGAGGCATATTATGTAGTATGGGATGCATAATATGTGTTCGTATATGGATCCACCATAGGGGCTACATGTGAGGGTTATGTAGTATGGGATGCATAACCTCACCACATAACTGCGACTAGCACATTTCTTTTTCGTTGCATGGGAATGTTATGTAGTATGGGATGCATAACATTTTCATGTGTACGCCGCTCATAACATGCATTAGGGCCTTTTTAGAATGCATAGCACAAACATGCATAGCATATCATTACATAAGCACAACGTGCCAAGCTAAAGATTTGTAGGATGACATATGTACAGACATAAGTTTTCAAAACAAAATAAAGTCATGCATTCCCGATCTAGGCACGAGAGTTAGCAAGGTGATGGTTAACTATCCTAGGTTAGGGCATGTCATCAAATTTTTGTTAAAAAATATATATATATATATATATATATATATAAACTCTCAGAGCAAGTTTAGCAGCTTTAAGCCTATATCTATATATGTATGGTCTGTACTTGTGTTTAGGTTCTAGTCGTTGATTGGGGATCTGATTTGGGGTGGTTATGATTTTAGGATGGCTAGGCGACCTGCGACGCGTTCGACTCCCCTGTTTGAAGGTGAGTCGTCCGGAGCTTAGAATGGTGCGGTGATCGAGAGTCTGCGTCAGAGTAGTGAAGCTATGGGCAGACAGTTGGAGGAGGTGCGAGCCTAGATTCAGTCTTTGGTGGCAGTTGTGGCAGGACAGGCTCAGGGTGCGCAAGTTCCTGCTGGGGGGTTAGCTGTCCCTCCTCCCCTGCACTCGTGAGACCTCCAGTGGTGGTGCCAGCGGAGATGGCCTTCATCTCGCAGTTTCAGAGGCTGAGCCCACCCACTTATGACGGGAAGGCAGATTTCATGGTTATTGATGATTGGCTGATCTCCATGGAGGAGATGTTTTCGTATTCAGGGATTGCAGGTGACCAGAGGGTAATGCTAGCCACCTATCAGCTTAAAGGATTGGCTAAGAGTTGGTGGCTGAGAGAGAAGGAGAGCTTAGTAGCTGGATGCTCTTGGGAAAAGTTTAAGGAGATGTTGTTGAGGAAGTTCTTGCCTTCGGTCGAGCGTGACCGCCTCATGAATGACTTTCTCTATCTGAAGCAAAGGCAACTCACGGTGGGTGAGTATGAAATAGAATTTAGTAAGTTGAGCCGTTTTGCCCCTTCTCTGGTCAGCGTTGAGGCTGATCGAGTTAAGAGATTTCTTGGTGGTTTGAGGAGCGAAGTGCAGTAGTTGACCAGTGCTTATGGGTCTGTGACTTATGCTGGAGTCGTAGAGGCTGCTCTTAAGGTTGAGGCTATTGAAACGGCAAAGAGCAAAGGCCAGCAGATGAGAAAGGACAAGAGAAAGTCTGTGGAGGGGAAGAAGCCCCTGGTACCCGATGCTGTTCCGGGAAAGAGGAGCCGAGTAGTGTGCAGTTTCTGTGGCCGGTCAGGCCATCCTGTCGAGAAATGTTTTAAGAGGTTAGCAGCTCAGAAGAAGGAACAGGTTCATGCGATCCAGGGTGCTCCTAGGAGAGATGTCTCCTGTTCAGTTTGCAAGCGATCCGGGCATGATGCGGCCCAGTGTTGGACCAAGGATAGAGTCTGCTTTCAGTGTGGGCAGAAGGGTCATATCAAGTCGAGGTGTCCTCAGGTTCAGACAGCTCTTCCTGCAGTTCCGTTGCAGGCTTTAGCTCCACCTCCGCGTGTGGACAAGGGAAAAGGGAAGCTGAACGTGATTTCTTCTGAGGAGGCTCAGACTTCGACCCAGGTTATTTCAGGTTAGTTGATTGTTGTTTTTCTAGCCTGGTAGTTTTATTTGCTATAGTGTTGCAGTATTGCTGTAGTAGTTCCTTAGTTTATGTGTTCCTATAGGGAAGTTTAAGGTGAAGAACCGCTGGGCGCGTGTTCTGTTTGACTCCGGCACTACCCACTCGTTCGTGGCTAGAGCCTTTGTAGAGCGTCATCGGTTGACTCTAGATCGTGTTTGGGATTCCTTCTGTGTCAAGTTTCCTTCTGGTGAATCTGTGTTGTCAGATTTGGGCATTTTGGATTGCCCGGTTTTGTTGGGGGACTTTCTGGTGAAGGCGGAACTGAAAATGATTGATCTGGAGGACTTCGATGTCATTTTGGGCATGGACTAGCTCTATCGGTATGATGCGGTCATTCAGTGCAAAGGAAAGCCCTTGGACTTCATCAGGGACGACAGTCAGCCCGGCAGCGTGTATGCTGATCTGTGTCAGGACTTTCCTGTCATCTCTGCGGTATGTGCTCAGAGATTGTTTCTTTTTGATTGTGGCGTTTGTTTAGTCTCGGCGGTTGGAGCCGCTGTTAGCGTTCCACGCTTGGAAGAGATTCCTATTGTTCGTGGTTTCGCCGATGTTTTTCCCGATGATCTTCCTGGTCTTCCTCCGGATCGGGATGTTGAGTTTGTGATCGATTTAGAGCCGGGTACGCGTCCTATTGTTAAGGCGCCGTACCGGATGGCCCCTCGTGAGTTAGAGGAGTTGCGAGTTCAGTTGGATGAGCTGTTAGCTAAAGGGTTTATTAGGCAGAGTTCGTCGCCTTGGGGTGCTCCTGTTTTGTTTGTAAAGAAGAAAGATGGGTCGATGCGGCTATGAATCGACTATAGAGAGTTGAACAAGGTCACTATCAAGAACAGGTACCCTCTGCCGAGGATCGATGATTTGTTTGACCAGTTGCGTGGTAGCACGGTGTTCTCTAAGATCGATCTTCGTTCTGGTTATCATCAGCTTAGGATCCGTGAGGTGGATATTCCACGGACTGCGTTTAGGTCGAGACATGGACGCTTTGAGTTTCTGGTGATGTCGTTTGGTCTGACCAACGCTGTCACAACCCGCATTTTTCTCACTATATTTTAAATCAGAGTAAGAGAAAATCTACGCGCTGTGATGCCACGTCGAGCAGGGGATAACTGCCGACGTTCAGGCGACACTCCAAATCCTTCAAATCATGAATTAATTGATTATAAAAAACTTGATTTATTTATTGGCCGTATCCCTCGGCTCAGTGGACCAAAGAGTCCACGGTTTCAAAACTGATTTTTATACGTAGCGGAAGATACTTCATTTACGTCAACATCCTAAATGAGCGCATAAGTGATCCCGAAGGGCCCTTACGCTGAACCAAAACTCTAGTTTTAATTTATACATATATAGGAAAATTCATTTGCTATACGTAATTATGAAAGTACGTTAATTGAGTTCTTTTTAGAAATCATGCTGATCATATGCTTATACATAATATAGTTTTACTTTTAGCTTTTAAAGTAACTAGCAACCTAGCATAAAACTTCCCAGAGCAAATAGACTATCTCCCAGAAAGGGTAGCAGTAAGAAGAAAACATATCTAGTACAAAAAGGTAAAACTACCAGGGGCGCCAACAGCTGACACGAACCCACTGGCAAGTATGTATGTCTGTAGAAAGTGCAGTAAAACTACCTCACAATGACTCAAGAGAGTCTCAACAGGCAACAAAAGGACCTCCAACAGCACCACAGCAACAGCCACCTACTGGCTACCGCCCAGAACCTGAGGCGTTCAGAAGAAAAAATAGAACACCTCAGAGCAAGGAATGCAAGTGCTAAAAAGGAAAGTAAGGTAAAAGCAGGTAAAATAAGGTAAAGAGAGTACAAACAAGAGTAAAAAAACAACAATGCCCAAGGAAGGGCGAAAAGCAAACCTGCACCAAGTGCGGGTAAACAGCAACTACTCTGCCTAAAAACCTGCAGAGTCAACATGGCCATGATGCCAAAAAAAATGCTGCAACACCTACGGAAGAAACGCCTAACATCCTAAATTGTGAGAGGCGGTAGTAGCAAAAACAAGAAACTTGGTATTAGGTTGAAAGCGTTCCAAATCGCCCAACCACTAATTCCGAGTCAACAAATTGCTCAAGGGTTGACACGTGAAGGCACAAAGGACCCATCACTCACTTGCCCAGAAAACTACTCGGGTCAAGGTAAAGAGTGTGGTCAAGGCTACATCACGCCACACAACCCCTAAAAGAGCCATCCACCACCACTACTGACCACAACCCACGATTCGGCCTTCGAAAGGTAACAGCCGACAAGGGACTCTCGATACACGAGCAAAACACTCGGGGAGAAATCAACGCTAAGGGATTAGTCGTTGCGATTACGCAACGCCGCTGCGAGTGAGTACACTCACTCGATTCTAAGCCTAGCGTACGAGCACCGACATCGAGTCGCACGATTTAAAAGATGCACGACCATAGGCCGTGCGCGCACAATTACACCTAAACGCCTCAAATAGGCAAACTAGGCAAAAATCCCAAACCCTAGACCTACACCTAGGCCTATCATAAACTCAACCCGACGCTAACCCATATCTACGCTACACACCTACCGCGACGCCGTCCTAAATCGGAGGCTACTAGCGGGAGGAAGATAATCCTAATTTTCTAACGCGATTCAATAGGGATTAGGGTTAGGAGAATTTCAATTAAAAATTTCTAATTGCACGAATAAAAGAAATTATCAAGGAATTTAACAAAAAGGGAGGCCAAACGGCAAAAAGAGGGGAAGCACTTGCCTTGCTAAATCACCAAAAATTTCGCCAGCACAACGGCGCTATGGCGGACGCCCAAAAATTCCGGAAAGCTCCCAACAATTCCAAATCCACCTAAGATTGCATCTAAACATGAAAGGAGAACAATATATTCCAAAAAAAGAGAAATCCAAAACGAAATCCAAATGGAAATCATGGAGGAATGACGAATAGAATACCTCGGAGCGAAGCTCTCGGCGAGGGGATCACGGATCCGGGCTCGGATCGGAAAGGGGAGGCCGGAGCGGCCGGCGGCGGGCGGCGGAAGGGGGCGGCTAGGTCGTCGCCGGGCTCGGGCTCGCACAGGAAACAACAAAAAAAAGAAATAAAGGGGGGGGGGGCGGCTGCTGGTTCACGGGAGAGAGGAGGGGGGGTTATAATAAAACCTAACCTAAACTAATCCTAATATTAATTAAAGTAACAAATATAAAAAAATATATATATGTATATATATATGATAACTTATATATAATACCTATATATATATAAGATATACATATAAAATAATTAACTATATACCTTAATTACTTACTCAAAACCAAATCGCAATACCATAAAATCCTATAACTATATACTCACTACTAATTACGAAACTCACTAACCACACTAGCTGCGTACACTAACATAAATGGACGCGTCTATAAACATGCATCTGCGCGCACAAGTTTCCACCTCGCACGCACGCACGCGCACGTGCAATTACGCACACCAAACAATAACCACACCGGCTCGCACGAGTCGCGCGCCACGCGACACATGCGCCAAGAGACATGCCGTCATAGAAAAATGACGACTCGCACAAACCAACTACCGCCAAAACGACGCGAAAACGCGACGTCTTCGGATTTCGACCAAAATCGCACCGTAGCTAAAAACCCGGGCTACGAGAACAACGACGAAGTCAAAAACGACTTCCGACGAACAAAACTCGAGCTAACCTCGCCCGAAGCCAAACACGAGAATTCCCTGAAAGGCTCAACCGGGTCTCCAAAACAGACACCGGCTAGCTGGGGAAACCCGCAAACAGGCTAAACCTCTAAGAACACCTAGCGAGGTACTCTAACAACGGCTCGAGACGGAAAACGTCAACGTAACGCCGAAAAAGGATTTAAATAAATCATCGAAAATTCGGGGGCGTTACAGTCACTCCCCCTAACAAAAAGTTTCGTCCCGAAACTTTGCGAAAACTACTCCTACAACAGAAGGAAAGAAACCAACTACTAGAGAGGGAACGTACCCGAAAACTCAGGGGAACAAATGAGGGTGAGCCTCCCTCATAGCCGACTCTAGCTCCCAAGTCGCGCTCTCCAAATCCTGATTCTTCCAAAGAACCTTCACCATAGGAATAGACTTCGTCCGCAACACTCGAGCTTGAGCTTCCAAAATGCGGACCGGCACCTCGACATACGAGAGATTGGGCTCCAACTGGGGCACAGCGTCCAAGACTTGCCCACTGCTCCGCACGCATTTCCGCAACTGGCTCACATGAAAGACACTATGAACCCCCGGGAAACTAGCTGGCAGATCCAGTCTATAAGCAGCCACACCAATACGCTCCACAATCCTGAACGGGCCCACAAATCTCGGATCCAACTTCCGATTCTTGCCAAACCTCTTCACTCCTACCATCGGAGACACCTTCAAGAAGACCAAATCATCCACTGAAAACTCCTAATCGGACCTGCGCCGATTGGCGTTCTTCTCATATCTCTCCTGAGCCACCCGAAGCTTCTCCCGTATGAGCGTCACGGAGACCTCCATTTCTTCGAGTGCATCAGGACCCAACAAAGGCCTCTCACCGGCCTCGGCCCAAAACAAAGGGGTTCTGCAGCGCCTCCCATACAACGCCTCGAAGGGAGCCATCTGTAGACTCTCTTGGTAGCTGTTGTTGTAGGCAAATTCCATGAGCCGCAAACGCTCATCCCATGCACCTCCATGATCAAGAATATAGCACCGGATCATATCCTCCACAATCTGATTCACACGCTCGGTCTGCCCGTTGGTCTGCGGATGGTAAGCTGTGGAATACCTCAAATCAGTGCCCAAACCCTCTTGCAAACTCCTCCAAAAGCGAGATGTAAACCGAGAGTCTCGATCTGAAACGATGTTAACGGGAACACCGTGCAATCTGACGACCTCATCCAAATACAACTCAGCAATCTTCTTCATCGAGTAATCGATCTTATAAGGTACGAAGTGCGCACACTTCGTCAATCGGTCCACGATCACCCAAACAGAATCAAACCCTCTCGGAGATCTCGGTAAGCCTGTAATGAAATCCATCGAGATGCTTTCCCACTTCCAAGTCGGGATCTCCAAAGGTGTCAATTTGCCACCAGGCCTCCCATGGTCGGCCTTCACCCGCCTGCAAGTGTAACACTCCGAGACAAAACGAGCTATATCACCCTTCATCCCATACCACCAGGCGATCTGCTTCAGATCATGGTACATCTTCGTAGATCCCGGGTGGTAGGAAACACTTGATCCGTGAGCCTCTTTGCAAACTAATACTCTGATGTCTCCAACTGCGGGGATGCAAAACCTGCCGCGGTACTTCAAAGTACCCGCCTCGTCGATGGAGAAATCTGGCAACTCTCCCCTCTCAGCTCTGAGGTACAAGTGCAACAAATCCGGATCCTCTTTCTGATGCAATCTGGTGAGAGAAATCCATGACGGCTCTGCCACTACCAAACTGCTCTGCAACTCACAGCGTCCTGCGGTGATATCCATCAATAGAAACTCCTCCACTAAACGATCCGCGGTGAGATTGAAGACTTTCCCCGTCTTCCGGCTCAAGGCGTCGGCCACCACATTGGCCTTGCCCGGATGGTACTGAATCTCAACATCATAATCAGCAACATACTCAAGCCACCGCCGCTGGCGCAAATTCAGCTCCTTCTGAGTGAACACGTACTTCAGGCTCTTATGATCGGTAAAGATCCTGCACTGGGCCCCATAAAGTAAGTGTCTCCACAGCTTCAAGGCGAAAATCACCGCTGCGAACTCGAGGTCGTGCTTAGGATAGTTCCGCTCATGAACCTTCAACTGACGAGACCCATAAGCGATCACCTTCCCTTCCTGCATCAACACGCCACCGAGTCCAACGTGCGAGGCATCCACATAAACATCATAGTCCTGTCCCTCCGCCGGTAAGGTCAACACAGGGGCAGAACATAACCGGCTCTTCAGCTCCAGAAAGGCCTCCTCGCACTTATCACTCCAAACGAACGCCGCATGCTTCTGCGTCAGCTTTGTCAAGGGCGCTGCCAAGGTAGAAAAGCCCTCGACGAACCTCCTATAATAGCCGGCCAACCCCAAGAAGCTCCTGATCTCCTTGGGTGTGCTCGGCCTACTCCAATCCATCACTGCTGAGATCTTCTCCGGGTCCACTGAAATACCATCTTTGTTCACCACATGACCCAGGAAGGAAACCTGAGGCAACCAGAACTCGCATTTGCTCAGCTTGGCATACAACTGATGATCCCTCAAGGCGGATAACACCAACCGCAAATGCTGATCATGCTCCGCCGCATTCCGAGAATAAATCAAAACGTCGTCAATGAACACAACGACAAACTTGTCCAGAAAGTCCTTGAACACCCGGTTCATCATGTCCATAAATGCTGAAGGCGCATTGGTCAGCCCAAAAGACATGACCAGGAACTCGAAATGACCATGCCTCGATCGGAAAGCCGTCCGTGGAACATCCGACTCTCGGATCCTAAGCTGATGGTAACCCGAACGGAGGTCTATCTTCGAAAATACTGAACTGCCACGCAACTGATCAAATAAATCGTCGATTCTGGGCAGTGGATACCTGTTCTTGATGGTGACTTTGTTCAACTCTCTATAGTCGATACAAAGGCGCATCGAACCATCCTTCTTCTTCACGAAGAGAACCGGAGCACCCCAGGGCGACGAGCTTTGCCTTATGAAGCCCTTCTCCAATAACTCATCAAGCTGAGTACGAAGCTCCTCCAGCTCTCGCGGGGCCATCCGATACGGCGCCTTGGCAATCGGACGCGTACCAGGCTCCAAATCAATCACGAACTCCACATCCCTGTCTGGAGGAAGACCGGGAAGATCGCTAGGAAACACGTCAGGAAACTCTCGCGCAACCGGAATCTCATCCAAAAGCGGCACACTGCTAACAGTCCCCAACACTGAGACTAGACAAGCAAAACAACCAGCAGGAAAAACCCTCTGAGCACATACCGCAGAAATCGCCGGAGAGTCCCGACGCGAATCACCGAAAACACTCCCGGGCTGACCGCTGTCCTTCCTGAAATCCAAGCGCTTTCCCCTGCACTGAATCACTGCATCATATCGGGACAACCAGTCCATACCCAGGATGACATCGAAATCCTCTAAGTCCAACACTTTCAGATCAGCCCTGGCCAGATAATCCCCCAACAAAATAGGGCAGTCCAGAATGCCCTGATCTGATATCACGGATTCACCCGAGGGGAACTTGACGCTAAAGGCACCACCAAAACGATCAAGAACCCACTGGCACCGCTCGACAAAGGCCCTAGCCACAAAGGAGTGGGTAGCACCTGAGTCAAATAGAATGCGGGCCCAGCGGTTCCTTACCTTAAATTTCCCTATACACAAACAAAATAATAAACGCACAAGCAATAAACGAAACAATAGCAATACTAAAACTGCTACAAAAGAGAAAGCCAAGCGAGGGGGGGGGGTTTACCTGAAATGACCTGCGTCGAAGTCTCAGCCTCCGCTGAAGATACCACATTCAGCTTCCCTTTACCCTTGTCCACCGGCTGAGGCGGAGGTAAAGCCTGGAGCGGAACGGCATGAAGAGCGGACTGAACCTGAGGGCACCTCGACTTAATATGGCCCTTCTGGCCACACTGGTAGCAAACACGATCCTTGGACCAGCACTGAGTAGCCTCTTGACCGGGTCGCTTGTAGACAGGACAAGGAACATCCCTCCTAGGAGCACCCTGGATGGCATGCACATGCTCCTTCTTCTGGACCCTTGCCCTCTTGAAGCACCTCTCAGCTGGGTGGCCCGGATGGCCACAGAAACTGCACACTACCTTGCTCTTCTTCTCAGAAGCAGCACCAAGAACCTGGGGACCCTTTTCCTCAACTGACCTCCTCTTCTCGTTTCTCGCCTGCTGTCCACGCTGCTTCGCGTTCTCGATAGCCTCTACCTTCAAAGCGGCCTCAACTGCTCCCGCATAAGTAACTGCGCCATGAGCAACCGCAAGCTGCTGGACATCGCTCCTGAGGCCACCCAGAAAACGCTTTGCTCTGGCCTCCTCAGTAGCCACCAAACTCGGAGCAAATCGACTGAGTTTGCTAAACTCAATCTCGTACTCGTTGATGGTGAGCTGACGCTGCTTCAGATGGAGAAAGTTGTTCATCAACCGGTCTCGTTCCACTGACGGTAGAAACTTCCTCATCAGCAACTCCTTGAATGAACTCCAGGAACATTCTCCGACCATGCCTTCCTTCTCTCTTAACCACCAGGTCTTCGCCAAACCCTTCAGCTGATAAACGCCCAGCATCACCTTCTGATCATCTGAGATACCTGAATAGTGAAGCATCTCATCCATAGTGATCAGCCAGTCGTCCAATACCATGAAATCCGCCTTCCCATCGTACGTGGGAGGGCTCAGCCTCTGGAACTGGGAGATGAAAGCCATCCCGGGGGGCACCACCACTAGAGGCACGAGAGGAGCAGGGGGGGCAGGAGGGGCTAGGACAGCTGTACCCACGGCGGGGTCCTGAACTCCCGGAGTCTGACCCGCCGCTCCGGATAAAAAGGACTGCATCTGGGCCTGCAACTCCACCACCTGCCTTGATAAGGCCTCGTTACTCTGCCTCAGGCTTTCCACCAACGCATCACTTTGAGCACCGGAGGACTCACCCTCAGACTGGGGAGTCGACCTCGTCACTCTACGCTTCGGCGGCATACTATAAGGAAAATTAAAACATAACAAACGATTAGAACTTAGCTAAACTCCTAGGATTAGACAAAAGGTACAGACAATACATACATAAATATGATCTTCTACTGCTATATTTGCTCTGAGATTTTATTTTATTTAATACAAAAGGAATGATATGCTTAGCCTAAGATGGTTCACCACCATCACACTAACTCTTGTGCCTAGATCGGGAATGCATGAATTATATTATTTTTGACTCAAAAATTATGTGTGTACACATGTCATCCTGCACGTCTTTAGCTTGGCGCGTTGTGCTTATGCAATGTTATGCTATGCATGATTATGCTATGCATTCTAAAAAGGCCCTAGTGCATGCCATGGCGGAGTACACATGAAAATGTTATGCATCCCATACTACATAACATTCTCATGCAACTAAAAAGAAAACGTGCTAGTCGCATTCATGCGGTGAGGTTATGCACCCCATAATACATAACCCTCGCATGTTGCCCCTATGGTGGATCCATATACAACCACATATTATGTATCGTAAAATACATAATATGCCCCGTATACTTCATGTTATGCTTATGAGTGTAGTGCAGTGTTCGTGCTTCAGCCAAAACGTGCCGATGACATGTCGGTGTGTGTATGATATGACTCTAAACATCTAACACAAACAAAGGAAGGTTGCCCGACCAATTGTCAAGCAACCTCCCTCTGATACCAACTGTCACAACCCGCATTTTTCTCACTATATTTTAAATCAGAGTAAGAGAAAATCTACGCGCTGTGATGCCACGTCGAGCAGGGGATAACTGCCGACGTTCAGGCGACACTCCAAATCCTTCAAATCATGAATTAATTGATTATAAAAAACTTGATTTATTTATTGGCCGTATCCCTCGGCTCAGTGGACCAAAGAGTCCACGGTTTCAAAACTGATTTTTATACGTAGCGGAAGATACTTCATTTACGTCAACATCCTAAATGAGCGCATAAGTGATCCCGAAGGGCCCTTACGCTGAACCAAAACTCTAGTTTTAATTTATACATATATAGGAAAATTCATTTGCTATACGTAATTATGAAAGTACGTTAATTGAGTTCTTTTTAGAAATCATGCTGATCATATGCTTATACATAATATAGTTTTACTTTTAGCTTTTAAAGTAACTAGCAACCTAGCATAAAACTTCCCAGAGCAAATAGACTATCTCCCAGAAAGGGTAGCAGTAAGAAGAAAACATATCTAGTACAAAAAGGTAAAACTACCAGGGGCGCCAACAGCTGACACGAACCCACTGGCAAGTATGTATGTCTGTAGAAAGTGCAGTAAAACTACCTCACAATGACTCAAGAGAGTCTCAACAGGCAACAAAAGGACCTCCAACAGCACCACAGCAACAGCCACCTACTGGCTACCGCCCAGAACCTGAGGCGTTCAGAAGAAAAAATAGAACACCTCAGAGCAAGGAATGCAAGTGCTAAAAAGGAAAGTAAGGTAAAAGCAGGTAAAATAAGGTAAAGAGAGTACAAACAAGAGTAAAAAAACAACAATGCCCAAGGAAGGGCGAAAAGCAAACCTGCACCAAGTGCGGGTAAACAGCAACTACTCTGCCTAAAAACCTGCAGAGTCAACATGGCCATGATGCCAAAAAAAATGCTGCAACACCTACGGAAGAAACGCCTAACATCCTAAATTGTGAGAGGCGGCAGTAGCAAAAACAAGAAACTTGGTATTAGGTTGAAAGCGTTCCAAATCGCCCAACCACTAATTCCGAGTCAACAAATTGCTCAAGGGTTGACACGTGAAGGCACAAAGGACCCATCACTCACTTGCCCAGAAAACTACTCGGGTCAAGGTAAAGAGTGTGGTCAAGGCTACATCACGCCACACAACCCCTAAAAGAGCCATCCACCACCACTACTGACCACAACCCACGATTCGGCCTTCGAAAGGTAACAGCCGACAAGGGACTCTCGATACACGAGCAAAACACTCGGGGAGAAATCAACGCTAAGGGATTAGTCGTTGCGATTACGCAACGCCGCTGCGAGTGAGTACACTCACTCGATTCTAAGCCTAGCGTACGAGCACCGACATCGAGTCGCACGATTTAAAAGATGCACGACCATAGGCCGTGCGCGCACAATTACACCTAAACGCCTCAAATAGGCAAACTAGGCAAAAATCCCAAACCCTAGACCTACACCTAGGCCTATCATAAACTCAACCCGACGCTAACCCATATCTACGCTACACACCTACCGCGACGCCGTCCTAAATCGGAGGCTACTAGCGGGAGGAAGATAATCCTAATTTTCTAACGCGATTCAATAGGGATTAGGGTTAGGAGAATTTCAATTAAAAATTTCTAATTGCACGAATAAAAGAAATTATCAAGGAATTTAACAAAAAGGGAGGCCAAACGGCGAAAAGAGGGGAAGCACTTGCCTTGCTAAATCACCAAAAATTTCGCCAGCACAACGGCGCTATGGCGGACGCCCAAAAATTCCGGAAAGCTCCCAACAATTCCAAATCCACCTAAGATTGCATCTAAACATGAAAGGAGAACAATATATTCCAAAAAAAGAGAAATCCAAAACGAAATCCAAATGGAAATCATGGAGGAATGACGAATAGAATACCTCGGAGCGAAGCTCTCGGCGAGGGGATCACGGATCCGGGCTCGGATCGGAAAGGGGAGGCCGGAGCGGCCGGCGGCGGGCGGCGGAAGGGGGCGGCTAGGTCGTCGCCGGGCTCGGGCTCGCACAGGAAACAACAAAAAAAAAGAAATAAAGGGGGGGGGGGCGGCTGCTGGTTCACGGGAGAGAGGAGGGGGGGTTATAATAAAACCTAACCTAAACTAATCCTAATATTAATTAAAGTAACAAATATAAAAAAATATATATATGTATATATATATGATAACTTATATATAATACCTATATATATATAAGATATACATATAAAATAATTAACTATATACCTTAATTACTTACTCAAAACCAAATCGCAATACCATAAAATCCTATAACTATATACTCACTACTAATTACGAAACTCACTAACCACACTAGCTGCGTACACTAACATAAATGGACGCGTCTATAAACATGCATCTGCGCGCACAAGTTTCCACCTCGCACGCACGCACGCGCACGTGCAATTACGCACACCAAACAATAACCACACCGGCTCGCACGAGTCGCGCGCCACGCGACACATGCGCCAAGAGACATGCCGTCATAGAAAAATGACGACTCGCACAAACCAACTACCGCCAAAACGACGCGAAAACGCGACGTCTTCGGATTTCGACCAAAATCGCACCGTAGCTAAAAACCCGGGCTACGAGAACAACGACGAAGTCAAAAACGACTTCCGACGAACAAAACTCGAGCTAACCTCGCCCGAAGCCAAACACGAGAATTCCCTGAAAGGCTCAACCGGGTCTCCAAAACAGACACCGGCTAGCTGGGGAAACCCGCAAACAGGCTAAACCTCTAAGAACACCTAGCGAGGTACTCTAACAACGGCTCGAGACGGAAAACGTCAACGTAACGCCGAAAAAGGATTTAAATATATCATCGAAAATTCGGGGGCGTTACAAACGCACCATCAACCTTTATGGATATGATGAACCGAGTGTTCAAGGATTTCCTCGAGAAGTTCGTTGTGGTCTTCATTGATGACGTGTTAGTTTATTCACACAGTGTTGAGGAGCATGAGCAGCATCTGCGTTTGGTCCTATCGGAGTTGAGGAACCACAAGTTGTTTGCCAAGTTGAGCAAGTGCGAATTTTGGTTGCCTCAGGTTTCTTTTCTAGGCCACGTGGTGAACAAGGATGGGATCTCGGTCGATCCAGAAAAGATTGCAGCAGTGATGGATTGGAGTAGATCGAGTTCGCCTAAAGAGATCAAGAGTTTCTTAGGGTTGGCTGGCTATTACAGAAGATTTGTGGAGGGTTTCTCTTCCCTAGCCGCACCTTTGACCAAGTTGACTCAGAAGAATGTGGCATTTGCTTGGAGCGAAAAGTGCGAGGAGGCTTTTCTGGAGCTAAAGGAGAGATTGTGCACTGCTCCCGTTCTGACCCTGCCTACCGAGGGAGTAGATTATGATGTTTATGTGGATGCTTCGCTTGTAGGTCTGGGATGCGTATTAATGCAAGATGGAAAAGTAATTGCCTATGGGTCAAGGCAACTGAAGACTCATGAGAAGAATTATCCCACGCATGACCTTGAGTTTGTAGCGGTTATTTATGCTTTGAAGTTGTGGAGGCACCTACTTTATGGGGCTCAATGCAAGATCTTCACTGACCATAAGAGCCTAAAGTATGTGTTCACACAGAAGGAGTTGAATCTGCGTCAGCGGCGGTGGCTGGAGTATGTGGCTGATTATGATGTAGAAATCCAGTATCATCCGGGCAAGGCCAACGTGGTGGCCGACGCCCTGAGCCGAAAGACGGGAAAGATATTTAACCTCACCGTCGATCGTTTAGTGGAGGAGTTCCTCCTTATGGATATTTCAGTGGAATGCTGTAGTTTGCAGAGTGCCTTGTCAGTGGCGGAGCCGTCCTGGATTTCTTTGACTAGGCTGTACCAGAAGGACGATCCTGATCTTATGCACCTTTTCACCAGGACTAAGAAGGGTGAGTTGCCCGACATTACTATCTATGATGCGGGTACTTTGAAGTACCGCTGCAGGTTTTGCGTTCCCGCTGTCGGGGATATTAGGAGGATGATTTGCAGTGAGGCTCATGGTTCCAGCGTTTCCTACCATCCAGGATCTACGAAGATGTACCGTAACTTAAGGCAAATTTCCTGGTGGTATGGTATGAAGGGAGATATAGCCCAATTTGTTGTTGAGTGTCACACTTGCAAACGTGTGAAGGCCGATCATGGAAGGCCTGGTGGTAAGTTGACTCCGCTAGAGATCCCGACTTGGAAGTGAGAAAGTATATCTATGGATTTCATTACGGGATTACCGAAATCCTCGAGGGGATTTGATTCTGTTTGGGTTATAGTGGATAGATTGACGAAGTGCGCTCACTTCGTACCTTATAAGATTGATTACCCGATGAAGAAGATAGCGGAGTTATACATGAATTAAGTCATCCGACTCCACGGTGTGCCGGTTAGCATCATTTCCGATTGAGACTCCCGGTTTACTTCTCGTTTTTGGCAGAGTTTGCAGGAGGGTTTGGGTACGGATCTGAGATATTCTACTGCCTACCACCCGCAGACCAATGGGCAGACGGAGAGAGTGAACCGAATTGTTGAGGATATGATCCGGTGCTATATTTTAGAGCACGGTGGAGCGTGGGATGAGCGATTACGACTCATGGAATTTGCCTACAACAACAGTTATCAGGAAAGTTTGCAGATGGCTCCGTTCGAAGCCTTGTATGGGAGGCGTTGTAGGACTCCGTTGTTTTGGGCTGAGGCTGGTGAGAGGCCTTTGTTGGGTCCCGATGCGCTTGAGGAAATGGAAGTCGCAGTGAAGCTTATTCGGAAAAGCTTCATATAGCCCAGGAGAGATATGAAAAGAACGCCAATCGGCGTAGATCTGCTTTGGAGTTTTCCGTCGGGGACCTTGTATTCCTCAAAGTTTCCCCGATGGTAGGTGTTAAGTGATTTGGTAAGAATCGGAAGTTAGACCCAAGGTATGTGGGCCCGTTTGAGATCTTGGAACGGATTGGCATGTCAGCTTATAGATTGGATTTGCCAGCGAACTTCCCAGGTGTGCATAATGTTTTTCAAGTTAGCCAATTGCGGAAGTGTGTGCGCGGCAGTGGGCAGCTCTTGGATGTTGTGCCCCAGTTGGAGCCCAACCTCTCTTTTGTTGAGGTGTCGGTTCGTATTTTGGATACTCAGGAGTGTGTGCTGCGAAAGAAGTCCATACCGATGGTTATGGTTCTATGGAAGAATCAGGAATTGGAGAGCGCGACTTGGGAGTTAGAGACGGCTATGAGGAGGGCTTACCCTCACCTGTTTCGTTGATTTAATCAGTATGTTTTCCTTCTTGTAACTCCTATTAGTTGTTTCTCCTTCTTTAGTAGGAGTGTTGTGCGTAAAGTTTCGGGACGAAACTTTTTTTTAGGGGGAGTGACTGTAACGCCCCCTATTTTCCTGCATTTATTTGTATTCTCGTTGGCATTACGATGACGCGTTTTCGTGGCTTGTGCCATGTGTGGAGTATGGTTTAGCTCCTTTGAACTGAGTGCCCTGTTTGGTAGCCTGTTGGCAAGATCTCCCTAGCAAGCCGAGTCGTTTTGGGTGACCCGGTGTGGCCTCACGGGGGGATGTTTGTGTTTGGCTTATTTGGGTATAACTCGGGTTCTGTTCGTCGAAAGTTAATTTCGACTTCGCGGTTGAGTTCGTAGCGTGGATATGTAGCTACAGTGAGAATTTCGTCGAATTCCGAGGTGTTTTGGTTTTCGTGTCCTTTGGTGTGTTAATAGTATTTGTGATCAATTAATTAAATTGATTTGGCTGAATATTAAATTCTTGTGGGAGAATTTGTTGAGTATTTATATTCCTTGCTAGGTGGCGGCCGTGTATTGGCTTACCTTTTTTTGGTATTCGCTTATTGTAAGTAAGCGGTTAGGCGTTTTTAAACGATTAGGCGTTTTTAAACGATTAGGCGTTTTTAGGGTTCGGTTTTTAGGCTGAACCGGCGGTTTAGCTTTAGTATAAAAGCTCTGTTTAAGAAGTGACGACCCACTTCTTCCTCTTTTCCTGTGAGAGAAACCGTCAGCTTGTTTTCGGAAGAACAGAGGAGAAAACCGCCCGTCCAGTAACTACTTTGGTCGGCGATTCCGGGCTTGTTCGTGGACGGAATTCGATTTCGAAAACGGCGTTGGCTTGCTCTCTCCGAGATCTTCGTTTCGACGGTAAGATATTTGATTTTCATGGAGTTTTGATGAGATTTGAGTTTTCGGTTTTGGAGTTTTCCGCCATTAATGGCAGTGAGATTAATTCTAGGTGCTGCGGTTGTTCGTTCCGTGTGAAGAGGAGGAGAGCCGTCCATGCTTCGCCGAAAGTTGAGGCAAGTGGTATTCTTGCCCTTGCCAAGTTTCTTTTGAATTACTCTTGTTGTATTTGAAATCCCTGTTAGCCCTAGGGTAGAGGCCTTGTTGTTCTCTTTTTCTTGCTAACTATAGGATTTAGTTCTTCCTATTTGAACCCCCCCCCCCCCTACTTGTGCCGTTGGAACCCAACCTTGTCGGCGTGTTGCCGTTTATCTTTGCTCAGATCTTTGCTCTGGTTTGGGTGTAGCCGAGAGGAAGTGTTAGGAGAGGGGGGTGATTTCTTTTCCCGAATCTGCTAAGTGTATTACTCGAGTAGTGTCGTTAGATACTCGAGTAGTGATTTTAGTTACTCGAGTTGTTGCTTTGAGATACTCGAGTAGAAGGCGTTAACTCGAGTATTAGCCTTGGAGTTACTCGAGTAGTAGGTAACTACTCGAGTAGGGGATTTGAGATACTCGAGTAGCGGACTCGAGATACTCGAGTAGTGGTTTCGAGATACTCGAGTAGGTGCTCTGGCTTACTCGAGTAGAAGGTAACTACTCGAGTAGGGGTTTTTGTTTACTCGAGTAGAAGGTAACTACTCGAGTAGGGGTTTTGGTTTACTCGAGTAGAAGGTAACTACTCGAGTAGGGGTTTTGGTTTACTCGAGTAGTAGGTAACTACTCGAGTAGGGGATTGGAGTTACTCGAGTAGTAGGTAACTACTCGAGTAGGGGATTTGAGTTACTCGAGTAGCGGACTCGAGATACTCGAGTAGGTGGTTTGGTTTACTCAAGTAGTAGGCATCTACTCGAGTGCAGGTTTGTAGATACTCGAGTAGTAGGCAACTACTCGAGTAGCGGGTTGGGGTACTTGAGTATTTGGTAACTACTCGAGTGCTGGTTATGTTCGTATACTCGAGTAGTAGGCGACAAGTCGAGTAGAGGGTTGAGGTACTCGAGTAGTAGGCGACTACTCGAGTAGAGGGTTGAGGTACTCGAGTAGTAGGCGACTACTAGAGTAGAGGGATGAGGTACACGAGTAGTTGGTAACTACTCGAGTACTGGAAATTCCCTGCCTTCTTTTTGTCTTAGAATCGTTCGGCTATCGCCGATCTCTGAATGGAGATCGTCGATCTCGTTTTCTGCTTTAGGCCGTTCGACTATCGTTGACCTCCGGTCGACAATCGTCGAGCTCCGTATTACCTTAGTGGGATTGAGGTTAGAGTTTGGTTTTGGCCTTAAGTGAGGCTAGCTCACTCAACGCCAAGGTTTAGGTAGGCACTGAGTGGGTCTCACTCAGCGCCTTATCGTGTTGATTCTTTTCAACACTCTTCCTTTACCTTGTTTTTCGTTCCCGAGTGGTTTTCTTGTTATATTTTTGGTATTTCCTTGTCGGCCGTTTTCTTTACCTTCTTAAAGGCCGAATCGTGGGTCGTGGTTAGTAGTGGTGGTTTATAGCTCTTCAGGGGGGTGGAGTTGTGTGATATAGCCAAGGCCACTCTTGTTTTTCTTGCTCCAGGTACGGGCAGGGCATGTGTGGGTGGAAGGTCCCTTGTGCTTTCACGTGTAGACCTTCGAGCTTGTTGACTTGGACATGCTGGATGGGGGGACTGAGTTTGCCTCCGATCCGGTTCCTCGTTGATTATTTTTGCTACTACCACTTCCCATAGTTTAGGGTGTTAGAAGTTTCTTCCTTGGTAGTTTGCAGCACTTATGGCTCTTGGTAGCCTAGTAGGCCCGGCAGGATGTTGTTCCCAGGTTGGGTTGTTGCTGTTTTCTTTGCTCGTTGTGCTTTTCTTGTTGTCCTATTTTGGACAGTTGTGACTCTTTCTACTGCATGTTTTTCAGTTACTTCTTCCTTTTGGTCGACTCTTACATGCAGTTGTTTTTACCTTGTTGCTTGCTGAGGTATTCTGTTTTCTTTTGGAATACCCCAGGTTCTGAGCCATAGCCGGTTGGGTGGCTAGTTTGCAGTGGTGGTGTTGGTGGTCCCTTGGACTTTGGAGTTCCGTTTGCCGTGTTGGTGAGGTAGTTTTTCAGTACTTTCTTACAGACATACATATGTGTCAGTGGGTTCGTGTCAGGTTGTTGGCGCCCACTGGTAGTTGTTGCCCTTGTACTGGATATATTTACTTATGCTGCTACCAATTTCTGGAGATAGTCTACTTGCTCTGAGAAGGATTTATGCTGGGTGGCTAGTTATTTTCAAACCATAATTATTGTTATAAATAAAGCTCATGATTGGCATGTTTCTATAAAACTTAATCACTATTTTCCAAACAACGTATAAAGACCGCCTTCTTATATGTTATATAAATTAAATGTAGGGTCTTGCATAGCATGAGTGGTCCTCTTAGGGACCCTTATGCGCTCTTTAGGGTGTAAAACCTAATTAAAGTCTTTTCTTTCCGCAGCGTATAAATATAGTTTTCTTTTGTGGACTAGGTGATCCACTGAGCCGAGGGATACGGTCTCTAAAACATAACTGATTTTCTATTCATTAAGCACATGATTTCCTTGCATAGGGATTGTAGTTGGATTGCGTGAGCGTCAGCAGTTATCCCCTGCTTGACGTGGCATCATGGCGCGTATTTTCTCATACTCTGATATTTCCTAAATTCAGAGAAAATGCGGGTTGTGACAGAAATGGCCTTAAGGCCTTACACAATATAAGTCCAAAAAAATATAAAAGTGCCAAGCACTCCTAGGCTACCTCAGCATGCAAGACGGACATGATCAAACAACATCAGCAAAACAAGGAAAAGAAACTAGCCAAGCACAGCAACACTTCATGAGGCTTAGGGCTTTTCGCCCGGCGCGCTAGCTCCTGCATGCGATCCTTGCCCTGTAAGGATTTGAAGTAACGTGGGTCAGCAAAGGCTGACCTCTACTGTGTAACAAACACATCTCCTCCCGGCCGTCCCTAACGGACCCCGGGGTACCACTCCACCTGCAAGTTAACACTTCGTATACCAAAAGAGCATATATATTAAAGCGGTAAACAGGCTTGGATGTCTCATACAACATACATGTTCTCTATGTTTTGTACAAAGTAAAAGGGGCCTACTATGTAACATGAATGCAACCCGGGTTTCACCCAAGGCACCCTAGCTCGTATGCATCTAGCACAACATCAAACATTGGGTACTTCTGTTTCCCCATTGGCTTAAAGCCGCAAACAAAAGGGAAACACCATGTCCCCAACGGAACATAGGCCGTAACACGAAACCTTGCAATGGCCACCCGCACATGGGTCTTAAACCCCGGGCTTGCCCGCATATTCTGACGTCGCACGTCAGGGTTCCGTCTCACACTGACCGAATCTAAGAAGCCTTGCTAGACCCCACCCGCTCATGGCCACATTGCCCGGGCTTGCCCTCCGCTCGGCATTCTCGTCAGTCTCATACAAGGGCTAGTCTCGCCGGGACACTTTCCCCACATGACTTGCGCGTCACGGGATAGCCAGCCGACCACGGAGACCTAGCCGCACCTTTGCACAACACAAAACAAGGTTTCCCCACCCCAATTACCACTCGCACCGTGTCTTTCCCTTGCTCCAAGGAAACCATCTACCGCATAAAGCGGAGCTAACCTCGTCCGGTTCCGACTACGAGTACTCACTCAAATATAAGGGGGAAAACGCATACATACAACGGCGTATTGCCGCAATGGATTTTCTACCGAAGCTCGTTATGCAACATCACCGGGTCGGACTATCGGCTTCACCCACAATGCCTAATCCACTAACAGAGCGGATCTCTAATGCAAGCATGCCGGGATGAACACGATCAACCCGGAGGTTCCTTTTGAACCAAGGCTACACGAATCCCTCTCATTTGAGAGATCCGGTGCTCAAAACACGAAAGGAAGGGGATGCTATTCATGCATCCTAAATCCTAAAAACCGAGAGGAGAAGTGTCGTTACCTTCCGTCCCCTCTTCCTAGCCATGGAGAAGATTTGCTCGGTTGGAAACCACCGCAACGCTCCCACCTTCGCGGATCTAAACTCCGCTCGCGAAACGGACCTCCGAAGCTTCGACGGCGGCCGGAACTTGGCCTCCTTGCTCTTCCTTCTCTCTAGAACTTAGAGAGATAAAAGAAAATGGGGAATGAGGGTTTGGAACCCTATTCCCGGCCTTAAACCGCCCAGGGAGGCCCCCCACCGTTGGATCTTCCAAGGAAAAGAACGAACGGCCACGATCGGAACCCAAATTAGAAAATCTGGGTTGAACACGGGTTGCAACACGACCGTGTGCATGGCCGTGTTAGCCATTCGCCGTCTCGATCGATTCGAAAACCAGCACACGGCTCCTGACCCGGCCTTCGACCCGGCCTTCGACCCGGCCTTCGACACGGCCGTGTCTCGCTCCACACGGCCGTGTCGTGACCCGTGTCACGGCACCCGTTTTCACAAATTTCAGTCAGAGAAGTACACGGCCTCTAACACGGCCCCTGACATGCCCGTGTCACCTGGGACACGGCCGTGTCCAGACCCATGTCATGCCCCGTGTGCAATACCTCAAAAAAGTTCAAAACGACTCGATGCTACACGGCCTGGGACACGGCCGTGTGCCTGGCCGTGTTCCATACCCGACGATCGTCGACCTTAATATGGTCGACCACACGGCTAGCTCGACACGGCCGACACGGCCTCCGACACGGCCATTTCGGGACCCGTGTCACCTGCTCAAAAAAAAACTGTCTTGGCCAAAAGTGATCCCCGTCGCTCCTACAACATTTTGGGGCGTTACAATTCTCCCCCCCCCCCTTAAAAGAATTTCGTCCCGAAATTTAAAACATGGAAAGAACACAAATTCTAAACGATACCTGAGGAGAAAAGCTCAGGGTACTCCTCCAGCATGGCCTGCTCTCGCTCCCATGAGAGCTCCTCGCAGCCACAATTGTCCCAACGGACCTTTACGAGTCGGACCTCCTTGTTCCGCAGTTGCCGAACCTCCGAATCTTCTATCCCAACAGGACGTACTCGCGTCCTCAAGTCTTCCTCTACTGGCACCCCCGACGGTTCAATCACCACGCTGGCCTCTAACAAGGCTTTCCTCAAGACGGAGACGTGAAAAACGTCATGCAATCCACTTAGCTCCGTGGACAACGCCAACCGGTACGCTGCCTCTCCCACTCGCTCGATGACCTTGAATGATCCCAAAAATCTCGGACTCAGCTTCTTGAGTCGGCGAATTCGTGAAATGCCTTTGAACGGCTTGATCTTAAGATACACCCAGTCGCCCACCGCGAATTCCACATGTTTGTGGCGAGCATTGAAATACTTCGACTGCCGATCTTGAGCTACCTTCATGCGCTCTTGGATGGTCCGCACTAGCTCACTTGCGTCTGATACCACCTCTTTCCCCAAAAGCTTGGTGTATCCCGCCTCTGTCCAGGACATCGGTGTTCGACACCGCCTCCCATAAAGAGCTTCATATGGCGCCATCTTGATACTATCTTGGTAGCTATTGTTATACGCAAACTCCACCATGAAGAGGTGGTCCTCCCACTTCTTGCCGAAGTCGAGAGTACACATCCTTAGCATATCTTCCAAAGTACGGTTCGTTCTCTCAGTTTGCCCATCGGTTTGAGGATGAAAAGCCGTACTGAACTTGAGTTTTGAGCCTAAGCTCTTCTGCACCAACCGCCAATCCTTAGACGTGAAACATCCATCCCGGTCGCTGAATATACTCTTCGGAATCCCATGAAGTCGCACAATATTGCGGACGTACAACTCCACCAACTTTTCCACACCGTCCTTCTTCCGGTTTGGGATGAAATGTGCCACTTTGGTCAAGCGGTCTACAATCACCCAAATGGCATCATTGCCTTGCTGCGATTTAGGCAACCCATGCACAAAATCCATGGAGATGTCCTCAAATTTCCATTCGGGGATTGGAAGAGGCTTCAAGAACCCGCCCGACTTCTGACACTCGGCCTTCACTAAGGCACAAGTTTGGCACCGACTCACACACAAAGCAACATCCCGCTTCATCCCAGGCCACTAATAGGACTTCTTCAAATCCAAGTACATCTTTGTACCACCCGGGTGAACAGAGTACTTAGTGAAGTGGGCCTCATACATCAACTCCTCGCGGAGCTTGCCGAACTGCAGTACACAAATCCTTTCGCCCTTCCTCAGAACCCCATCAACCATCTCCCAGGCGCTACCCTCGCCCTTAAGAGCTTCCTCCCCGAAGGGTTGGAACTCCTCATCCACACGGGTCGCTTCCCGAATACGATCGCATAAGTCATTCTGCATCTCAATCCAGTTTAGCCGAGCCACGCTAGACTCGCCTCTTACCACACATTCCAAACCAAGGGACTCCCAGTCCCGCCTTAACCGCTCATCGTGAGCTTCAATCCAATTTCCTTGTCCCGAGTATTTCCTACTCAAAGCATCCGCCACCACATTGGCTTTTCCTGGCGTGTACTGAATCGCCACCTCGTAGTCCCCAAGGAACTCGACCCACCTGCGCTGCCGCATATTTAGGTCCTTCTGATCCAGGAGATACTTCAGGCTCTTGTGGTCCGTGAAGATCTCCACCTTCGCACCGTAAATGTAGTGCCTCCACAGCTTCAAAGCAAAAATTACCGCCGCCAATTCCAGATCATGGACTGGGTAATTTCTCTCATGAGGCTTCAGCTGCCTCGACCCAAAAGCTATCACACTGCTATGCTGCACCAACACGCACCCTAAACCGCATCCGAATGCGTCGCTGAAAATCTGAAATCCTTCGGTCCCCTTTGGTAGACTTAGGATCGGTGCCATCATCAGCCTCTCCTTCAGGGTTTCAAACGCCTGACTGCACTCTTGAGTCCACACGAACTTCTGATCCTTGCGAGTTTGCGAAGTGAGGGGTAGAGCTATCTGCGAAAAGTTTTCCACAAACCTTCGGTAGTACCCGGCTAGTCCAAGAAAGCTCCGGATTTCCGCCATAGTCCTCAAAACTGGCCAATCTCTGATGGCTTCCACTTTCGTTGGATCTACCGCCACCCCATCCCCACTAATCACATGGCCTAAAAACGCAACCTTCTCCAACCAAAACTCGCACTTGGAGAACTTCGCATAGAGCTGGTTCTCTCTCAATACTTGCAACACTGTCCTCAAGTGCACCTCGTGCTCTGCTTCCGACTTGGAATACACCAAAATGTCATCAATAAAAATGACGACGAACCTGCCCAAGTATTCGCGAAACACTCGGTTCATCAAGTCCATGAACACGGACGGCGCGTTCGTCAACCTTAACGGCATCACCGAGAACTCAAAATGACCATATCTCATACCAAACTCTATCTTGGGTATGTCTTCGTCACGAATCCGCAACTGATAATATCCGGACATCAAGTCCAACTTGGAGTACACCACCGACCCTACCAACTGGTCGAAGAGATCGTCTATCCGAGGAATCAGATACTTATTCTTGATTGTCAATTTGATCAACTCTCGGTAGTCTATGCACAGACGCATTCTACCGTCCTTCTTCTTCACAAATAACACCGGCGCACTCCACGGTGAAGAGCTGGGCCTGATATACCCTTGCTCCAAAAGCTCCTGCAACTGAACCTTGAGCTCGGCCAACTCCTTTGGTGCCATCCTAAATGGTGGACGCGACACCGGTCTAGCCTCGGGCACTAACTCGATGGAGAAATCAATCTCCCGCCGAGGAGGTGCTCCCAGTAGCTCCTCGGGGAAAACATCTCCAAACTCCGCCACCACGGGCACTTCCCCAAGAGACAGCCTGGAAAGGCTAACCTCCAACAACGCTACTAGAGCTACACCTCCCTGGTTAACAGCTCGCACTAGTTGAAGTGATGAAACTAGGGAACAGGCCACTCCATGCAGGCCCTCAAACTTGACTTCTGCTTGCCCCACGGCCCTCAGGGTTACCACCTTGGACAAGCAGTCGATACTGGCACGCTGCTCCGCTAGCCAGTCCATCCCCAAGATCACATCGAACTCGGACAATGGCAAGATCGCCGCTACCAACACGAAGTCGACCCCCTCGAGACTCCAACAAATCCGGCCTCTAGCCCTGGTAGTCATAGATGACCCATTGGGCATGCGCACCATCAACTCTGAGTCCGTTGAGAAGGACTCAACTCCAATCCTCCGGATGAAACTTTCCGCAAGGAAGGAGTGCGACGCTCCCGTATCGAAAAGTACCATAGCGGGGTACCCTGATACCACTACAAAGCCTACACACATGCAACAAACATAAAAAGGCTTGAAAGGAAGAAATCTAAGGTGCAGGTTGAACTCTCGTACCTGTCACCACATCGGGTTGACGGATTGCTTCTTGCTGCCCAAGGTTATAGGCCCTTGGCTGCACTAGGTGAAACCGGGAAGCACTCGACTCCGCCATCTTCCCTTTCTCTGCGGCACTGGGGCCGGAACGCACAGTCTGCTCCTGCCTTGGCTCTTGCTCAGCGCCCCCTTGGGTACAAAATCTTGCTATGTGGCCTGGCTTGCCACAAATGTAACACGTCTGCGGTCCCTTAGAGCGTGACCCTCTGGACGTCCAATTACTTTTCTCGCCCGACTTAAACGGGGGAGGGTTCTTCTTCCATCGGCTCCCTTCCGCCTTTCCATGGGACTGAGCCGACTTCTTCTCTTCCCCCTGCTTGGGTGTGAAACCCTTTCGGCGCTGAGATCGCTCCATATCGCTCTCCAAAATTCGGGCCGCCTCCACCAATTCGTTGAAGCCCGCACGCTTCATCGATATGAGGGGTTGTCTTAGATTCTCCCTCAGTCCATGGTATAAGAGATTGTCCCTCTCTTCATCGCCCGCCATGGTCGTCCCCGCATAACGACCAAATCGAGTAAATTCCTGAACATACTCATCCACTGTCTTGTCTCGCTGCACAAGATGTAGAAACTGCCTCTAGAGGGCTAACCTTGTTGATGCGGGAATGTACTTCTTCAGAAAGGCATTCCCAAACTCCTCGATGGATGGTGTGCGTCCTGGAAACTGCCGACCACTGTGGCTCACCCACCATAACATGGCATCTCCCTCCAACATAAAGGCTGCGAACTCTGCCTTTTTCTCATCTGGCGCCTCTGCCGTCCTCAGAAGCTCCTGAATCCTAGCCCACCAATCCTCTGCATCGGTGGGCGTGCCGATTCCCTTGAAGGTTGGAGGGTGGAAACTCAGAAAGTACTTCATTTGCCGGTCCCTATGCCCGACAACCACTCTCTCGGCCTGCGGCTCCGCCCGCTTGGCCTCCTCAACCTGCACGGTCGCTGCCGTGACCGGGGTAGCAGGAGTTGCTACCTGAGCAATGGGAGCTGCTACATGTGCTGTCGCTGTAGCTTGTGCCGCCACCATCGCTTCTGCAAGCATGCGGCAGAAGTCGGCCGGTGTGACCCCCATCCCTAGCGGACCTTGCGCAGTCGCACTACTTGCCAAGATCTCTTCTCTTGGCCTCGAGGTCCAACCTCGTTGCTTGCACTCTAAACACAAGCAAGAAAACGCAAATCAGTCTCTAATTGCAAGACTCGAACACAAGGACACTCATGGTCCCGCGATACTCCTATGTGGATAACTTCTTATACGCGGCTCGACTTATACTTTCGACCGCGAAACTTCTCATTGGAATGCCAACCTCCCTCTGATACCAAATTGTAACACCTCCCCTGTAAAGACCATATAATATGGGTCCGGCCGGGGCCCCACAACATACGGACACCACAGCTTTAGTATTAAAAGATGATATGAAACTACCCAACTAAAAACTCCAGACAAACATAGCGGAAACATAAAACTAAAAGACAGAAGTTATCCACTAACAATAGAGTATCGAAATGGCCTTAAGGCCTTACACAATATAAGTCCAAAAAAATATAAAAGTGCCAAGCACTCCTAGGCTACCTCGGCATGCAAGCCGGACATGATCAAACAACATCAGCAAAACAAGGAAAAGAAACTAGCCAAGCACAACAACACTTCATGAGGTTTAGGGATTTTCGCCCGACGCGCTAGCTCCTGCATGCAATCCTTGCCCTGTAAGGATTTGAAGTAACGTGGGTCAGCAAAGGCTGACCTCTACTGTGTAACAAACACATCTCCTCCCGGCCGTCCCTAACGGACCCCGGGGTACCACTCCACCTGCAAGTTAACACTTCGTATACCAAAAGAGCATATATATTAAAGCAGTAAACAGGCTTGGATGTCTCATACAGCATACATGTTCTCTATGTTTTGTACAAAGTAAAAGGGGCCTACTATGCAACATGAATGCAACCCGAGTTTCACCCAAGGCACCCTAGCTCGTATGCATCTAGCACAACATCAAACATTGGGTACTTCCGTTTCCCCATTGGCTTCAAGCCGCAAACAAAAGGGGAACACCATGTCCCCAACGGCACACAGGCCGTCACACGAAACCTTGCAATTGCCCCACCCGCACATGGGTCTTAAACCCCGGGCTTGCCCGCATACTCTGACGTCGCACGTCAGGGTTCCGTCTCACACTGACCGATTCTAAGAAGCCTTGCTGGACCCCACCCGCTCATGGCCACATTACCCGGGCTTGCCCTCCGCTCGGCATTCTCGTCAGTCTCACACAAGGGCTAGTCTCGCCGGGACACTTTCCCCACATGACTTGCGCGTCACGGGATAGCCAGCCGACCACGGAGACCTAGCCGCACCTTTGTAAAGCACAAAACAAGGTTTCCCCACCCCAATTACCACTCGCACCGTGTCTTTCCCGTGCTCCAAGGAAACCATCTATCGCACAAAGCGGAGCTAACCTCGTCCGGTTCTGACTACGAGTACTCACTCAAATATAAGGGGGAAAACGCATAAATACAACGGTGTATTGCTGCAACGGATTTTCTATCGAAGATCGCTATGCAACATCACCAGGTCGGACTATCGGTCGCGACCACGGCTTCACCCACAATGCCTAATCCTCTAACGGAGCGGATCTCTAATGCAAGCATGCCGGGATGAACACGATCAACTCGGAGGTTCCTTTTGAACCAAGGCTACACGAATCCCTCTCATTTGAGAGATCCGGTGCTCAAAACACGAAAGGAAGGGGATGTTATTCATGCATCCTAAATCCTAAAAACCTAGAGGAGAAGTGTCGTTACCTTCCGTCCCCTCTTCCTATCCATGGAGAAGATTTGCTCAGTTGGAAACCATCGCAACGCTCCCACCTTCGCGGATCTAAACTCCGCTCGCGAAACGGACCTCCGAAGCTTCGCCGGCGGCCGGAACTTGGCCTCCTTGCTCTTCCTTCTCTCTAGAACTTAGAGAGATAAAAGAAAATGGGGAATGAGGGTTTGGAACCCTATTCCCGGCCTTAAACCGCCCAGGGAGGCCCCCACCATTGGATCTTCCAAGGAAAAGAATGAACGGCCATGATCGGAACCCAAATTAGAAAATCTGGGCCGAACACGGGTTGCAACACGGCCGTGTGCATGGTCGTGTTAGCCATTCGCCGTCTCGATCGATTCGAAAACCAGCACACGGCTCCTGACACGTCCTTCGACACGGCCGTGTCTCGCTCCACACGGACGTGTCAGGACCCGTGTCACGGCACCCGTTTTCACCATTTTCAGTCAGAGAAGTACACAGCCTTTGACACGGCCCCTGACACGCCCGTGTCACCTGGGACATGGCCATGTCCAGACCCGTGTCATGCCCCGTGTGCAATACCTCAGAAAAGTTCGAAACGACCCGATGCTACACGGCCTGGGACACGGCCGTGTGCCTGGCCGTGTTCCATACCCGACGATCGTCGACCTTAACATGGTCGACCACACGGCCAGCTCGACACGGCCGACACGGCCTCCGACACGGCCGTGTCGGGACCCATGTCACCTGCTCAAAAAAAACTATCTTGGCCAAAAGCGATCCCCGTCGCTCCTACAGCATTTTGGGGCGTTACATGAGCCCTCCCACTTATTATGGAAAGGCAGACTTTATATTCATAGATGATTGGCTGATCTCCATGGAGGAGATGTTCTCGTACTCCGGGATTGCAGATGACTAGAGGGTGATGATAGCCGCCTATCAGCTTAAAGGTTTGGCTAAGAGTTGGTGGCTGAGATAAAAGGAGATCTTGGTAGCTTGATGCTCTTGGGAAGTGTTCAAGGAGATGCTGTTGAGGAAGTTCTTAACCTCGGTCGAGCGTGACCGCCTCATGAATGACTTCCTCCATCTGAAGCAAAGGCAACTCACGGTGGGTGAGTATGAGATAGAGTTCAGCAAGTTGAGCCGTTTTGCCCCTGGATTGGTCAGCATTGAGGGTGATCGAGTTAAGTGATTTCTGGGTGGCTTGAGGAGCGAGGTGCAGTTGTTGACAAGTGCTTATGGGTCAGAGACTTATGCAGGAGTAGTGGAGGCTACTCTAAAGGTGGAGGCTATTGAGACCGCAAAGAGCAGAGTCCAGTAAATGAGGAAGGACAAGAGGAAGTCTGTGGAGGAGAAGAAACCCGGCCCAGGTACCCAATGCAGCTTCGGGAAAGAAGAGCAAAGTGGTGTGCAGCTTCGGTGGCCGGTCATGCCACCCTGTCGAGAGATGTTTCAAGAAGGTAGCAGCTAAGAGGAAGGAGTAGGTTCATGCGATTCAGGATGCTCCTAGGAGAGATGACTCCTGTTCTTTTTGCAAGCGACCCGGGAATGATGCGGCCCAGTGCTGGTCTAAGGATAAAGTCTGCTTTCAGTGTGGGAAGAAGAGACACATCAAGTCTAGGTTTCCTCAGGTCCAGCCTGCTCTTCATGAAGTTCCACTACAGGCATTACCTCCACCTCAGCGTGTGGACAAGGGAAAGGGAAAGATGAACGTAATCTCTTCTGAGGAGGCTCAAGCTTCGACTCAGGTCATCTCAGGTTAGTTGTCTTTCCAGCCTGAAGGTTTTGTTCTTGTTTTACTAGAACGTTTGCAGTATTGTTGTGGTAGTTCCTTAGTTATATATGATCCTATAGGGAAATTTAAGGTGATGAACCGCTGGGCGCGTGTTCTGTTTGACTCCAGCGCTACCCACTCATTCGTGTCTAGAGCCATTGTAGAGCGACATCAGTTGACTTTAGATCGAGTTCGGGATACCTTCCGTGTCAAGTTCCCCTCTGGTGAATCTGTGTTGTCAGATTTAGGCATGTTAGATTGCCCTGTTTTGTTGGGGGACTTCCTTGCGAAGGCAGACCTGAAGATGATTGATCTGGAGTACTTCGATGTTATTCGGGGCATGGACTGGTTGTCTAGGTATGATGCAGTCATTCAGTGCAAAGGGAAGCACTTGGACATCATCAGGGACGACGGTCAGCCCAGAAGCATGTATGTTGATCTGGGCCAGGATTCTCCTATCATCTCTGCGATATGTGCTCAGAAACTATTTATTTCGGATTGTTTTGCTTGTTTGGTCTTGGATGTTTGGACCACTGTTAGTGTACCGCGCTTGGAGGAGATTCCAGTTGTTCGTGATTTCGCCGATGTTTTTCCGGATGATCTTCCTGGTCTTCCTACCGAGCGAGATGTGGAGTTTGTGATTGATTTGAAGCCGGGTACGCATCCTATGGCTAAGGCACCGTACCGGATGGCCCCTCGTGAGTTAGAGGAGTTGTGAGTTCAGTTGGATGAGCTGTTAGCAAAGGTATTTATCAGGCAGAGTTCGTCGCCTTGGGGTGCTCCTGTGCTTTTTGTGAAGAAGAAAGATGGGTCGATGCGGCTTTGCATCGACTATAGGGAGTTGAACAAAATCACCATTAAGAACAGGTACCCTCTGCCGAGGATCGATGATTTATTTGACCAGTTGCGCGGTAGAACGGTGTTCTCCAAGATCGATTTTCGTTCTGGCTATCATCAGCTCAGGATCTATGAGGCAGATATTCCACGGACTGCGTTTAGATCGAGGCATGGACACTTTGAGTTCTTTGTGATGTCGTTTGGTTTGACCAACGCACCATCAGGCTTCATGGATATGATGAACCGGGTGTTCAAGGATTTCTTAAACAAGTTCGTGGTGGTCTTCATCGATGACGTGTTTGTTTATTCTCGCAGCGCTGAGGAGCATGAGCAACATCTGCACTTTGTTCTATCAGAGTTGAGGAATCACAAGTCATTCGCCAAGCTGAGCAAGTGCGAATTTTGGTTGCCTCAGGTTTCATTTCTAGGCAACGTGGTGAACAATGAGGGGATCTCGGTCGACCCAGAAAAGATCGCAGCAGTGATGGATTGGAGTAGGCTGAATACGCCTAAGGAGATCAGGAGCTTCCTACGGTTGGCTGGCTATTATAGGAGGTTCGTGGAGGGTTTCTCTTCCCTAGCTGCACCTTTGACCAAGCTGACTCAGAAGAATGTGGCTTTTGTTTGGAGCGAGAAGTGCGAAGAAGCGTTTCTGGAGTTAAAGAAGAGATTGTGCACTGCCCCCGTTCTGACCCTGCCTACTGAGGGTGTGGATTATGATGTATATGTGGATGCTTCGCATGTAGGTCTGGGATGCGTATTAATGCAGGTTGGAAAGGTGATTGCCTATGGGTCAAGGCAACTGAAGACTCATGAGAAGAATTATCCTACACATGACCTTGAGTTTGCAGCGGTAATCTATGTGTTGAAGTTGTGGAGGAATCTACTTTATTGGGCTCAGTGAAAGATCTTCACTGATGATAAGAGCCTGAAGTACGTGTTCATTCAGAAGGAGTTGAATCTACACCAGCGGCGGTGGCTAGAGTATGTGCCCGATTATGATGTAGAGATCCAGTATCATCCAGGCAAGGCCAATGTGGTGGCCGACGCCCTGAGCCAAAAGACGGGAAAGATCTTTAACCTCTCCACCGATAGTTTAGTGGAGGAGTTCCTCCTTATGGATATATCAGTGGGATGCTGTGGCTTGCAGAGTAGTTTATCAGTGGCAGAGCCGTCTTGGATTTCTTTGACTAGACTGCACTAGAAGGACGATCCGAATCTTCTGCACTTATTCACCAGGACCGAGAAGGGGGAGTTGCAAGACTTTGCTATCGATGATGCAGGTACTTTGAAGTACCGCGGTAGATTTTGCATACCCGTTGTTGGGGACATAAGAGGTATGATTTGTAGAGAGGCTCATGGATCCAGCGTTGCGTACTATCAAGGATCTACGAAGATGTATCGTGACTTAAAGCAAATTGCCTGGTGGTATGGCATGAAAGGTGATATAGCCCGATTTGTTGCTGAGTGCCACACTTGCAAGCGTGTGAAGGCCGATCATGGAAGGCCTGGTGGCAAGTTGAATTCGTTAGAGATCCTGACTTGGAAGTGGGAAAGTATATCTATGGATTTCATCACGGGCATACCGAAATCCCTGAGGGTATTTGATTCTATTTGGGTTATAGTGGATAGACTGACGAAGTGTGCTCACTTCGTGCCATATAAGATTGATTACCCGATGAAGAAGATAGCGGAGTTGTACTTTAATAAAGTCATCCAACTGCACGGTGTGCCGGTTAGCATCATTTCTGATCGAGACTACTGGTTTACTTCTCGTTTTTGGCAGAGTCTGCAAGAGGGTTTGGGTACAGATCAGAGGTATTCTACTGCTTACTGTTGCTGTATAGGCCTGGGCGGACAGGCGGTTAAAGACTGGGCGGTTTGGTAGCCGCGCGGGTTGACGGGATTGTCTCCGGCGGTCTGATATCTGAGCAACGATAGCGGGTTGGCATGGCGGTTTGGTAACCGGGCGGTTAGCCGGTTACTCTCTGGGATATCGATGGTCGGCGGCTCGTCTCCTGGTGGTAACCGAGCGGTTAGTGTTCTAACTAACCGCGCGGTTAGGCGGTTATGCGGTTAGCTTTGTATATGCTGTATTTCTGTATTTAGTCCCACATTGGGTATTTCTACTCTATCTCATCTCCTCCATTCTATATAAAGGAGGCTATACCTTTGTAATAGATAGTTTTTTGGATAATAAAATTTCCATTACTCCAGTTTCCGGACTGTTTTGGTTCTATTCGCACATGGTATCAGAGGCAGCGATCTAGTCCCCCTGTTTGCGTTTGCCTTCAGCTCGTGCGATCTGCTTGTCGCGCGATCTCTCGCGATCTCTAACGATCTCTCTCGTTTGCCTTCCCCTCTGCTTCTCTCCCGATCTCCTCTTCTCGCCCGAAATTTTTTTTCGTGCGATCTGCTTGTCTCGTGTGACCTGTCTTGTCGTATGACCTTCTTCCCCATTGGTTGTCTGCAGTTGGTCGTGATTTTTTCTAGCCGCTGCTCTCTCCTTTGACCGCTGCGATCTTCTCCTTCTGCTGCTCGCCCGGTTTACTTTCTTAACCGCGCAACCTCTCTTCCAGAATGACTACTTCTGATGTCTCCACCTCGACTACTGTCATTACCCACCCTCCTCCTCCTCTTGCTGCGTCCGGGAACCTTGGAACAGTTTCTAAGCTTCTCGGCCCCAATTATCCCGACTGGAGTGTCTCGTTTACCTTTCTTCTCCGCTCTCAGCTCAAGCGTCATCATCTTACCGATGTCCCTCCTCCTGCGGACTCTGACCAGTTTAATGACTGGGATGCGAATGACGCTCTTGTTCGTACGTGGTTGGCAAATAGCTTGTCCGATGAATGTCTTCCGGTCATCCGTCACGATGAGACGGTCAAGCAAGCTTGGCTTCACTTAGCCGCCCTCTACTCCAAAGGGGGTCAAACATCTCGCATCTATACTCTGAATACGGATCTCTTTGCTCGCCAATCCATGTCTCCTGCTGCGGCTTACCAAAAGGTCCAAGCCCTTGGAGCGGAGATTCTTCAACATCGTCCCCTCTCTGCGGACGTGGCCACCCAACTGAAGCACTTCCAGGAACTCCTGGTTGTTTGTTACCTTCTGAGTCTCCCGTATTCCTATGATATGATCCAGCAGCAAATTCTTAGAGATGCTGAATCTCCCACCCTGGATGCTACCGCTGCCCGCATTGCCGCTGTTACCTCTCTACTCAATCGTCCTTTGCTTGCAGCTCCTCCTGCTCCGGAGGCCTATGCCCACCAAGCACATCGTGGTGGCTCGGGTGGACGGGGTCACCAGTCCGGCGGGCGCGGCCCTTCTCGCTATCTCTGTTCTCACTATGGCCACACAGCTCACTTGATTGACAACTGCTGGACAATGCATCCACACCTTCGTCCCTCTGGTGATGCCCCCCACTCATTCAACTCATCTGCCTCGGTGGCCATGACTTCAGGTAGCGCCCATGTGGTGACTCAAGGTAAATGGCTAATCGACTCTGGCGCCACTAATCATATGACGGGCAATCCTCAGTGTTTTTCTCTCCTAGAAACACATGATCGATTACCCCCGGTTCTCATTGCGGATGGCTCTCCCTCTCCGGTGCATGGGACTGGCATGGTTCAAGTTACTCCGTCCCTTCGCCTAGCGGATTCTCTCTATGTGCCCAAGTTCCCGTGCATTTTATTGTCGGTTACTTCCCTTTGCAATCAACATCAGTGCTCAGTCACGTTTACTCCGGTATTTTGTTCTTTTACCCGGACTCCAAGCAGACGATTGCTACTGGGACTGAGAGAGGCGGTCTTTACTTCCTTGATGATGTATCCGCTCTTTCAGCATTCTCTTCCGCTTCTACAGATCTTCTTTAGTGGCACCTTCGTCTTGGGCATCCTCCATCACGTCTCATCCACCAACTATTACCCCACCTACCTCAGCATGTTTCTCCTATCAACTGTGATGCCTGTCAGCTAGGCAAGCATCATCGCTCCCCCTTTCCTCCTAAGTAAGGTCGTGGCTCTTCTAAGCCGTTCGACCTTGTTCACTCTGATGTATGGGGTCCTGCCCCCACCATTACCGTAGGGTGGGGTAGTTCCTATTTTGTAACCTTTATTGATGATTTCTCTCGATGTACATGGGTGTATCTTTTAAAAGAACGCTCTGAACTATTTTCTGTATGGCAATCCTTCTATTTTATGATTAAAAATCAGTTTGGTGCTTCTGTGAAAGTTTTTCGTTCAGATAATGCTAAATAATACCTGAGTAAAGAATTTTCTTCTTTCTGTATGCAACACGACATCATTCATCAAACTAGTTGCGTATATACCTCCCAGCAAAATGGGGTGGCGAAACGTAAAAACTGTCACCTCCTCGATGTCGCTCGCACTCTCATGGCACAGATGCAGGTTCCTCGTAGCTACTGCGGCTATGCAGTTCTCATCTCCTGCTTCCTCATCAATCGTCATACCTCGACAGTTCTTAAAGGCAAAACACCTTTTTCCATTCTCTATCCGGACAAGAATGCCTTTCCCTTACCTCTACGCATTTTTGGCTGCACCGCCTTTGTTCACAACCCTTCCGCAACTCGCGACAAGTTATCCCCACGTTCCACCAAGTGTATCTTTTTGGGTTATTCTACTACTCAAAAAGGTTACTGTTGCTTTGACCCTGTTCATCGCAAACAGTTCGTTTCGGCGGATGTGACGTTCTTTGAAAATGCCTTATACTTCTCCTCTGACCGTACTCTTTATCCGGCTGACTTGCCCTCTCCAACCATTCCCTCCGTCCCATCCACTCCTCTTGAGATTCCTCCATCACCAACTACACCGCACACTCCGTCTATTGATCCCCTGCCATCTTCCTCCTCTCCTCGGCCGTCTCTCTCCTCTCCCGGGCCAGCCTTCTCCGCCACGGATTCACCGACGACTAAGGAACTAGATGATCTGGAACTGCCCATTGCTCTTCGCAAAGGGGTTCGGACGTGCACCCAGCACTTGCTGGCCGCTGTTGTTTCTTATGATCAGCTAACACCTTCTCGCAGGGACTTCGCCCTAGCCATCTCCGCGACTTCCACTCCTCGCAACTACCAGGAAGCCCTTGATGTTCCTCACTGGAAGGCGCCCATGGATGAAGAAATTGCTACTCTCTCTGAGCGGGGCACTTGGACTCTTGTGCCTCCTCCTTTTGGCACGAATGTGGTTGGATGTTGCTGGGTTTTTGTCGTCAAGTTCCGTCCGGATGGCAGTGTGGACCGGTATAAGGCCCGTCTTGTGGCCAAGGGATTTACCCAGACTTACGGTGTTGATTACTTCGACACGTTCTCTCCGGTTGCTCGTCTCAGCACAATTCGAGTTCTTCTATCGGTGGCGGTCAACAAGGATTGGCCTATTTCCTAGTTGGATGTCAAGAATGCCTTCCTCTATGGTGATCTTCATGAGGATGTCTACATGGAGCAACCTCCTGGGTATGTTGCTCAGGGGGAGACTCGAGTATGCCGGTTGAAAAAGGACATCTATGGTCTAAAGCAGAGTCCTCGGGCATGGTTCGACAAGTTCAGTGGCATAGTTGGGGAAATCGGTTTCACAAGGAGTTCGGCGGATCAATCCTTGTTCATTCGCAAGACATCCTCGGGTCTGGTTGTGATAGCCGTTTATGTGGATGACATACTTCTTACTGGCGACGACCAAGCTGGTGTAGCCCTGACGAAGGTCCATCTCCGCTAACACCTTGTCACGAAGGATATGGGTTCTCCAAAATACTTCTTGGGAATTGAAATCTCTCGGAAACCGTGCTCCTTGGTTCTCTCACAATGCAAGTATGCTCTTGACTTATTGAAAGAGGAAGGATTGACGGGCGCTAAACCTGCTCAGTGTCCCATGGCTCCTGGAGAAGACAAAACATGGACTGACGAATCACCTCCTCTATCAGACACTACGAGGTATTGGCGTCTTGTTGGCAAACTCATTTACCTCACGGTGACCAGACCAGACATCTCTTATGCAGTAGGAAAGGTCAGCTAGTTTATGCAGTCTCCTAGGGAATGCCATCTTCAATCCGCTCTAAGAATTCTAGAGTTTGTAAAGTCATCTCCTGGGAAAGGTCTCCTCTTTCAGAAGAATGGTCATTTGAGGGTGGAAGCGTACTCCGATGCTAGCTATGCGGATGACAAAGGGGATCGCAAGTCGACATATGGCTTTTGCACGTTTGTTGGAGGAAATCTGGTTAGCTGGAAGAGCAAGAAGCAATCCGTTGTCTCCATATCTAGTGCGGAAGCAGAATATCGAAGTATGGTGTCAACCACGTGCGAGTTAAAATGGTTGCGGGCTCTCATGATGGATTTAGGAGAGGTCTACAACTATCCGCTTCCCATGTTTTGTGACAACAAGACGGCCATCTACATTTCCAAGAACCCAGTCTTTCATGAGCGGACAAAACACATAGAGGTTGACTGTCACTTCATTCGGGAAGAAGTGTTGAAGAACCAGATTTGCACTCCGTTTGTTACGTTAGAGAAAGAGTTAGCAGATATCTTCACAAAGCCTGTATCCGCATCTTTTTTCCATATTTGCAGCAAGCTGGGCATGATCGACATATATGCTCCAGCTTGAGGGGGAGTGTTGCTGTATAGGCCTGGGCGTACAGGCGGTTAAAGACCAGGCGGTTTGGTAGCCGCGCGGGTTGACGGGATTGTCTCCGGCGGTCTGATATATGAGCAACGATAGCGGGTTGGCATGGCGGTTTGGTAACCGGGCGGTTAGCCGGTTACTCTTTGGGATATCGATGGTCGGCGGCTCATCTCCTGGTGGTAACCGAGCAGTTAGTGTTCTTACTAACCGCGCGGTTAGGCGGTTAGCTTTGTATTTGCTGTATTTCTGTATTTAGTCCCACATAGGGTATTTCTACTCTATCTCATCTCCTCCATTCTATATAAAAGAGGCTATACCTTTGTAATAGATAGTTTTTTGGATAATAAAATTTCCATTACTCCAGTTTCCGGACTGTTTTGGTTCTATTGGCACACTTACTACCCACAGACCAATGGGCAGACGGAGCGGGTGAACCAGATAGTTGAGGATATGATCCGATGCTATATTTTAGATCACGGTGGAGCTTGAGATGAGCGGCTGCGACTTATGGAATTTGCATACAACAACAGTTATCAGGAGAGCTTATAGATGGCTCCGTTCGAAGCCTTGTATGGGAGGCACTGCAGAACTCCGTTGTTTTGGGCTGAGGCTGGTGAGAGGCCTTTGTTGGGTCCTGATGCGCTTGAAGAAATGGAAGTCGCAGTGAAGTTTATTCGAGAGAAGCTTCGTATAGCTCAGGAGAGGTACGAGAAGAACGCCAATCGGCGTAGGTCTGCCTTGGAGTTTTCTGTAGGGGACCTTGTATTTCTTAAGGTTTCCCCGATGGTGGGTGTATAGAGGTTTGGTAAGAATCGGAAATTGGACCCGAGGTATGTGGGCCCGTTTACGATTATGGAGCGGATTGGCGTGTTAGCTTACAGGTTGGATTTGCCAGAAAACTTCCTAGTTGTTCATAATGTTTTCCATGAAAGCCAATTGCGGAAGTGTATGAGCAGCAGTGGGCAAGTCTTGCACGTTGTGCCCAAGTTGGAGCACAACCACTCTTTTGTTGAAGTGCCGGTCCGTATTTTGGAAACTCAGGAACGGGTGCTGCGAAAGAAGTCTATTCCGATGGTGAAAGTTCTATGGAAGAATCAGGATTTGGAGAGCATGACTTGGGAGCTAGAGTCGACCATGAGGAAGGATTACCCTCACATGTTTCCCTGATTTGATTGGTATGTTTCCCTTCTTGTAACTCCTGTTTGTTACTTTTTCCTTCTATAGTAGAAGTGTTGTGCTTAAAGTTTCGGGACGAAACTTTCTTTTAGGGGGAGTGACTGTAATGCCCCCGATTTTTTCTGCGACTATTTTATTCTCGTTTGGAGTTACGGTAACGCGTCTTTGTGGCTTGTGCCATTTGTGGAGTGTGGTTTAGCTCCTTATAACTGAGTGGCCTACTTGTAGCCTATGGGCAAGGTCTCCCTAGCAAGCCGAGTCGTTTTGGGTGACCCGGTGTGGCCTCTTGGGGGATGCTTGTATTTTGGCTTTAGGTTGGTATAACTCGAGTTCTGTTAGTTGAAAGTTAATTTTGACTTCGCCGATGTGTTCGTAGCGTGGGTATTTAGCTACGGTGCGAATTTCGTCGAATTCCGAGGTAATTCGGTTTTCGTGTCGTTTTGGGTGTGCCATTAGTAAAGACTATTAGAAAATTCTCTTATTTTATTAAGAGAACCGGCGGCTAGACTTTAGTTATGCTGAACCGACATGTTTAAAGCTTATATAAAAGCTTTACTTGGAGTGGCGGGCCCACTCTTTCCTCCTTCTTCCCGAGACCTATAACCGCTGCTCTAGTTCACGAAAAGCAGAGGCGAAAACGACGGACTGCCCTAGCCTTCGGCTGGCAATTTCGGGAGCTTTCATTGACGGAATTCGTTTCCGGAAGCGGCGTTGGCTTGCTCTCACTCAGATATACATTTCAACGATAAGAGATTCAATTTTCGTGGAGTTTTAGGAGACTTGGATATTCGGGCCTTGTGGATTTATGGCATTTAAGTGCGGGTTGCTTGTTAGGTGCTTTTAGGTGCTGCTGCTGCTAGTGCCGAGTGAAGAGGAGGGAAAGCCGTCCAAGCTTCGCCGTAAATCGAGGCAAGTTGTATTCTAGCCCTTGCCATTTTTATTCTCTTGCTGAATTGAAAAATCCCAGTTAGCCCGAGGGTAGAGGCCAAGCTATTCTTTTATCTTGCTTAATTTTATGGCTTAGTTTATCCTAATGAGCCCCCCTTTTTGTGTTGTTGGTGCCCAACCCGCAGGCGTAATGCCGCTAATATAAACTCCAGATTTCAGTCTGGTTGTTGCTTGCGGGTGAAGCCGAGAGAGAGAGTAGGAGGGGGTACCTTCTGTGTGTCTGGGAAAGAGCCAGATTTGGACTCTCTGTCTGGCCAGCGTTGAGTGTGGTGCACACACTCAAAGACTTTGCGGGTTTGGCATTGAGTGTGGTGCATACACTCAACGCCACAACTATAGCTAGATTTGGACTCTCTGTCTTGCTTAATTTTCTTTGGCTAAGTACGTTTGCGTTGAGTGAGTCGACCTCACTCAACGCCATTTCGGTTTTAGCGTTGAGTGAGGTGGACTCACTCAACGCCGTCGCTTTCTGTGTAGCCAAGTACTTTGGCGTTGAGTGAGGTGTGCTCACTCAACGCCACAACCTTTTCTGAGGCTAAGTAATTTGGCGTTGAGTGATTCTACCTCACTCAACGCCATTTCCAGTTTGGCGTTGAGTGAGGTGACTTCACTAAACGCCGTAAGAAAATTTGCGGCCAAGTCCCGTGGCGTTGAGTGAGTGATCCTCACTCAACGCCATTTCTTCTTTGGCGTATAGTGAGGTAGACTCACTCAACGCCACAGCCCTTCTTCGCCGCAAGAACTTCTGGCATTGAGTGAGACGACCTCACTCAACACCATTGCTGTTTTGGCGTTGAGTGAGGTATACTCACTCAACGCCACAGTTTTCTTTTGCGGCTAAGTGTAAGGGCGTTGAGTGAGTGAGCTTCACTCAACGCCATTGTTGTTTTGGCGTTGAGTGAGGCCAGCTCACTCAACGCCACTTTCTCTGATTGTGGTTAAGTACCATGGCATTGAGTGAGTGTGCCTCACACAACGCCATGGCTATTTTAGTGTTGAGTGAGGTTAGCTCACTCAACGCCAGTGTATTCTTGCGGGACGCGTTGAGTGAGTGAACCTCACTCAATGCCAAGCCTGTTTTGGCTTTGAGTGAGGCTAGCTAACTCAATGCCAGAGTTGTTAATCTGGAGGGCGTTGAATGAGTGAACTTCACTCAATGCCATGATTGTTCTGGCGCTAAGTGAGGCTAACTCACTCAAAGCCAACGTCTAGTTAGGCATTTAGTGGGTCCCACTCAACACCAAGCCGTATTGAGTCATTTAAACACTTATTCACTACCTCGATTTTTGTTCCCGAGTGAATTCCTTGTTTATGTTTTGAGTTTCTTTGTCGGCCATGTTTTTCATTCCTAAAGGCCGAATCGTGGGTGGTTAGTAGTGGTGGTTTGAAGCTCTTCATGGGGGAGGTGTTGTGTAATTTAGTCGTGGCCACCCTTTTTCTTCTATCTTGCTCCAGGTACGGGCTGGGCAAGGGGGTGGGAGGTCCCTAGTGCTTTCACATGTAGACCCTTGAGCTTGTTGGCTTGAAAATGGTGGTTGGGGGACTGAGTTTGCCTTCAACCCTGATCCATGTTGTTTATTTTACTACTACCATCTCCCACAGCTTAGGGTGTTAGACGTTTCTTCCTTGGTAGATTGCAGCATTTTGGGCTCTTGGTAGCTTAGTAGACTCTACAGGTGGTAGTTTCTGGTCAGGGTTGATGCTGTTTCCTCGCACCTAGTGCATTTCTTTTTGTTTTGCCTTGGGGCAGTTGTGACTTTTACTGCTGTGTTTTTCTTCTTTCATTTATCATCTGGTAGACACTTTCGTGCAGTTTTTACTTGTTTTGCTTGCTGAGGTATTCTTTTTTTTTCTTTTGAATGCCTCAGGTTCTGAGCAGTAGCCAGTTTGGTGGCTAGGTTGCTGTGGTGTTGCTGGTGGTCTCTTGGACTTTGGAGATCCTTCGGGATTTGTTTAGTGAGGTAGTTTTCTGCACTTTTCTTACAGACATACATATTTGCTAGTGGGTTCGTTTCAAGTTGTTGGCGCCCAGTGGTAGTTTTTACCTTTGTACTAGATATATTACTTTTGCTGCTACCAATTTTCTGGAGATAGTCTACTTGCTCTAAGGAGGATTTATGCTAGGTTGCTAGTTATTTTTAAAACTACAATTATTATTATAAGTATAGCTCATGATCAGCATGTTTTATCAAACTCAATCACTATTTTCCAAACAACGTATAAAGATCGTTTTCTTATATATAATATAAATTAAATGTAGAGTCTTGCATAGCATAAGTGGTCATCTTGGGACACTTATGCACTCCTTAGGATGTTAATCTTGAATAAAGTATTTTTCGCAGCGTATAAGTATAGTTTTGAACTGTGGACTAGGTGATCCACCGAGCCGAGGGATACGGCCTCTAAAATATAACTCATTTTCTAATCATCAAACTTATGAAATTCTTTCATAAAGTAAAGTAGTTGGTTTTGCCTGAGCGTCAGCAGTTATCCCCTGCTCGACGTGGCATCATGACGCGTGTTTTCTCAAACTCTGATAATTCCTAAATTCAAAGAAAATACGGGTTATGATAAAGTCTGAGTTCGAACTCTGAGTTTAGCTCGACAAAATATGGGCTCCATTTGACAAATGTTGATCATATCTCAGCAGATAAGCTCGACAAACTCCAGGCTCCGTTCGACGAACTCAAGGCTCAGTTTGACGATCTCCAAGAGTAGTTCAACGAACTCTTTGCAGTGTTCAGGAAATTTTATTTACTGAAGGCAGAATGGTTTTAAGGCTTAATATCAGGCAGTTACACTCTGATATTTAATGCTAAATATTCTTAATGAATATAGCCGTTTTAAGACAACATTAAATAATGTTTTATCTCAGAGTTTAATTCTTTTTAATTCCCAAGGGCAGTTACAATTCTCAGAGATTCTTCAGACATTTCAAAATGATTTTAAATTCCAATGATTGAATTCTTCTCAGAGTTTATATATTCAGATTATTTCTACTTCAAAGGGTTACAAGACTGACAGAAACACACACTCTTATAGATCAACATATTTTTACCAGATTTTCTGCTTCAGTCTCTTTCTAGTACAAAGTCTTCATCATTCAAATACAAGAAGGCTTATACCCAGAAGAAAAGCCTCCCCTCCTGATCTCAAATCTCTATACAAATAAGGGGGAGCTTTTTTGGTTCGTCATCCACTAGTCTTCTCAGAGATAATTGATAGAGAAGACATCATCACTCTATTAGTTTATTTTTAAACAGTGTATAAGGTTTTTAACTCCCTTCAAAAGTTATCTCTTGGTTCATAAGTCACCTGATCAAAAGACTTAAGATTTTTTTTGGGCACCTGATCAAAAGCTCAAAGGGTAGCAAGATCTCCCTTAGAAAATAGATCTTCTGGTGGACGGGCACTTGATAAAAAACCTATAGTGGATACCTACCAGGATGGTAAAAGAGTAAACGTACCCAGTTTTATTAGGGAACTATTATAAAATTCCTTGTGTCGTCTGTGATTGTTATTCTTATTATTTGTGTGCTGTGATTTTTCTTTATATATTTATATATAATTAAATTTTAAATCCATTATAAAAATAAAATAAAGTTTTAAAATACTCTTTTCACCCCCCCCCCCTCCCTCTAGATTAAAGTTAGATCTATCCTTCACTTTCAATTGGTATCAGAGGTTAGTTCTTTGGTTTTTCAGGCTAACACATGAAACAACAGATCTGATAGATTTTATTTTTTATTTTTTGTTTTTTTATCATGGCACCAAATAAAGGGATTCAAGCATTACACCTCCTGTGTGCAATCTAAATAAGTTTGCACTATGGAAGGCAAGGATTAGGTTATACATGAACTCTATTGATGAGAATATCTACAATTTTATTTTGATAGGTCCACCACTACCATTGGCAACAACAAGCACCAGTGTTATACCACCACCTGATGGACAGAAGCCCAGAAAAAGCTGAATATTGCAGATGCAAAAGAAATGAACATTTTAACCCAAACAATGTCTGATGACATTTTTCGGAAGGTTGTTGAATGCCCTTCAGCAAAAGCTATTTGGGACTCCCTCAAAGCAATGGTCGCTGGATTAGTTGATGAAAGAAAAGACAAAAGATCCCACTTGATTTCTCAATATGAGAATTTCAAAAAGGGAGAAAGTTAGTCAGTGGCAGATATGTACACAAGACTCAGTCTCAATATTAATGAGCTGAAATCTTTGGAAAAAGATATTACATTGATAGAGGTCAATGATAAGATTTTCATGTGTTTCCCTAGCACATGGGATTCCAGAATCTTCCCAATTAGAGAAGCCAAAAGTGTTAATGAGATTTCTACTGAGACTTTGTTTGGCAAGCTAAAATCTTATGAGAATCTCATCAAAACAAGGGAAGCTGAAAAAAGGACTTCACCTTTATTAAAGAAGCATAAGAGCATAGCTTTCCAAGCAACAGAAGAAGCATAAGTTCTTCCAGAGAATGAGATCTTATGGGTCTTTTGGCTAAAAGATTCTTCAAGATATTCCATCCACATCTTTCCATTCTCATTCCTCAATTCATCATTCACCACATTCATATCAACCTCATTCATCTCCACAGCAATCATCTCCACAGAAATCATCTCCACCTCACTACCCTATCCAGGAAATATCTCCTGATGTCATTCCTCCTATAATCAATCTATCATCTGTTCCTCAGTCATATTTTCCCTATCAAAACTGTGCTAACAGCTCTGCTCCTTCCTCTTCCATTCAATCTACTTCCAATCCATCCTCTGCATCTGCTCAAAATCCTTCTGAGTATATGTATTTGAATTTCTCATTCATTGCTTCCAATCTACTTGAATTCATCACTCCCACTCTCAGGAACCTCATAGATGAAGCCTTAGCTCCACTTGTTTCTTCTATCTCAGATCCTTCTTCCAAGCTAGCCTCTTCCCAAACTATCCCTACTTCTGGGGTCCTAGATTCAGGTCTCCCTGGATCTAGTCACAGGAGATGCTTCATGAAGAAGTTCCAATTGTAGAATTAGTCTCAGACAAAGAAGCAGCAGTAATCTTTGATGTTATTAAGGATACAGAGGTGATCAATTCAGTTGAAGAAGTAGAAGTAGCAGAACCAAAATTTGTTACTAATGGTGATGTGTTTATCGATCCAAAAATCAATTTGCATTCTCTATTATCAGATTTTGACATTATGCATAGTTCTATTTCTAGTTTACCAGTTTATGAAGAAAATCTTTCTAAAGTAGTTGTTTACTATACTGCTCCTATTGATCCCCTTACTCTAGAACAACTTAGATCTAGTTTCAAAGCAGTTTCTACCAATTTTATTCTAGTCTCTCAGCATGCAATAACTATTGATAATATAGTAGATGTTATAGGGCAAGTTTCTTCCCCTCTTACTTTTGCATGGGATGAAACTCCAATACCAAATCTTGATGATTTTCTTAATGAAGATATGGAAAAAGAAGATCATAATATACAAGTTGATACTGATGATGTACATATACATCCAAAGGATCAGATTGTTGATCATACTGATTTATAAAAACAGATAGATGATCTATATGATCAGGCTGCAAAAGAATCTGATGATGATGCAGAGTTAGATGATTCAGAAGACTTTGGGTCTAAGAAAAGAAAATTCAAGAAGGCCCCAGTTAAGGTTGCTCCTCAACCTTCTTCAACTACATATGTTCCCTACTATATTCTGCATTAGATAACTCTAACTCCAGATCTTCCAAATTGGATGAGGTAATCCAAGAATGAAAAAAAAATAGGAAGAAGATGAGGAGATATCATTCTCCTCCTCAAAAGTCTTTGAGAGGACCTCCTCCTTCTCTTCTTCCAGCAGTAGGGTTAGTAGGAGGTGTTTCCTCTTATCAAAAGCCTTCTTCTCATCATCATTCAAGATCTTTTCAGGGAGATAGGATATACCTTCAATGTCTGATTCTCACAGTAGCCAGCAACAACATACAAATCAAAGAAGCAGTCAACAACAATCAAGCCAGGAGAGGCCACCTTCTCAAGTCTTTGATCAAGAACTAGATCCAGTATTTAGAATGGAAAGGTTCAATGAGCTAGTTGCTCTATCTCAAACTAAGAAAGCCGGGTCGGAAGGCAAGGACTCTACTCAATTCACTACCATGTCTTCCAAAAGGTATTAGGAATTAGAAAGATATCAGAAGAAAAGGTTATTCAATGTTGACAGGTACATGAGTCTACATCCAGAGGTAGTAGTTCCTAGAACCACATCTCTGAAGATTATTGGTTCTCAAGACCTGATAATGAGTAAAAGGGAATCTGAAGATCCAAATAGAAAGCTGATTTTCGCTAAATCATGTTCAGATTCTCCATCGGCATCTCCTTAGAAAGACTCTTAATTTTGATTATAAGTTTTAATCTTTCTTGATGTTTATGAACACTCAAAGCACTATCTTTATATCTGCTGAAAATTTTATAATTCTATCATATTAATTTTTCTTTATGTTTCTTATTTTTGATAGTATCATCACCCAAATAGGGGGAGATTGTTGGAACCCTATTACTGATTTGGGATAGGATCACTATCATTTATTTAGGATGATTAGTTTGACCCAATGTGTATAGTTTCGGGTCATAGGTTTATTTCTAGGGTCGCTTCCTCAAAAGATTTCCAAAGAAATACAATTCGATGAATGCAGGATTCTATTCGACGAAAGCTGAGCCGAGTTCAACGAATGTTGAGCTCAGTTTGACGAACTCAGAGTTTTAACTCTGAGTTTAGTTCGATGAACTCTGGGCTCCATTCGACGAATGTTGATCATATCTCAGCAGCTCAGCTCGACAAATACTAGGCTCCGTTCAACAAACTCCAAGCTTAGTTCGAAATTCTCTAGGCGTAGTTCGATTAACTCTTTGCAGTGTTCAGGCAGTTTTATTTACTGAAGGCAGAATTATTTCAAGGCATAATCTCAGGCTGTTACACTCTAATATTTAATGCTTAATATTCTTAATGAATATAGCTGTTTAAAGGAAGCATTAAATAAGGTTTTATCTCAGAGTTTAATTCTAATTAGTTCCTAAGGTGATGTTTTTAGTTGTCTACCTAAATCACCTAGAGGGGGTGATAGGTGAGGTCTACGTCTTTTGCGAAATAAACACTTGAAAGAACGGAGCACAGAAAATAAATAAACAAGCCAAAAAAACACAAGATTTATAGTAGTTCCCCAACATCTGTTATGTCCACCCTCCACCTCACTAATCTAGCACTACACTAGACTCAGCTACTTTACTATTATCTCGGATTGAAAACCAATCCTATAACTCGGAGCAACGACCCTACAACTCGGATTCAAAACACTCCTACAAAAATCTCAGAGAGCAAAGCTCCTACAACTCGGAGAAGAATCTCCTACAAGATTAAAGATGTTGTATAGAAAAATATACAAACAAAATTATTTCAGATCTGAATCTTCAGCCTTTCTTCTTTCTTGAACTTTGAAGCTTTTATCAAAAATGAATCGAAGAAGATAAGCCGAAATCTCTGGATCAGAAAACATAAGATCAGCAGGATCAAGAAATAAATCTGCAGAAGTTGAATGCATTGATCTTTTGATCTCTTCTTGCTTTGAATCACTTGGATTGGAGATGAGCAGCTGCGAGAATGACGATGAAGAGCGGGGGCTTTCCCGATTTAAAATGAATAAGACGATTCAGAATTCTTGATTTTGTGTCTTAGGGTTAGTCGAATTTGATAAAACCTTTAATAGGACTCGCCTAACAGTCATAATCATAAATGACTGCACACGTGGAACAATAAGAATAGAGATTAAATTTGAAAACATTTCCGTTTGGACTTAATGAAAATTTCAGAAAGTTTACTGCATTCTCGAGTGAATAAAAGACTACTCGAGAACAATACGTGTTTCTCGAGAAGAGGATGTATGGTTCTCGAGAACAAGTCCACGGGAAATGATTTTTGGCTTCTCGAGAAATAACTTCTATTACTCAAGAACAAGACAAAGACTTCTCGAGAACTAACTTTACTTCTCGAGAACAAATAGACTTCTCGAAACTTAACTTCTCCTTACTCGAGTACTGGTCTTCTATTTTCTTGAGACAAGGCTTGGCCTTCTCGAGTAATGGATTATGTTACTCGAGTATAGGACTTAGAAAAAATTCTGAAATGATTTTTTGAGATAACTCGAGAGGAAGGTAAGTAGTACTCGAGTACTGCATGACTTTATCGAGACTAAATAAGGCCTTCTTAAGAATAGCTTTTGCTACTCGAAGACTGCACAGAGCAGACTCGAGAAATCATTCTAATGCTACTTGAGTACAAGATGTACTTCTCGAGTAATGGACTTAGAAAAATTTGGACTTTCTAAAATAAATTTTTCTTCAAGATATTCAGCAACTAGTCTTTCTACAATTACTTTAGTACTTGAAAAAGAAGTGTGTATCAATAGAGAGGCTACACATGAGTCAACACCTTGGGTCACACAATGATGGATTACATTATATGGTCCTGTGTTTGGTGACTCATTGTAGAACTTACATTGGTCTACACTTGACAATTATAACCTGCAAGTACTCAACTTGGAAAGAGCATCAAATACAAACTTAAATCATCTTAGTTTAATGGTGACTTCATAAAAATCTAGGTTATTATGGATACAATACCCAACAATCTCCCCCTATTTGTATAAGTCAGAACTCTCTACACTAAGATGAATTACATCAAGATAAATAAATAAAATGACTAGTAAACAAGGTAATAAAGAGAAATGCTATGGAATGAAAAATCAGATCATGAGAATTAAAAGATTTATATTTATAGATAATGTCCAAGGAAAAATCCAATTTCACAAAATCTTATAAAGAAACTTCTGATCTTCTTCCATTACTGCTTGCTTTGATGTTGTTGCTGCTTCTCTTTCTTCTCTTGTTGCCTTTTCTGATAACTGAAAGGTTTAGGATAATATTTGGCAGGCTTAGGAGGAGCCTTGGGATTGTTCTTCCAATACTCTATGTCATATATCCTTCTCTTAGTTAAAGATTTCTCATATAAATCCCATTCATATGAGCGGTAGTGATCATTCCTATTCTCATTATAGTCAACAACAAGTTTAAGAGTTTTCAAGGATTAGGGATTTGGAAGTTGGGCTCCATATTTCAGCAAACTTTTGAGCTCTTCTCTTTTCAGCTTCAGGATTTGGATTGGTCCTGCTAGAATAGGAACCATCACCATACTTTCGTTTCTTATAAGCTGGGATGTATGAAGGAGGAACCTGAGTCATTTCTATTTCTGACCAACCTTGAGAGTATTTAGCGGGAGGAGCTTCTTGATCTTCTGGTCTGGGAGAGAATGTTGGCAATGGTGGCATTGGTGCAGAAGCAGCTAGATTGAGATGATATGGAATAACATTTGGGTCAACTTGAAATTCAGGAAATATCTAGTTATGCATCCACACAGCTGTATCATAAGTATGAAACTTGACACCATCAATTTGGTTCTGAACATCAACATGTATTTCTTTCAGCTTACCTTCCAAAGATTTTTCATGTTACCATTAGATTTCTCTAGATATTCTTTTACTAAACTCTCCTCCTTTCTGACTTCTATGGATAGGGATCCTATGACATCCTCTTTGAATTTTCCAACTTCTTCACATGTTTTGAAGTTATGTTTTTCAGCATTCTTTTCCAGTTGAATTTGATTGTTTTCCAAAGTTACTGAATTGATCCATCACCTGACCAATGCTGGTAATGGTGTGGTCTTGGGATTTCCAACCTATTTTGAACAGGTGTTTAATTTAATCAGTATTATGCTGAATCTCAGCGAATCCTCTTCTCATTTCGTTTTCAAGAGCAGTAACTTTCTCAGTTACAACTTTCAGAGAGTTTTCAAAATAAGTTCTTTGCTGGGCTAGTATTAACTCAACTTTGCCTAGGAGGGTATCTATAGAATGTACATCAGCTTGAGTAGGTGGAGGAGGAGGAGATACTAATGGAGCTGACCAGGGAGGTATTTATTTAATAATAACTGATCTTTGGGCTCTGGTTGTATAAATCAAGGACATCTCCTTCCTCACCAAGAATAGTAGGAAGGGAGAAGTCTAGGCTTTTTAGGGGAGCTTCAACTGGTTCAAGGAGTTGGTTCTTCATCAAAAATCAAAACTGTTTCTTCTTTATGCACATCTACAGCAGGAGACTGAGGGTGAGGGGATTCTGGTTCAGAATGATTGTCTAATGGAGATGGTGTAACATCCCATTTCCAACTAGACCCCTGGGAGTGGTTTTGTCTTAACAGAACCCTAGGAAGCCCAGGAATTGAAGTTTGTCGACCAAGATTTTGAGTGAAGGGGGTGGTCACGCCTGTGACCGACCCGTCACATCCGTGACCTAGGGTGTGACCCCCCCCTTCAATGATCGTTGACCTCAGGAACACGATCGTCGAGCTCAGAAATTTCAAACATAAGCCAGACACGCCCGTGACCGATCCGTCACGCCCGTGACCTTGGAATGGCGTTGAGTGAGAGCTCACTCAATGCCGTGGTCTGGATTGCGTTGAGTGAGCTTAGCTCACTCAAAGCCATAAGCGGGATGGCGTTGAGTGAGCTTAGCTCACTCAAAGCCATAAGTTGAATGGTGTTGAGTGCACTGACTGCACTCAACGCCATCTGGTGTCGTCAGGTTGGCGTTGAGTGAGCTGAGCTCACTCAACGCCGTAGACTGGATGGCGTTGAGTGAGCTTAGCTCACTCAACGCAGTAAACTGTCAGGCGGGATGGCGTTGAGTGCGTTGAGTGCACTCAATGCCATAAGTTGAACGGCGTTGAGTGCACTGACCGCACTCAACGCCATTTGCTGTTGTCTGGATGGCGTTGAGTGAGCAGAGCTCACTCAACCTCATCATCTGGACGGCGTTGAGTGAGCTAAGCTCACTCAACACCATCTTTTAAAAAAAAGAACATATTCTGGGTGGCGTTGAGTGAGCAGAGCTCACTCAACGCCATAATCGGATGGCGTTGAGTGAGCTGAGCTCACTCAACGCCATAATCCGGATGGCGTTGAGTGAGCTGAGCTCACTCAACGCCATAGTCTGGGATGGCGTTGAGTGAGCATAGCTCACTCAACACCGTAGCTTGATGGCATTGAGTGAGCTGAGCTCACTCAACGCCATTATACTTAGACTTTTTTCTTGCATTTTTCTTGTAGATTGGTTATGGCTGGGTGCTGGTTCAGCTGAACCGGGCCGGTCTAGGAGTTGAACATTTCCTTTTAATAATACCCAATTAAGTCTTATTTTAAAGAAGGTTGACCGGTCAAGTAATGTTGTGCCATGTGGACCATCGGCTTTGGAAAAAGAAACAGTTACGGCCATGGCCGAGAGCTAGGCTTCATGGCCATCAATGGCATTTGATGTCATGGCCTTCCCCCTTCCCTTTCACGGCTGGATTCAACTTTTCTTAGGGAGAGGAGGAGTTTCCAGCCGTTAGCTTGCTGTCACAGAACCGTTTCAGCCCCCCACCATCATGGCCGAGCCAAGCTATAATGGGCCATTAATGGCCACCAGCTTTTGGCCATTCCCCCTCCCTGACCAAGCCTTTTAACACCCTCAGAGGCCCAAGAGGAAGTTTTCCCAGCCTTTACCTGAAGTTCTCGAGCCTCCCCTTGTTGTTGAAGAATTCCGGCGACGCCACCACTGCGCAAATGGCATCACGACGATCGGCTCTACTCCAAACCATGAACAAGGTCCTCCCCTCCCTCTTCTTCTGCGGATATATCTTAGGATTCAATAGGATTGAGAATCGAACTCAACTGATCCCGATTGGAGCTTTCATTTTCATGGATTTTCCATGAAATTCGCGTGCTCGGGCTCTCCGGAAAAAGCCTCTCTGGCGGCTGCACCGCCGCCCGGCGATGGCCGCCACCTCAACGGAGGTGGTGGTGGCGGTGGCCGGCCAGGGACGAAGCTGGACGGCAGGCTGTGGGTGGGAGAAGTGTTCCCAGGCGCGTGCTATCTAGACCATCGGCTGGAGGTTGAAGACAACCTCCCAGCCGACGGATCAACCTTTGAGATTTGTGCTGTTAAATTAAGTTCTTGCTTTTATGTGAATTTCTATACTAGAATATCAGTCACTTTATAAAATTTAGGAACAATACTTAGAGGCTCCTACAGAAAAAGTTGTCAACACCAATATTGTAGCTCTATAAGTCTAAAAAAATTTAAAATTTGTTTCAAGCGTTTTGGACCACTGGATAGACCTCAGCACTCATTTTGGTGAGGTCTACCCATAGGGCTGTCCTGACCTTAGAAAAATTCCCCACTCCAATCCAGTCATCAAAATGACTTGAAATTTTGGGTGTGGCCTAATATTACCTATATCTAGGTTGTCCAAAAATTAGGATATTTGGAAAATGTTTTTCTATAGTTTTTAGAAAAATTTAATAATCCTAGAAAAAATTAATTAGATGGCTAAATGACTTCCAAACCCTCCCAAATTTTGGTGAGTGGTCCCTGGGTTTATCATTCGGTTCTGGTAAAAATTTCATCTCATTTGGAGATTTTTTGAATAGGTTTTTATCCAACCCTAGGGTTATCCTTATAGGATAATTAAGGATCAAACACCCCTTGGTATTCGAGTGGCCATATCACCTCAACAGAGGCTGATATTTTGGTCACTGACTTTTTAGGGCATGACACACCCTCCAAGGGAGTTTGGGGTGGTTTGGTGTAGGGTAGCCCTAGAACCCTAGGGAAGGTCCCTTAATGGGGATTTTTAGGGTTGTGAACGTCATGGGGTCAAATGACCTTGGACTGACTTAAATTTGGTGGAGAGGACCATAGGGCCATTATAGTTCTCTGGACAAAGTCTTAGGGGCTTTGGAGAGTTAGGCCACCTAAAATCCTAACCCTAGTTAAGAGCACCAATATTAATTTAAACTATTATGCTGACAAATGAACTACAAATCAAATAAAATTTGGGCAGGGTGATTTTCTGGTCCAAATGGCCATGTTATAATTTTGTTGAGATATTTGGGTTAATTTATACAGTACTTCATTTACAACCCTAGTTGTGCCCTAGATATTTATTTTGATGATTCTGGAATTTCTATTCACTGGAATGTTATGAAATCTTGGATTAGGGCATCTTATAGCATGCTATATCTTCTGTATTTTTATTGGGAGTTTTATCTGATTATTTTGGGTACTTGCTTCTTTAATTTACCATTTGGGATATGTAGACAAAAATACAAATAATGCCCAATTACTGTTTGAAAAATTATGAAATTTGGTCAGTGGGTGTTTAAAACCACGATAGTTACCCTGTAATTTTATCTGGAATTCTAGATGATAAAAAATAGTACCTCCTTCACTAAGCTAGGAAAATTAGTATCTTACATTAAAATATATTCAGAGCAAAGAGTATGAGATAAAAATCATGGGACTTGGTTTCTGTTAGTTTTAGGTCACCATAAAGCTTCTGTAATTTTCTTGTGATTTTTGGGTACATATTTAAAGTACTTGCTTCATAATATGGTAGAAATGGCCTAAAATGGTAAATAAGGAAATATAGGCCAAAACACATCTGAAATTTCTCAAAACTTGGAATTACTTCTTAAATATTTCATAGGATTTTTACTGATTTTATGATGTTTTTTTGTTGGCTCATTAGTCCACTTTATGTTCATACTAGGGCATTTGGAAGCTTAGAATAAATAAATTAAATGCCCGATGAATAGGAAAAATTTGGAAATCTTGGTCTTAGCTATATTATGTCATGATAGACCTCTAGTAAATATTATAGGAGATTCAGAAGACAATTTGGAGTACCTCCCCTTATATACCTCGTGTATCTTAGGATGGTCTGCATATAGTAAAACCACGGAAACTGAACTAGAGTGGGTAATGAACTTGGGGAGATGGAATTTGGGTAGTTACTGGTTTGGATAGGGCAAGCTAAGTTTAAGTTCATTGTTGGAAATCAGGATAAGTAGAGTGTGAGATTGGCAAGTGTCAAGTGGCGTTCGAGAACGACGAAAGATCGTCCACCCTAGGTAGGAGAGGAAGAGTCTTAATACTCTAGGGACAGATCTAAAGTAACTTAAAAAGGGATCGGGTAATGGGTATTAACCAATAACAATAAGTGCCTTGCAAAAGGGAACAGTGGGCTTCAGCTACCATCATAGTTCCTAGTGCCCTTTGAGAGCCCTTCACGGGAAATACCGGGGGCAGTCCTGGGCTAACGTAAACCGTTGGAATAATAAGCTAAAAGAGCAACTAGTATAATTAGGGTTGCACATACACACACCCCGATAGCTAGGAAGGTAGAATAAGTTGGTTTGGTTGCCATTCAGACGGTAGCTCTGAAGGTAGATGCACGGACGGGACAGTCCAGGGAGCCGAGGGCTTGAGGGTTTGAGTATAGAATAAAGGTGGTGGGTATTCGGTATTTGATTGTCATTAACACCGACATCGGTACGTTGACTCGGCGGTGTGGGACACTTAGCCAAAGAAAGTCTGGTGGATATAGCAAGCACTAGTACGCGGACACTCTAGGTTGTGTTCTTCTAGGGGCGTACGAAAGGGCTAGGCCCGGTAGTATGGATACCCGCCTAGGAGTGGGGGGCCCGACCCACTGTCTCCGTTTGCCACTACGGAGGTTCCTGGGAGTGAAGCTAGCTTCCCAAATTGGGGGAACTAAAGGTCTGTGCGCATAGAGTCGTGTGCGTGAGTTGCACTTGCATGAATCATGGCATAGCATATCACTACACTCATATTTGCATACAACCGACACCCCAACGTATAAATCGGTATGGGACTTTTTATACGATGGGAGCCTTGCAGAAGACCCCTTAACTTATAAGTTTGTATGAGCATTCATATAAGTTAAGGTTACTTACTTATTTACTTATTGTTCTCTATTTGTCTTCTTATATATTTGCCACGTACTACATGTCTACTTTATTAGTTACTACCGTAGAATTGCTAGATGTACTTTATTCTAGATAGTTGTTAGTTTAGCTCCATTGTCATCTGCTTGATTACTCTCCACCTTTGTAGCTTCCCTTTCCTCCTCTCCGCTCGGTGCTTAGGAGCCGTGGGGGGAGGGGTAGGGGATGATAGGGCTTAGTCTTTATGACTAATGGTTTTTGAACCACAACATTACAGGAGCTCCGGATGGGAGACAGGGACCAATAGTCCAGGGACCAGCACCAGCGGAGTACGGTGCGCATGGAGGTGGGTGAGTCTAGCACCGGTGCACCTGCGACCAGCTCCGTTAGTGATTAGTATTTTTATAGCTTTCACGATGAGTGATTTGTAGTGAGGACTCTGATATACCGGGCTCGAGCCCATTTATCTATATTTCATCTAAACTGTATCTTTGCAGTACTTATACTTCTATTTTCTGTTATTATCTATTGATGGACTGGTTGTGATCTTCTATTCATACATGTTTCTGTGGACCTGTTAACCTTTTATGTATACTAACTTCTCTCTCTTGTGATCGAAAAGGGCCGGCAGAGTTGGCAGTTTTGTAGTGGCGACCTTCCCGTGAGTCGGTGCCACCGCAAAGCGGCAATTCTTGGCTAATACCCCAATGTTCGAAAAAGAAAAAAAAGGGGGTCTTACAAGTAGAGGCAGACCTCAATCAGAAGAGAAGTAGTCCACAAAACCTTGGGCCACCCCCGTGCGAGCTTAGTTTGCGGACAAACTAGCAGCGGAAGCAGTGGTGTGCCCATAATGGAAATCACATGTGAAATTCCATCCTACCCCTTCTTAAATTAAATTCATTCGCTCTCTAACAAATGGAATTTTTCCTTGTAGCCTGCGACAAACCCTACATCACAACAGGGGACACCCCAGGCTCCGAATGTGGTCCCGCCTCCACCGGCTCCAGCTCCGTTCCAGCAGACGGAGATGGGGCAAACACTGACGGCCATTTTGGAGGCCTTAAGAGCTCAGCAAGCCCGGCCCCACAGCCAAACCCCGGGGCCAATTGGATGACTATCTTCCGAGGACTTTCCCCTCTATCCTACCTGGGGACGGAGTCTGCAGTACGTACGGAGGAATGGTTGGATACCATTTATGAGATGCTAACGGAGATTCGATGCCCCACTAAGGAGGCAGTTGCTTTGGCGGTCTCCTGCCTGGAGTCACACGGAAAGAGGTGGTGGAAATCTCAGCTGGACACCACCTTTGTGGGGATGGATTGCGCTGATATTACTTGGGAGGAGTTCAGAGCAGCGCTCTTGGGACATTTTGTACCTCAGTCGGCGAGGGACCACCTGGAGGATAGGTTCCTGCGGTTGAGGCTGGGGAATAGGACTGTGGTGGAGTACTATCAGGAGTTCACTCACCTGGCCCGCTATGCGGACGCTTACAAGTTAGACGATGCTGGCTATGCCCGGAGGTTTTATAAGGGGCTGCAAGACGACATGAGACAGACCCTCCTTTTCGTCTCAGAGGGGAGTTTGGCCAGGATTCTGGAGATGGCTAAGAAGAGAGAAGCAGATCAGCTTACAGTGAAGAGCCGTAAGAGACCGGCTGATGATACGGTGATTGGAGGTCATAGAGACCATCCTCGGGGCAAGGTTATTGGGGAGAGAAGGAACGGGGATCAGCCTCGTCAGGAGTTTGGGCAGGAGCAGAGGATTCAGGGGGTACTGGCTCCCCAGCCTTTACAGATGCTGGAGATGCCAAGGACAGCAGAGCAGGCACCGGTATGCTTTCAGTGCAATCAGCAGGGGCATATCAAGAGAAACTGCCCTATGAGGCGAGCACCCCCACCAGCACATCAGGGCACTCCACCTCCCCGACAGTTTGGCGGACGAGGACAGGACCGAGGACGAGGATTTAGGATCGAGGCCGCAGGCCAGAGAGGGAGCAGGTGTATGCTCTAGACCTGACACAGCCCCGGAACCCAAAGCAGGTTATCGCAGGTATGCTAGTACTTTTAAATTTTCTTCATATGAACTAGTATTCTAGACATAACCTAGTTAGAAATTAAGAGAAGACAACTGCAACAAGAATACTAAGACACTTAATTACCCCAAGCATAGTCTTCGTTAGCGGCAAGCCCGCTCATACTCTCTTCGACACTGGTGCTTCGCACTCGTTCGTGTCAAAGGATTTCGTGAAAGGACTGGCAGGTGTTGAGCCATTCACCGGGAGGATGATGAGGGTGCGCCTACCCGATGGATCAGAGATAATGACCTCTGCTCATTGTAATATGGAAGCGAGGATCGGCGGGAAGGAGTTTGAGGCACCAGCAATGATTCTGAAGATGCTAGATTACGATCTTATCCTGGGCATGACTTGGCTGTGCTTGAACCATGCCCAGATCGACTGCGTAGCGAAGAGGATCACCGTGAGGCAAGGCGACTCCTTCATTGTCATCGAAGGTATTATACCAGCACCCCGTACCTTATTATCGTCTGTGCAGGCCGTTAAGGCCCATCTGCAGGGGGAAGAAGTTTATCAGGTCCTTTTTGAGGCGGTCGTGGTGAAGGACTCCATTTCAGATATTCCGGTAGTGCGGGACTTCGCCGACGTGTTCTCGGAGAAGCTACCAGGTCTACCCCCGCACCGAGAGAAGGACTTTCAGATTCAGCTCGTACTGGGGGCTAAGCCGGTATCCAGAGCTCCCTATCGAATGGCCCCAAAGGAGTTGGTGGAATTTCGAAGCCAACTTCAAGAGTTAGTGGAGGCCGAGTTCGTTCGGCCTATCTCTTCACCATGGGAAGCTCCGGTGTTGTTCGTTAAGAAGAAGGATGGGACCCTTCGATTGTGCATATATTACCGGGCCCTGAACAGGTTGACGGTCCGGAATACTTATCCCTTACCAAGGATAGACGAGCTATTTGACCAGCTAGAGGGAGCCCATTGGTTCTCAAAGCTTGATCTGAGGTCAGGGTACTACCAGCTTCGCATTCGGGAGGAGGACATCTCGAAGACGGCCTTCAGCAGCAGATATGGTTTGTACGAGTTTACCGTGATGCCGTTCTGGCTCACGAATGCACCCTCCGCATTCATGACGTTGATGAATCGGGTGTTTGAAGAGTATCTGGACGTCTTCATTATCGTATTCATCGACGACATCCTTATCTATTCAAGGACAGAGAAGGAGCATGCGAGACATCTGGCCTTAACCCTGGATAAGCTGCGGGAGCATGAGATGTATGCCAAGTACAGCAAGTGCCAGTTCTTGATAAAGGAGGTTGCCTTTCTGGGCCATGTCATCAGTGGAGCAGGTCTGGCAATAGATCCGACGAAGGTCCAGGCAGTACGGGATTGGCCACCACTAAAGTCGGCCTCGGATGTTCGAAGTTTCTTGGGACTTGCCGGTTATTACCGGAAGTCCCCTTTTATTTGGACACCATGATGCGAGTCTGCTTTCCAGGAGCTGAAGGATCGTCTTACCTCGGCTCCCATCCTTGCCCTTCCGTCAGGGAAGGAAGGATTCCAGGTGTACACATATGCTTCCTATAGGGGGATGGGTGCCGTTCTGATGCAGAACGGGCACGTAATAGCCTATGCCTCTCGTTAGTTGAAGCAGCACGAGCAGAACTACCCCGTGCACGATTTGAAGATGGGGGCAGTTGTTTTGTCTCTTAAGATCTGGCGACACTACCTTTACGGAATTCATTGTGATATCTTCTCTGACCACAAGAATCTGAAGAACGTCGACACCCAGAAGGAGTTAAATATCAGGCATAGACGCTGGGTAGAGTTTCTGTCGGACTACCAGTATACCATGCACTACCATCCGGGGAAGGCGAACATGGTCGCGGATGCTCTGAGCCGGAGAGCGAGTATGACAGGAGTACGCCCGCAGCTGATGGCCTTGGAGTTGGTTAAAGCATTCGAAGAGATGCAGATTTCACTAGTGTCTGAGGATGACCCGGAGTTATACATGGAGTACCTGGGGTCGATGGTTACTACTGATGATATTCGAGACCGCATCAGAGATGGGAAGATGTTGGATGAGAGAGCTGAGCCGATATTCCGAGCCTTGGAGGAAGGCACGACAGGAGATTACTCTTTGAGGGATGGTCTCCTGTGTTTCCGAGGCAGAGTCTACATACCAGCAAGAGGACAGATCCGGGAGGACATTATGACGGAAGCTCACTGTAGCCGATATTCGGTACACCCGGGGATCACCAAGATGGTAAAAAATTTTAAGAGGACGATGTACTAGCCGAGTATGAAGAAAGATATTACGTACTTTGCGATGCATTGCGAGGCCTGCCAACTCGTGAAGGCGGAGTGTAGGAACCCGGCAGGCTTGCTGCAGCCACTTCCGGTGCCAGAGTGTAAATTTGAAGATATAGCCATGGACTTAATACATGGGCTACCTCGATCCCGTGCGGGGAATGACTCGATCTGGGTGATAGTGGACAGGCTAACAAAGGTGGCCAGATTCATTCCAGTAGCAAAGGATGCTCCGGTTAGTGTATTAGTACGGAGGTTCATTGAGCAGTTTTTGCGTTATCATGGGGTGCCCAAGACTATCATTTCAGATCGGGATGGGCGGTTTACATCCAGGGAATGGAGGTCAGTCCAGGCCCATCTGGGTTCTCGGTTGACATTCAGCACAGCTTTTCACCCTCAGACCGACGGGCAGACAGAGCGCACCAACCGTACACTGGAATATCTTTTACGCCTGTGTATTTTGGATTGCGGCAAGCATTGGGAGAGATTGCTGCCACTGGTCGAGTTTTCGTACAACAACGCCCATCAGTCTAGCATAGGTATGGCTCCATACGAGTCGTTGTATGGAAGGAGGTGCAGGACCCCACTATCATGGGTTCAGGATGAGGATCCGCAGGCACTAGGCTCGGAGTTTGTGGGGGATACAGATGCTTAGATTAGATTGATCTGGGACAGGATGTTGGAAGCCCAGAGAAGGCAGGCAAAATATTACGATGCGAGGCATCGTCAAGTGGAGTTCCAGGTGGGAGACCGGGTTTTCTTGAAGATACGACCGATGCACGGAGTCTCGCGGGTTCGCGGGCTGAATAAGCTCAGTCCGAGATATATGGGGCCCTATAGGATCCTGGAGCGGATCGGCCCCTTAGCCTATAGACTAGAGCTACCACCGGAGTTAGCGGGATTGCATGATGTCTTCCACGTCTCCTCACTTTGGAGGGCTCTGCTACGCCCTGAGCAGCTGATTTCCTCGGCAGATGGCCCGGTGGCCTCTAATCGGTCGGTCAACTTGGAGCCTATAAGAATCGATGACATGGCAGTGCGGGTCTTGCGACGGAAGAAGGTTCCATTAGTCAAGGTTCTGTGGAACATTCATGGACAAGAGGAGCATACATGGGAGCCACAGGACTTGATGCGGAAAAAATACCCGGAACTTTTCGGTCAGGTATACCTCACAACCCCTTTGGACAATCAATTTGCTTTCCTATTTTTAAACCAATAGGATTGAAATTTCAAGAATAGGGGCTAATCTTTTGTTTATTGGGGTATATACCTAGTCAATTGGACAAATTGGTCTTAGATTTGAAACCGCACATAGCAAACGTAACGTAGAAATATAAATCTTTCAACTCTCATGGGATGTTACAAGCCTTTTTTTCTCTCACGATAGGAGTCCCGTAGGCTTAACCTTGATTTCGGGGACGAAATCTTTGTTTTGTTTATTGGGATTTGTAACATCCCATTTCCAACTAGACCCCTGAGAGTGGTTTTGTCTTAACAGAACCCTAGGAAGCCCAGGATTCAAAGTTTGTCGACCAAGATTTTGAGTCAAGGGGTGGTCACGCCCGTGACCGACCCGTCACGCCCGTAACCTAGGGCGTGACCCCCCCCTTCGACGATCGTCGACCTCAGGAACACGATCGTCGAGCTCAGAAATTTCAAACATAGGCCAAGCATGCCCGTGACCGATCCGTCACGCCCGTGACCTTGGAATGGCATTAAGTGAGCTAAGCTTACTCAACGCCGTGGTATGGATGGCATTGAGTGATGGCCATAAGCTGGCGTTGAGTGAGCTTAGCTCACTCAAAGCCATAAGCTGGCGTTGAGTGAGCTTAGCTCACTCAAAGCCATAAGTTGAATGGCGTTGAGTGCACTGACTGCACTCAACGCCATCTGGTGTCGTTAGGTTGGCGTTGAGTGAGCTGAGCTCACTCAACGCCGTAGACTGGATGGCGTTGAGTGAGCTTAGCTCACTCAATGCCGTAAACTGTCAGGCGGGATGGCGTTGAGTGCGTTGAGTGCACTCATCGCCATAAGTTGAACGGCGTTGAGTGCACTGACCGCACTCAATGCCATTTGCTGTTGTCTGGATGGCGTTGAGTTAGCAGAGCTCACTTAACGCCATAATCTGGATGGCGTTGAGTGAGCTAAGCTCACTCAACGCCATCTTTTAAAAAAAAGAACATATTCTGGGTGGCGTTGAGTGAGCAGAGCTCACTCAACGCCATAATCCGGATGGCGTTGAGTGAGCTGAGCTCACTCAACGCCATAATCCAGATTGCGTTGAGTGAGCTGAGCTCACTCAACGCCATAATCCGGATGGCGTTGAGTGAGCCTAGCTCACTCAACGCCATAGTCTGGGATGGCGTTGAGTGAGCATAGCTAACTCAATTTCGTAGCTTGATGGCGTTGAGTGAGCTGAGCTCACTCAACGCCATTATACTTAGACTTTTTTCTGGCATTTTTCTGGAAGATTGGTTATGGCTGGGTGCTGGTTCAGCTGAACCGGAACGGTCTAGGAGTGGACCGTTTCCTTTTAATAAGACCCAATTAAGTCTTATTTTAAAGAAGGTTGACCGGTCAAGTGAAGCTTGCCACGTGGACCGTCGGCTTTGGCAAAAGGAACAGTTACGGCCATGGCCGAGAGCTAGGCTTCATGGCCATCAATGGCATTTGATGCCATGGCCTTCCCCCTTCCCTTTCACGGCTGGATTCAACTCCTCTCAGGGAGAGGAGGAGTTTCCAGCCATTAGCTTGCTGTCACAGAGCCGTTTCAGCCCCCACCATCATGGCCGAGCCAAGCTATAATGGGCCATTAATGGCCACCAGCTTTTGGCCGTTCCCCCTCCCTTACCAAGCCTTTTAACACCCTCAGAGGCCCAAGAGGAAGTTTTCCAAGCCTTTACCTGAAGTTCTCGAGCCTCCCCTTTTTGTTGAAGAATTCTGGCGACGCCACCACCGCGCAAATGGCATCACGACGATCGGCTCGACTCCAAACCTTGAACAAGGTCCTCCCCTCCCTCTTCTTTTGCGGATAGATCTTAGGATTCAATAGGATTGAGAATTGGGCTCAACTGAGCCCGATTGGAGCTTTCATTTTCATGGATTTTCCATGAAATTCGCGAGCTCGGGCTCGCCATAAAAAGCCACTCCGGCGGCTGCGCCGCCGCCCGGCGATGGCCGCCACCTCAACGGAGGTGGTGGTGGCGGTGGCCGGCCAGGGAGGAGGCTGGACGGCCGGCTGTGGGAGGGAGAAGTGTTCCCAGGCGCGTGCTATCTAGACTGTCGGCTGGAGGTTGAAGACAACCTCCCAGCCGACGGATCAACCTTTGAGATCTGTGCTGTTAAATTAAGTTCTTGCTTTTATGTGAATTTTTATACTAGAATATTAGTCACATTTGAAAATTTAGGAAAAATACTTAGAGGCTCCTACAAACAAAGTTTTCAACACAGATATTGTAGCTCTATGAGTCTAGGAAATTTTAAAATTTATTTAAAGCGTTTTGGACCACTGGATAGACCTCAGAACTCATTTTGGTGAGGTCTACCCATAGGGCTATCCTGACCTTAGAAAAATTCCCCACTCCAATCAAATCATCAAAATGACTTGAAGTTTGGGGTGTGGCCTAATCTTACCTATATTTAGGTGCTGTCAAAAAATTAGGATTTTTTGAAAATATTTTTCTATAGTTTTTAGAAAAATTTAATAATCCTAGATTAAATAAATTAGATGGCTAAATGACTTCCAAACCCTCCCAAATTTTGGTGAGTGGTCCCTAGGTTTATCATAAGGTTTTGGTAAAAATTTCATCTCATTTAGAGATAATTTGAATAGGTTTTTATCCCACCCTAGGTTGATCCTTATAGGATAATTTAGGATCAAACACCCCTTGGTATTCGAGTGGCCATATCACCTCAACAGAGGCTGATATTTTTGTCACTGACTTTTTAGGGCATGACACACCCTCCAAGGGAGTTTGGGGTGGTTTGGTGTAGGGTAGCCCTAGAACCCTAGGAAAGGTCCCTTAATGGGGATTTTTAGGGTTGTGAAGGTCATGGGGTCAAATGACCTTGGACTGACTTAAAATTTGGTGGAGAGGACCATAGGGCCATTATAGTTCTCTGGACAAAGTCTTAGGGGCTTTGGAGAGTTAGGCCACCTAAAATCCTAACCCTAGTTTAGGGCACCAATATTAATTTGAACTATTATGCTGACAAATGAACTACAAATCAAATAAAATTTGGGCAGGGTTTTTTTCTGGTCTAAATGGCCATGTTATAATTTTGTTGAGATATTTGGGTTAATTTATACAGTACTTCATTTACAACCCTAGTTGTGCCCTAGATATTTATTTTGATGATTCAGGAATTTATGTTCACTGGAATGTTATGAAATCTTGGATTAGGGTATCTTATAGCATGTTATATCTTTTGTATTTTTCTTGGGAGTTTTATCTGATTATTTTGGGTACTTGCTTCTTTGACTTACCATTTGAAATATGTAGACAAAAATACAAATAATGCCCAATTACTATTTGAAAAATTATGAAATTTTGTCAGTGGGTGTTTCAAACCATGATAGTCACCCTGTAATTTTCTATGGAATTATAGATGATTAAAAACAGTACCTCCTTCATTAAGCTAGGAAAATTAGTTTCTTACATTAAAATAAATTCAGAGCCCAGAGTATTAGAGAAAAAATCATGGGACTTGGTTTCTGTTAGTTTTAGGTCACCATAAAGCTTTTGTAATTTTCTTGTTATTTTTGGGTACATATTTACAGTACTTGCTTCATAATATGGTAGAAATGGCCTAAAATGGTAAATTAGGAAATATAGGCCTAAATACCTGTAAAATTTCTCAAAACTTGGAATTACTTCTAAAATGTCTCATAGAATTTTTACTGATTTTATGATAATTTATTGTTGTCTCATTAGTGCACTTCATGTTCATACTAGGGCATTTGAAAAATTGGAATAAATCAATTAAATGCCCGATAAATAGGAAAAATTTGGAAATCTTGGTCTTTGCTATATTATTTCATGATAGACCTCCAGTAAATATTATAGGAGATTCAGAAGACAATTTGGAGTACTTCCCCTTATATACCTCATGTATCTTAGGATTGTCTGCATATAGTAAAACCACGGAAACTGAACTAGAGTGGGTAATGAACTTGGGGAGATGGAATTTTGGTAGTTGCTGGTTTGGATAGGGCAAGCTAAGTTTATGTTCATTGTTGGAAATCAGGATAAGTAGAGTGTGAGATTGGCTAGTGTCAAGTGGCGTTCGGGAACGACGAAAGATCGTCCACCCTGGGTTGGAGAGAAAGAGTATTAATACTCTAGGGCTAGATCTAAAGTAACTTAAAAAGGGATCGGGTAATGGGTATCAACCAATAACAATAAGTGCCTTGCGAAAGGGAACGGTGGGCATCAGCTACCATCATAGTTCCTAGTGCCCTTTGAGAGCCCTTCACGGGGAATACCGGGGGCAGTCCTGGGCTAACGTAAACCGTAGGAATAATAAGCTAAAAGAGCAACTAGTATAATTAGGGTTGCACATACACACACTCCGATAGCTAGGAAGGTAGAATAAGGTTGTTTGGTTGCCATTCAGACGGTAGCTCTGAAGGTAGATGCACGGACGGGACAGTCCGGGGAGTCGAGGGCTCGAGGGTTTGAGTACAGAATTAAGGTTGTGGGTCTTCGGTATTTGATTGTCATTCACACCGATATCGGTAAGTTGACTCGGCGGTGTGGGACACTTAGCCAAAGAAAGTCTGGTGGATATAGCCAGCACTAGTACGCAGACACTCTAGGTTGTGTTCTTCTAGGGGCATACGAAAGGGCTAGGACCGGTAGTGTGGATACCCGCCTAGGAGTGGGGGGCCCGACCCACTGTCTCTGTTTGCCACTACGGAGGTTCCTAGGAGTGAAGCTAGCTACCCGAACAGGGGGAACTAAAGGTCTGTGCGCATAGAGTTGTGTGCTTGAGTTGCACTTGCATGAATCATGGCATAGCATATCACTACACTCATATTTGCATACAACCGACACCCCAACGTATAAATTGGTATGGGACTTTTTATACGATGGGAGCCTTGCAGAAGACCCCTTAACTTATAAGTTTGTATGGGCATTCATATAAGTTAAGGTTACTTACTTATTTACTTATTGTTCTCTATTTGTCTTCTTATATATTTGCCACGTACTACATGTCTACTTTATTACTTACTACCGTAGAATGGCTAGATGTACTTTATTCTAGATAGTCGTTTATACACCATGATAATTGTTAGATTAGCTCCATTATCATATGCTTGATTACTCTCCACCTTTGTAGCTTCCCTTTCCTCCTCTCCGCTCGGTGCTTAGGAGCCGTGGGGGGAGGGGTAGGGGATGATAGGGCTTAGTCTTTATGACTAATGGTTTTCGAACCACAACATTACAGGAGCTCCGGATGGGAGACAGGGACCAACAGTCCAGGGACCAGCACCAGCGGAGTACGGTGCGCATGGAGGTGGGTCAGTCTAGCACCGGTGCACCTGCGACCAGCTCTGTGAGTGATAAGTATTTTTATAGCTTTCGCGATGAGTGATTTGTAGTGAGGACTTTGATGTACCGGGCTCGAGCCCATTTATCTATATTTCATCTAAACTGTATCTTTGCAATACTTATACTTCTATTTTCTGTTATTATCTATTGATGGACTGGTTGTGATCTTCTATTCATACATGTTTCTGTGGACCTATTTACATTTTATGTATACTTACTTCTCTCTCTTGTGATCGAAAAGGGCCTGCAGAGTTGGCATTTTGTAGTGGCGACCTTCCCGTGAGTCGGTGCCACCGCAAAGCGGCAATTCTGGGCTAAGACCCCGGTGTTCTAAAAAGAAAAAAAAGGGGTCTTACAGATGGAGATGGAGATGGTTCTTGAGGAGGAGATTTCTATGCATGAAGAGGGGAAAGAGGTTCTTTGGAAGTTAGTTCATCAATCATTCTATTGATATCATCTTCTATAGATAGAACTTGTTCTTGTACTTGTGTATTAGAAATAATTTCTTCATCAGGAAGATCAACATTTGGAAGACTTGAGTCATCTGGGAGGGTTGAATTGTTCTTAGCAGTAACATCTGAAGGAACATCTAGAGCAACATCTAAAGGAACATCTGACTGAGGAGCTGGATGACTTGACTCTGGGACTGCAGGAGCAGGCTCCCCCTCAGCATCTACTCCTGAAGTGCCACCCACTAGATGTACAAGGGAAGATAGAGTCATGTCCTCATCCTCTTGTAAATTATGGGATTTGTCAACTTTTGCAGGGTTCAGAAGCTTGAGTTCCCATCTTTGAATGGAGGAGATGGAGACTTTCTTCATGTGATATAAAGAAGTACCTTTAGAGAGGCCAAAGACTTCTTGCTTGAGTTCATGAAGGATAAGAGAGACAATTCTGCCATATTTTGGTGCCTTGATGCTTTCCTTGATTTTATAAAAAAACATCATGCCCCGTGAAACTTTATCCTGCATATCACTGTTGTCATCATATCAAAGAAATCATTGGTGATGAAACTGATTGAACTGGTTCGGCACAGAAGGATTTTTCCAAGTATATCTACAAGCCATTTGCTCTCTGCATTTAGATTTGGGTGGCGAATGGTGCAAGCACCAGCAGATATACCACAAAATCTGAAGACACGATCATAATCTTCCTCATTTAGGTCATCTTCTTCCTCAATAATCGACAACCAAAGTAGCTTAGAGACTATTGGAGTAGTTATCCTAACCTTGATTCCACGAACTTTGGACTTGAGAATCTTGTCATTCCTCTTTAATTTGGCATTCTGGAAAAAATTTTCAACATCTGGAAGTAAAATTTTGCACGGATGCTCCAAAATGAATGAATGTTCGACGGCTTCCAAAAGCAGTAGAACGTTGTGGAAATCATCTTATAGTTCGACAATTCCAGTAGAAATAAGTTCACTGCCGATTCCAACCTTTGACGGAGGGGCCATTGATCGAGAGAGATGAAATGAAATCCTTTTTCTGAGAGAAAATACTGAAGCGACGGCAAGAGGGAGACGACGACAAAGAAGACGAAAAGTTTATCTCGAGAGAAGGGTTTTGAAATTTGTGATTTTGGATTTTCCAGATTTTAATCTATTTATATAAGTCTTAAATCATGATGATTAAATAAATAATAATAATAACAGACCTTAAAATATGGCAGTAGTACTGTCCGGGTGCGGATATTAGAATTTTAAACTTCAGGATGAAAATCGGCATCAGACTTCTCGAAAGGTAGGCCATTTCTCGAGAGAAGATAAGAAGTTCTCGAGTAGGGAAGTACTTTCTCGAGAAGCGATTCTGAAGTTTTTGAGTAGCAAACTTTAGGTTCTCGAGAATCAATTTAGTACTCGAGAAGTATTTCTCGGGAGTCAATATTGTTCTCGATTAGTAACTGTATTACTTGAGTAGTAAACATCCTTCACGAGAAATAAAGTCAAGACTTAGAATTTTCTTGAATTTTGAAGAGTAGCCCGATACTTGAACCTTTTTCTGTGAGACCTTTTTCTTCATTCTTCTTTATTGAGCATGCCAAGTTCTGTTTTGAAGAACGAGAACTTGGCCTCATCCAGTGGCTTTGTGAAAATATCTGTAACCTGCTTGTCAGTTGGAACATATAAGAGATTGATGTCTCCATGCTCCACATGCTCCCTGATAAAGTGCTACCTCAGCTCTATGTGCTTTGTCCTGCTGTAAGAGACTGGGTTGTTGGTGATTGCAATTGCACTGGAGGAGTCGCAAAACATCGGAATGTTCTTGAACTTCATATTTTATTCTTCAAATTGGTTCTTTATCCATAGCAGTTGGCACAACAACTGCCTGCAGAGATATACTCTGACTCGGCTGTTGAAATTGCATCAAAATTTTGCTTCTTACTGCTCCAGGAGATAAGCCTCTTCCTAGGAATTGATAAGTCCGGGAAGTGCTTTTCTTGCCATCTTTGCTTCCTACAAAATCTACATCTAAAAAACCAATTAGTTTGCTATCATTACTTCTTAGGTACCATAAGCCAATATTTGGTGTACCTTTAAGGTATCTCAAAATCCTCTTTGTAGCAGCATAGTGAGATTCCTTAGAGTTCGCTTGGAATCTAGCACACACGCATGTTGAAAACATTATGTCTGATCTACTAACAATAAGATAGAGAAAGGATCCAATTATGCTTTTGTACTTGGTTTCAACAAAAGGTTTCCATTTCTCATCCTTGTCTAGAGACATAGCTGTTGGAACCCTTGTTTGATTTGGGCTAGGTCCACTCTTAGGTTGTTGACCCATATGTATAGCCAGGGTCAAGGTCTAGGTCTAAGATAGTCTCTACAGGTCAGACTTCTCAAGACCAGCTGTGGACTTTTCTCTCCAAGATCTCAGACTCAGAATAAATATGTGAATATCATATCCGTTCGACTTTCGTCGAACTCAGCTCGACGATCGTCGATCTCCGATCGATGATCTCAGAGATTAGTCTCTGAACTGAGCTCGACAATCTACGAGCTTAGGTCAACAATTTATCTTTTGTTCACAGTTGTCTCAGGTCACAGATAGTTGATCTCAGCTCGATGATCGTCCAGCTCAGATCGATGATCAGTCTCTGTGTCCGACTTCTTATATTTTCAGCAACTGTCTTGAAGATTTAATTCCTACTTCATTGATTCTATTTATGTCAAATAATCTCTGGTAGTTAATGCTGACATTCTAAAGGCATATAGACGTTTCTTTGCAGCATTAACTATGGTATTTCACAGAGTTATTATTTTGACTTATTTGCCAAGATTGTTGGGGAGACAATTTAATGCCAGAATTTATAGTCGTTTCTCTCCTCTTTTTCTGCATTAATTTAAGGAATGTTTTTGAATCTCAAAAATAGACATTCAGACTGGTTAATTTACATACAAGCAGATTCAGAAATAGACTCTCAGAGGACACAAGCATTTCTGCAATAGCTCTCAGAATTCTCCATTTGCACCCAGAAAATAGAAGAAGAATAAAAAATTTTCATCGTTAATCTTCTTCAGTTCTATCTTCAGGAATCTACAGAGATAGAAAATCAACATCATTCTACAGATTCTGAAGAGCAAGAACACCAGTCTATTGAATACCTACACCCTAGACGCAGCTTCCATCTTCCTAAACCAACTCAATATCTCAGGGGGAGCTTTGGCATCATCAAATCCATATAGTCTTCTCATTTGCTTTGAGAAAGAGAAGACTACCATCTATTTCCTTTTACCTCTCTTGTACAGGGTTATTACTCCCTTCAAAAGTGAACTCTTCGGTGATAGGGCACCTGATAAAAAACCTATTGGTTTTTAGGCACCTGATCAAAAGCCTAAAGGGTTTCTAGATCTACCTAAAGCAAATCTTGTGGTGATAGGGCATCTAATCAAAAACCTAAGTGGATTCCTACCAAGTTGGTTGAAGAGTGGATGTACCCAAATTTTTGGAACCACTATAATTTTCTTGTGTCGTCTGGTTGCTCATCCTTCTTTATTTCTACTGTGTTGTGATATCTTTTGTTTTACTTCTCTTATAATTATAAGTAACACCTGTTTTAATTCCGCTCTAAATTAATTAAAAGTTTTTAATACTCTATTCATCCCCCCTAGAGTAGATTTGATATATCCCCTCACTTTCAATTGGTATAAGAGGGTGTGTTTTTCTATTGGTTGTACAGGCTAAAATCTGAACCTGAAGATCCTTGATAAATCTTCTTCTATCTTTCTTTCTTTTTTATAAACAATGGCACAAAATAATAATTATGCAAACACCAGAACTCAAGTATACAACCAGAATATGTTTTCTCTCTAGAAGGCAAGAATCAAATTGTATAAGAATTCTATTGATGAGGATATTTTCAACTCTATTTTGACAGGTCCACCAGCTCCAATGGCAACTAGCTCAACCGCATCAACAAGCTTCAATGTTGTTCCTCCTCCAGACAATACTGATTCACAAAAAAGGCAAAGATGGTTGATGCAAGGGCCATGAACATTCTGGCCCAAACTATGTCAGATGAAATCTTCTAGAAGGTTGCTGAGTGCACTTCAACAAAGGCCATCTGGGATTCCTTAAACCAGATGGTTGCTGGATCTGTAGATGAAAGAAAAGATAGGAGAGCTAATCTTATTTCTCAGTATGAAAACTTCAAGAAAGCTGAAACTGAGCTAGTAGATGAGATGTACAATAGACTTAGTATAATTGTGAATGAGCTGAAAACCCTGGACAAGGATATCTCACTAAATGAGATTAATGATAAAATTCTCATGTGCTTCTCTAGCTAACGAGATTCCAGAATCTAGCCCATCAAAGAAGGCAGGAGTCTAAATGAGATTTCCACTGAATCTCTATTAGGAAAGCTCAAGTCCTATGAGAAGCTCCTAAAGACAAGAGAGTCAAATGAACAGAAGACTCCTATAGTAGCAAGACAGGAGCACAACATTGCATTCAAAGCCTCCGAAGAATCAGAAGCAACACCTTCAAATGAAGAGCTATTGAGTATGTTTGCCAAAAGGTTCTTCAAAATGGGCAGAAAAGACTTCATGAGGAAGTCATCCAGAAATGTAGACAAGCCAAGGAATGATAAAACTCCGACTAAAGAGATTATATTCTTTGGTTGCAAGAAGGCCTGGACATATCCTACCAGAGTTTCCAGAGAAACAACACAAAGAAAGGAGAAAATAAATAGAATCCAGGAAACATTTCAGCAAGCCATCCTCCAGCAAGCACAAGAGGAAAGAAAAGGGCTTTGTAGCTGACACCTTGAGTGAGTCAGAGGAAGAATCTTCCTCTTCCAGCTCCAGTGAGGATGAGGAAGAAAACAAGGCCAGAGAATTATGTCTAATGGCCATTAATGCTTCAAGCCTTGAATCAGAAGCAGAAGATTCAGGAGAAGACTCAGACTGTGATAAGGTAATATCACCTTTTGATTTTAATTCTGAAGATTTTAAAATAGAATTCAAATCACTGTGTAATGATCTTATAAAATTTGAGAAGGGAATCAAATTTCTCGGAGAAAGACAACCTGAATATGAAAACTTAATCTCTGAAAATTTAAAAATGAAAGATGAATTCATTGAGTATAGCAATCAAATCATTTTTCTGAAAACTGAACTAAGCAAAGCTAAACAACTTGAAGAAACCCTAAATGGATGAAGCCTACAAATGGTTGAAATCACTAGCACCCTAAATGCTAGGTTATACAAGAGTAAACTAGGTTTAGGTGCATCATCTAACCAGTAGACTTTATTTCAGATAAAGGTAAAAAGAATACAAAGCAGGTATAAAAAGTTAATAAGGTATTAGAACAAATTGAATTAGAAAAGCAGAAGAAACAAATTCAGAAAAATAAGCCTAAACAGAAATCATCGAACCAAGATCGACAATCGCAGTACTTTTCGTCGAACGCCGACCGACGATCTCTGAACCCTGAGTTTGAGTTCAATTACTCAGCAAAGGGAGATCGACGATATCATCAAACATCGTCGATCAGAGATCAACGATCGTGGAGCATAGATAGTAGCTAATATTACTCTGTGAACTGAGATCAATGAGATCAGCACTGGTCGTCGAACGCAGATCGACGATCTCTACATAAATCGTCGAACCCAAATTATGTTTACAAAAACCATAATTGTAACAAAAATTCTAATATCCAGAAACCAAAACATGTTAATCCATTTTAAAATTGCTAATTCCACCTAGAAAATTTCACCCCTTAGGTTATAAATGCCAACCTGTATGCTCCTTTATTTCCAGTTTCAAGTATGAGAAGAGACAAGGACCCAAGGTTACCTGGGTCCAGAACATTTAATCTGTTTTCTTGTAGGTAAAGAACTATCCTACCATACAGGACAAGCGGAACCTTGATAGTGGGTGCTCAAAGCACATGACAGGAAGTAAGGACAAGCTTATTAATTATAAGTCCAAGCTAAGTCCAAAGGTAATCTTTTGTGATTCTAGATTTGGTCAGACAGAAGGATATGGGGATTTCTACATTAGAGATGTTACATTCAGTAAGGTAGCCTATGTGAGTGGTTTAAGACATAACCTCATATCAATAAGCAAGCTATGTGATGCAGGCTATCAGGTTTGCTTTTTTGAATCTCAATGCATTATTTCTTTAAATAGTGAAAGAGTTCAGTTGTCTACCTAAATCACCTAGAGGGGTGAATAGGTGAGTTGTGTGTCTATTTGCGGAAAAAAAATTGCGATCTTTCACACAAATAAACCAAGCAAACACAGACGACAAAAGATTTATAGTGGTTCCCCAACCTTGGGTACGTCCGCTTTCCCTCACCGATCTAGTAAACCACTAGACTCGGCTACTCCACTATCTCGGATTGAAAACCAATCCAGCGTCTTGGAACCAAGTTCCTACAATCTCGATCAAAATGGATCTACACTCGGAAGATAAAACATCCTACAACTCGGAGAAAAATCTCCTTCAAGAATTGATAATCAAAAATTTAAAATACAAACAAATGATCATCTAATCTTGAGATGTTCTAGCTGGATCTTCTTCTTTGAGAGTTGTAGCTTTATCAGATTTGTTGAAGAAGAACTCACGGCTAGAACTAGATCTTAAGATTTTCTTTTGACTTCATTCGATCAGAACGTTGATGGAGAAAGAGAAACTATCACGATCAAGAAATCAATCTTTGTCTGAATCCTTTGAATCAGAAACCCTAACTCTTGCAAGGTTAAGATCAGCGGTGGCGGGTCTCATTTTTGAAAGACAGAGAGAGGATTCAGTGACTTGAGAAATTATGACAGCATGTAGATGCTTCGTATTCTTGGTATTTGGGTTAGTCGATTGACATGACTTTATATAGGATCTCTCTAACAGTCATAATTATTCTTAATGACATACACGTGGACCAGTCACATCAAGTGATTTTAAAATCCCGTCATTCTTAACTTAACAGTAGTTATTGCAAAAAATGACTTACGTTTCTCGAGAAGAATGATATTACTCGAGAAGTAGAGTTTATTACTCGAGAAGAAGATAAAGGATTACTCGAGACAATATTTCTGCTAAACGGAACTTCAGTTTTCGAGAAAGAAGAATACTACTCGAGAACTAAGAATTTCTTCTCGAGAAAAGGCAGCCAACGGCGTTGAGTCAGGTCTTAGAACTCAATGCTCTGAACGCTTTTACTGTTGAGTACTCGAGTACTGTCTGAATTTCCCGAGAACAAAGAAATGGATTTCCCGAGAACGAGAATTGATTTTTCGAGAGAAGGAAAGTTTCTCGAGAACTAGGAATAGCATTTCTCGAGAACTAAGAGTTGTTCTTGAGAACTACACTTAGAAAATTTTCCGATATAACAAATCAGTACTCGAGAAGTAGAGAAGGAGTCTACTCAAGAACTAAACTTTGTTTCTCGAGAACTAAGGGACTACTTGAGAACTAAGTATAATACTCGATTAAATTTCCTTATTACTCAAGAACTCTCAAAAATACTACTCGAGAACTAAGCTTCTATTTCTCGAGAACTAAAAGACTACTCGAGAAAAGGACTTAGAATATATCTGTTTTAAAGTAAACTTATCTTCTGACTAAGCTCAACACCAACATCTCATCTCTTGATCCAAGTGCTTGAAAATGAACTGTATCCCAATAGAGAGGCTACACATGAGTCAACACCTTGAATCACACAATGAGGAATTACATTGTATGGTCCTGTGTTTATGACCCACAGCAGACTGACATTGGTCTACACTTAGCAATAAAGTCCTGCAAACACATAACTAGAATAGAGGATCAAATACAACTTAATTCATCTTAGTTCAAGGTTGACTTCATGCAAATCTGGGTTATTGTGGATGCAATACCCAACATGTTGAAGACAAAATTGACCTCAACGGGAGTTCAAAAATAGGGGTGCAGCCGACACCTACTTCTCTCAAGTCCTGACCATTGACTGTTTGCTATGTAACTTGGACTGACCCAAAGCCTCAGCAGGGAGGTCCCACCTCACACCCGGAAGATCTCTGAGAGCTTCCCCTCCAAAGAAAAAAGCTGGGCTAGGATCTCCTAAGAAAGCACTAGAAATTTGGAGAATAATGAGAGTCTGCCTTCCAAGGAGACCTTGTGGGTCTATTTATAGTCTTTTGCTGACCTGAAGTTACTTAAATACCCCTGGTTGGCCTGCCAATAGCTAAATCCCGCCGTTTATAAAATACTAAATGCAGCCCCTAGGGGTATGTAGGTAACTCTACCTGAGGACAATTAAGTAATTTTACCCTTGGCCTTGGGCCCCACTCGGCGAGAACCCTGAGCCAAGAACCTTGAGCCGCGACGAGAACCTTTAGCTGCGGCGAGAACCCTGAGCCGAGAACCTTGAGCCGGGCGAGAACCTTGAGCCTTGGCGAGGACCCTGAGCCGAGAACCTTGAGCCGTAGCGAGAATCTTGAGCCGCGGCACGAACCTTGAGCCGAGAACCTTCCCCCTACACTTAACACGGCGTTGAGTGAGCTTGATGCCATTACTACCGAACACGACATTGAGTGAGCTTGACTCCATTACTGCCGAACACGACGTTGAATGAGCTTGATGTCATTACTGCCGGACACGACGTTGAGTGGACTCAATGCCCTTGCTGCTTGGACTTTAGCATCGAGTGAGTGGAGCTCACTCAATGCATTGTCGAGTGGACTCGATGCCTTTGCCGCTTGGACTTTGGCATCGAGTGGACTCAACGCCCTCTCGCCCGCCTTTGGTCATCAGTGGGTCATGGATGAGGCTGGGCGCAAACGGTCCCGCCTGCTCGTAGGCGGGAGCTTATTAAGGCGCAAGCGGTTCTGGTCTCGAGCCCGAAGCTAGCTCGAAGCTAGTCCAATTCTGACTGTTGGTGTCTTTGGGTTCCCTCCAGCGAATATGGGGTTATACACAATCCCCGCTCTTTTTGAGCTAGCTCTGCACTCGAAAAGACACGCCCAACCCATAAATATTCGTTGGGCAAGTGTCACCTCAAAAAAGCTAATCTTTTTGGTGGGACATCCCATAGCTCTATATATACGTGTGCTAATAGACGGCCTAAGTCTTCCCCTGAGTCGCTTCTTCCTTACTGAGCTTTCACGTGATTTCATAATGCGTTCAACACGTGTTGACAAGCCACTCCCGCATGACCTCCAAGACCGCATTAATGCGGCTCAGGCGCGAGCCCTTGGGAACAGTGCTTTGGTTGCTCCTTGGCTGGCGAGAAAGTCGTCAGCCGCTAATCCTTCCCCGCTAAAGAAGAAAAAAGAGAAGAGGAAGAAAAAGGCGAAGGTTGTCCAGTGGGACCTTTCTCGCGAAAATAGGAACTCACCCACCCCGACTCCTGACCGTGCGGATGATGCTTCCCCTTCGCAGAAGGTATGTCTCTCCGGCTTGCTGATCATCAAAATCGCGCGCTGATCACTCGAAAGGGTCGAAACCTGATGGAATAATTCTCGCAGGAAGTGGCTCGAGACGAAGACACCGGGACCCCGCTAGTGCCTCCGGACTCATCGTCTCACCCTCCCGAGGATCGACCACGGGTTATGGAGGCCACTCCTCCGGCTGCCACTCCGAGAACCACTGGTATACTTTTTTCCCTGTCCGTCCTAACTTTCAATTGTAGCCTCCCCTTTTGTCGAACTGACTTCTCGCATCCTAAGCTTCCGCAAACCCGGGTCTCGCCATATAGGAAAATGAGATAATGGCTGCTAAGTAGCCATGCCAAGTGGCTAATCCCTCCGTACTGGCGGGAGGGGTATCCGTCGACCCCTCCATAACTCCGAAGGAGGTCAGCCATCTCGCGAGAGAGAACAACTTCCCCCTGCTTCTGGCCAGGCCGAGATCATTGTGCGCGAGACTTTTCGCCCATGATGCGGATAGCCACTCCACCTCCTCTATGGGATTGAGGGGGGCCTGAGCCTTCTCGCCTGCCGCCGGACAGTTGCTCTCATCATTCTGCAGGTAAGCGAAACATTACCCTAGCTCTTACTCAGCTCTCGCCGTAACCATGAAACGGTTTTCTTAGAGGATTCAGACTCGCGAACGGGGGCCGAAGAAGATGATGAAGACGATGATGAAGACGGAGAGGAAGAGGATGGAGAGAGCTCTCTCTTTCCTTCATCTGGCGAGATGGAGGACATTGTGAATGACGCCGGGAGCGCAAAGAAACGAGGAAATAAGATTGTTGCCCTCCTGTCGAAGCTTGTGTGGCGGGAGCGGGCCCGCGCCACTGCGGCAAAAGAATTCCGCAAGATGGTGGAGCAGAGGCAGGAGGCCAATGAGCGCAACTACTTTTTTGGCGAGACGGGGCGGCCGGGTGGGCCTACCGCCGAGTCTTCCCCTGGGAGATGTATCGCGCAGATTCGAGACCAGGCTCGCCCGATCAACCTAGGATGTACCACCCTGTCTTCCTACTACAACCCGTTGGCGCCCCTGAGAACAAGATGGCGGGAGCGAGGATGATGGCACTGGGAACTGTATTGATTTGAAGAAGTCTCGCCACTTCTCACTTTTCGGCCTTCCCTTCTCGCAATGTACCTTGTTTCTTTTTATTTTTGACTGTTCATTTGTAACCTTTCAATTATTATTTATTTTTCCTTTCTAGCTCTCGCCCGGCGAGAGCGATCCCTACTTTGGTTTTCCTTTATAATTCATGGCTGTTTCGAAATGTTTTGCATGAGTCTGAACCTTCGGTCGATCGCTGTCATCCCAAGCCGGAACCCGAGGCGTCGCTGACTGGGGGCATGGCGCTTGTACTGCCGCCGCTATTTTTTTTTTTCTATCTTTTTTTAAAAAAGTCATCATTACCACAGTTTCCTATAAATAGAGGAGTTCACCAAATACATTTATTTCTCCGATCTGGAACCCCTATTCCTCTCCTCGTTGCTTTCGCGACCTGCCAAGAACTCCCCCTTGCTTCCGCCTTCTTCTCTTGTTCTCGCCTAACTTTTGCTCTCGCCCATTCCTTTGAGATCTCATCTTCAATTCTCCCAATAAAATGCCGGGCGAAAATGAGGGATGTTCACATTGCGCGGAAGCCTTCCTAAAGCATCAATTCCCCACTTGTCGCCTAACCCTTGAAGAGTACAAGTTGATCACTTCTCAGTACGTTCCTGTCGGCTTCACCGCGAGAAATCCCGGCAACCAAGATAGGGTAAACAGTGCGGGAGAGGGGGAGCTTACCATACCCCTTGAACACTTCAAGGTGGGCTTCTGCCTTCCCTTCTGGCCGGAGATGCGCCAAGCCCTCCGTTACTATGGAGTGGTTCCCGCGCAGCTGAACCCTAACTCAGTCGCCATCCTTGTAGCGTTTATCTTCTACAAGCGATCAGAGAAGATCGAGTTTAGCCTCCCGATCTTCCGAAAGCTAATTATCTTCCGCGCAAAGGGAGGGGTGGTCTTCTTCTCTGGGAAACTACTCAAGACCACCGGTCTCGCCAACAAGCATCATTATTGGAGCGAGAAGTTTATCTTCGTCTCTGGTTACTTCGAAAATGTCCCTCTTGCACCTATCCAATATGAGGACGCTGCATATAAACCGCCTACCCTGGGTCGCGCGAGAGCGCCATTCTGGAGTTCTTTGGGACGAAGGAATTTGACGTCCAATTCCTCCGACGGGACGTCAACTCTATCCCTCCCGTGCCCCCCGGTGAAGGTACGGTATTGCCTTTAACCTGATATTCCAATTCTAAACTTCAACACATTCCTTTGTCGCCCATGCAGGAGAGCGAAAAATTCCTCTACACCAACCCTTTATCGAGACTCAGGGTACAGAGGGACAGGCTGCGAGAGATCCGCTAGCTCTCGCAAAATCCTCGGATCAGGCTTGCCTGGACGAGCCAGCCCCACCTCCTTTGACCAGTGCCGGGAAGAAAAAGCCCGATGCCTTTTCGTCCCGGCCACTTAAAAGACCCAAGCCAACTGCTTCCAACAATGGGAAATCCGTGGCGACTACGCCCTTCCGACCTCTCACACCAGGCCGGTCCTCCGAAGAGGTCCTGTAGGTGGCCAACGAGATGATTGTTGCCGTAAGGAATAGCGTCGGGGAGCCTGCCGAGAAGCTTCCATCCACAAGCGGGGCTGGTGGTGAGGGGGCAGCCAGTGAGACCTCCATTCAACCCCCGCCCAAAGTGGTGCCCAGGGGGCACATGAATTTTGGTCTCGGTGTGAAGTGCCTTGACGCGAATGGGAGACCCTTACTACGGTGGGAACCTGAGACCAACAAAGTCTCCATCTCAACCCTCCTCCCAAGCTGGGCGGAGCGCGATCATGTAACCGGCGAGGCCTTCGCGCTGGGATACGACCTTTATAGCCGGGAGAACGCCTGCCTTTATGATCAGCTGCCCACACTGCTCCTAGACATTGACTCCGTCCGGGATCTGATGCGTGGGTTCGAGCTTGCGCACGTGTGTGTGCGTCGGAGCATCACCATCGACCGCAACTTTGGCGAGATGCTTTAGGCGCGGGACCAGGCGGTGGCCCAGACGGCGGTTCTGAAGGCATAGCTGGTGGATGCTATGGGACGGCTTTCCGTACACCCAGCGGAGGAGGTAAGCGAGATCTTTCACGCACTCGCTCTTGCCTCTGTAATCCATGGGTCGTCTCGGTGTTGCTTTGTTTCTCCCTTCTACAGGATTCTTCTCAGAGTATGGCCCATCGCGCGGAGCTAACCGAGCTAAGATACGAGAACATCCTGCTAAAGGACCAGCTCTGGCGCAAGTAAATGGCCGCGGTTCCGCCTCCTCCATCGCTGGACGAGAGGCTGAGGAGCCGTCACTTCTCGGAGTATGACATCGACAAGCTCCTGTAGACCAACGCTCAAGCAATGATCAGGGTGACCCTTTAGATGTTGCGAGATGTAGGATGTTTGAACGAGAGTGGAAAGATCTAAACCGCTCGCCATCTTGTTCCCTAGCTCTTCGAGCCTATCCTGAAGCCCCGAGGCGTACACGACTCTCCGCCCCTGATGTCCCGAGATCCCTCACGGCTGCTGGCGAGACATCTGGGGAGAGCTCAGGCGAGAGCTCCCATAGAAGCTCAAGCGGGAGCTAGAGCGGATACAGCGCTTCTCCCTGACGGGTTTCCTTCTCTCTTTTTGTTTCTGCAATGAGCGAGATGCTCTTATTTTTGTAAATTGATTTGAATATATAAATTATAAGTGTTTGTACTGTTTTCTTCTCCTTCCATCTTTTTTTGGTGTTGGTAGCGAATGTTGCTAAAGCAAGTTTCCGCCGAGGCCCTTGGCCCACTCTAGGATAGTCTCCCTTAGCGGTCAATAGGTGGGAACCTGTCGAGAGCTCAAGGCTTAGGCATGTCGTTCCCGCATTCTGCCGAGAACCATTTGCTTGGAGCGTCGTTCTATGCCTTTTGAGGGAAGACCGCCCCTCCTTACCTTGCGTGATCGATCGGGTCTCTTCGCCTAGACCCGTCGGGAACATCATTTTGCGAGATCCCCCAGCTGAGACCTCCTGGCCGAGATCTTTCCTTTCCGGGACTTCTCCTGGCCTAGACCTCTTCTGGTCGAGACCTCTCCTGGCCGAGATCTTTCCTTGCCGAGACTTCTCCTGGCCTAGACCTCTTCTAGCCGAGACCTCTCCTGACCGAGATCTTTTTGGGTCTGCCTTCAGGGGGTGTCTTTGGTTTAACCTAGTACATCCGTGTCAAAATATTTCTAAAAACCAAGTATATCTCCCATAGGCGAGCCCTCGGACCTGCCAGCTAGATGAGATCCTGCGCAACGGGTCTACCTAGAGCCCAGCCGAGCTCGAAGTAGCGCAAAAGTAACCAAGGATCAAGAACTAAGAACCAAGCCTCTCCCCCACAGGCGAGCCTTCGGACCTGCCAGCTAGATGAGAGCCTACGCAGCGGGTCTACTTGGGGCCGAGCTGAGCTCGAAGTAGCTCAAAAGTAACCAAGGATCAACAACCATGAACCAAGCCTCTCCCCCACAGGCAAGCCTTCGGGCCTGCCAGCTATATGAGATCTTGCGTAGCGGGTCTACCTGGGGCCGAGCTGAGCTCGGGGTGTCGATGAAGATTTCATAACCAAAACATCTCTCCCATAGGCGAGCCTTCGGACCTGCTAGCTAGATGAGAGACTGCGCAGCGGGTCTACCTGGGGTAGAGACGAGCTCGGGGTGTCGATGAAGTTCTCATAACAAAAACCTCTCCCCCACAGGCAAGCCTTCAAACCTGCCACCTAGATGAGAGCCTGCGCAGCGGGTCTACCAGGGGTCGAGCCAAGCTCAGGGTATCGATGAAGATTTCATAACCAAAACCTCTCCCCCACAGGCAAGCCATTGGACCTGCTAGCTAGATGAGAGCCTATGAAGCGGGTCTACTTGGTGCTGAGCCGAGCTCAGGGTATCGATGAAGATCTCATAACCAAAACCTCTCCCCTACAGGCGAGCCTTCAGACCTGCCAGCTAGATGAGAGCCTGCGCAGCGGGTCTACCTTGGGCCGAGTTAAGCTCGGGGTGTTGATGAAGATTTCATAACCAAAACCTGTCTCCCACAGGAAATCCTTCGGACTTGCAAGCTAGATGAGATCCTGCACAGCGGGTCTACCTAGGGTCGAGCCGAGCTCAGGGTGTCGATGAAGATTTCATAACAAAAACCTCTCCCCCACAGGCGATCCTTTGGACCTGCCAACTAGATGAGAGCCTGCGCTGCGGGTCTACCTGGGGCCGTGCCGAGCTCGGGGTGTCGATTAAGATTTCATAACCAAAACCTCTCCCCCACAGGCGAGCCTTCGGACCTGCCAGCTAGATGAGAGCCTGCGCAGCGGGTCTACCTGGGGCTGAGCCGAGATCGGGGTGTTAATGAAGATCTCATAACCAAAACATCTCCCCCACAGGCAAGCCTTCGGACCTGCCAGCTAGATGACAGCCTGCGCAACGGGTCAACCTAGGGCTGAGCCGAGCTCGGGGTGTTGATGAAGATTTCATAACAAAAACCTCTCCCCCATAGGCGAGCCTTCGGACCTGCCAGCTAGATGAGAGCCTCCGCAGCTGGTCTACCTGGGGTCGAGCCGAGCTCGGGGTGTCGATTAAGATCCCATAACCAAAACCATATTCTAATTCTGACTTTAAAATAAAAAGCGTTGACAATGGATCAAAGTATGGAATATATCATGATAGCATTTGAAAACAAAAATACAATCACCTCCTCCCCCCTCATCGGTAGAAACTCTTTAGATAATCACCGCTCCAGGTGTGGCTCAAGGTTCTCCCTTCCACGTCCTAGAGGTAATAACTTCCCGTTCTAAGGACCTCTTTTACATGTAAGGCCCCTCCCAGTTTGGGTTGAGCTTGCCAACGGGGGCTGACCTTCCCGCCGCGTCAACCTTTTTCAATACCAGATCTCCTTCGACGAACTATCTGATCCTGACATGCTTGTCAAAGTATTTTTCCATACGCCGCTTGATCTCTTCTTGCCTCATGGTTGTGACATCCCTTGCTTCTTCTGTCATGTCTAGCGAGAGGCGCAACCCTTCCTCATTTTGCAACCTCCAAGCCTCATCTCCTTCCCCTGCGGCTGTGACCCTTGGGTATCGAACCTCGAATTCCACTGGCAGGACCGCCTCACACCCGTGAGAAAGCTTGAAGGGGGTCTCGCCCGTTGCCGTGTTCGTGTTCATTCTCAAGGCCCATAGAACTGAGGGGAGCGGCTCCACCCAATTCCCCCCTCAAGTTTTCTACTTTTTTCTTGAGTAAGTTCACAATGATTTTATTTGCTGCTTCCACCTGGTCGTTGTTCCGGGGGTGGTGGAGAGAGGCAAACCTGAGATCTATCCCCAGGTGGGCGCAGAAGCAGATGAACTCTTCGCTGGCAAACTGGGGTCCATTATCTGTCACTATCTCTTGGGGTAGTCCGTGCCTGCATATTATCTCCCCCCAGACGAAGTTCTTTATAACTTACGAGGTGACCTTGGCTAAGTCTTTAACCTCAAGCCACTTTGAGAAGTAATCGATCATGACTAGGAGGAACCTCCTTTTCCCACTAGCTAGAGGGAAAGGCCCGACCAAGTCTATCCCCCAGATTGCGAAAGGGCATGGCGACGAAATGCTCCGGAGCCATTGAGCGGGCAAGAAATGGAGGGGGCGTACAATTGACATTTCGAGCATCTCATTTCAAACTCAGCTGCATCCTTCCTCAGGGTCGGCTAGAAGTACCCCTTCCTTACCACCCTTGCTTCCAACATCCTTCTTCCCAAGTGGCTGTCGCACTCGCCCGAGTGTACCTCCCCCAGGATCCTCGGGATCTCTTCTCCGGTCACATATCTTGCCATGAGCCCAGACAACATCTTATGATGCAACCCCCTTTCCAACATCAGGTAGTGAGCTTCTTTATGACTGAAGCTTTTTGCATCCTTAACCTCCCCCGTCAGCTCGCCCGTGGTTAGGAAGGTTACCAACGGATCCACCCACGAGGATCGTTGACCTACCTCCATCAACTCCCCTTCCTCGATCACTGGTCGGAACAGTTCAGTAAGGGTCCCTCCACCCCGAGGCAACATCTTTGGCAATCGATCGACAGCCGAACTCTCCTCCCGGGGGACGTGCTAGATTTAGAATGATCGGAAATTTCAGATGATCGCCCTTACCTTGGAGAGGTACTTTATGAGGGTAGGCTTCTTAGCTTCAAATTCTCCTCGAATCTGTGATGCTACCACCATCGATTCAGTGAAGTCCTCCACATCTCGGATCTCAAGCTCCATTGCCAGATGAAGGTCGGCTATCACTGCCTCATATTCTGCTTGGTTGTTGGTTACCGGAAAGTGGTAGGCCACCGCCTGATCTATGGCGACCCCTGTGGGCTTATTTGCGCCACTCCTCCTACAAGGGAATGCTTTCCCGAGGCTCCATCATCCATCATCCTCCATGCACCCGGCGGCTGCGGCTCTCCCTCCTTAACCTCAACTATATAGTCCTTTAGGAAGTCCGTTACCGCCTGCGCCTTAATGGAGAGTCTCGGAACGAAATAGATGTCGAACTCGCTCAGTTCAATTGACCACTTGGCCAGCCTCCCCGAGTGCTCCACTCCTTCAAAGATCTTATGAAGAGGATGGTCGGTCACCACCTTAATCGAGTGTGCTTGAAAGTACGGCCGAAGTTTCCTTGCCGAAACAACCAGAGCGTATGCTAGCTTTTCAAGGATGGGGCAACGGAGCTCCTCCTTTTTCAAAATCTGGCTCACGTAATAGATGGGTAGCTGCTTCTTCAATTCTTCCCTGACTAGAACAGAGCTCACGGCCTCCGCTCCTACTCCTAGATACAGGGCCATGTCCTCTCCTTCTTTTGGGCTTTAAAGTAGAGGAGCCTGGGATAGCTGTCTCTTACGCCCTTAGAAAGCCTCTTCACATTCAGAGGTCCACTCAAACCTTTGGTTACCCCTCAACACCTTGAAAAATGATAAACACTTGTCCCCTGATCTGGAGAGGAACCGGCTTAGACCGACCAACCTGCCTGTCAAGCGCTGGACCTCCTTGGCATCGCGATGTGATTCCAAGTCTAAGATGGCCTTCACCTTCTCCGGGTTAGGATCTACCCTTGCCGGGGTCAAGAGATGCCCAAGGGACTTCCTGCGGCTAGCCCCGAAGACACAATTCAAGGGGTTCAACCTCATCTTGAATCTCCGCATGCTGGCGATGGTCTCTTCTAGGTCACGTAGGTACGAGTTCACACACTTGCTTTTCACCATCAGGTCGTCGACATAGAGCTCCAAATTCCCCCCTCCTTGTCCCTGGAAGACTCGATCCATCATGCGTTGGTAGGTAGCCTCTGCATTTTTAACCTAAAGGGCATCATCTTATAGCTGAAGCATCCCTCCCTAGTGATGAAGGAGACGTCCTTGACATCGGGAGGGTGCATCCGGATCTAGTGGAAACGAGAAAAAGCATCCAAAAAACTCATAACAGAAAAACCGATAGCTTAATCAACCAGCGCGTCGATTCGAGGCAGGGGGTAGCAATCCTTTGGGCATGATTTATTTAATAAAGAGAAATTGATACACATTCGCCAGTTCCCTCCCCCCCTTTTAAGTATTACAACATTGGAGATCCAGCCTGGATACTGGATCTCTGAGATGAAGCCGGCTTCCAGGAGCTTCCTGACCTCCTCGCGGATAGGCTCCTCCAGCTTGTTTGCAATGGTCCTCATCTTATGGCATATGGGGCGAGTCCAGGGGTCCAGGTTTAGGAGATGGCAAGCCACATCTGCGTCAACACCCGGCATGTCCGTCGCGCTCCAGGAGAAGAAGTCGACTTTGTTCTGGATGGAAGCTCTAATCTACTCCTAGTCCTTGGGACTTTAGACCCTGCTGATCCGCACCTTCCGCACATGTCCCGCGCTGGTGAAGTCTTCCATTTCCACCACTTCTTCGGCCGTCTCTAGCCGTGCCGGCTCCCAGCCGACCCTTGCTTCTTCTTCTAGCTCCAACTCCTCCCTTCCTGCTTCAACCTTCGCTGCCTCCTCCGGCCTCTCTTGCTCAACTCCTGTTGCTCGCTTCTCCCTTACCTCCATCGCCTCCTCCAGGCTCTCCAGCTAGACTCCTGCTGCTAGCTTCTCCTCTACCTCCATTGCCTCCTCCAAGCTCTCTTGCTGCTGCTCGAATTCCACGCCCCTCCAAGCCTCTTAATCAACTTCTGTTTCTCGCTTCTCCCTTACCTCCATCGCCTCCTCCAAGCTCTCCTACTCAACTCTTACTGCTAGCTTCTCCTCTACCTCCATCGCCTCCTCCAGTCACTCCTGCTGCTGCTCGACTTTCATGCCCCTCCGGGCCTCTTGCTCAACTTTTCCATGCTCCTCCGCGCTCTCCCTTATTGCCTCCCCTAGGCTCACCTCTTCTCCTATAACATCCTCTCCTTGCTCTGCCAGCTCCCTCTCCATCTCTTCTGCCACCGCCATCCAAGACACAGTGTTGACCGCCGTTACGTAGCACTGCCTCGCCACCTTCGGTTCTCCCCTAATCCTAACCTGCACCCCTCCATTGTTGAACTTGAGACATTGATGAAATGAGGAGGGTACGCAATGAAAGGCGCTGATGAGAGGACGCCCAAAGATGGCGTTATAACTACTTGGGGCATCCACTATCACGAACCTATAGTTCTGTGACACGCCCCCAATCTTTACATGCAATCCTACCCCTCCTTCTACTTCCTTCCTTTCTCCAGAAAACCAGAACAGTGGTCCATCCGAAGCCAAGACCCTTTTCCCTTCGACCTTTATCTCATCAAAAGCCTTCTTGAATATAACATTTACTGAGCTCCCATTGTCCACCAGTATCCTGGAGACCATGAAGTTCTCCACTACCGTCTGGATCACCAGGGCATCGCAGAACGGATCTTCAAAGTCTGGTATGTCTGCTGATGAAAAGGTGATCTTTTCTTCAGGTGGAGGAACCTGGGAGGTAGAGGCGACCCCCCTCTGCTACATGGTTTGAAGGCTCCCCTTGCAGGTTGCCTCGATCCCAACTCCTCCGTGGATCACCCCGATCCCCCTTGGGTCCCCACGTCTACTTTGTCCTCGAACCTATCTTCTCCCTCCCCCTGGTGCACTTCCACGATCCATACCGGCTGATCCTGCCTCCCAATTCCTCTTGCTTCTCTCATCTCTAAGAACTCTGGGCAGGTGGCCGTCACGTGACCTTCCTCCTGATGAAAGTCACAGAAAGGCAACGCCACCCTGCCCCCTATTCTTTCTCCCACACCTCTTCCGTCTCCATGGACTCTCATTCCTCCTCTCCCCTACCAATCTCCATTCCTTCTTGCGACGGCGGGAAGTGATTCCTCGGCCCTTGCCTCCATGCCGGCTGATCGAACCTTCTCGGCTCCCGAAGGTTGTCTCTTCCCTGGAAGCCTCCTCATTGACCCTGGGGGCGACCCTCCTAAGGCCTCCAACCCTACCTGTTGTTAGGCTCCCGGGCCCCCCATCCCTGGTGATGCCACTGCCCTCGGGGTTCTTCCCTTATCTCTCGTCTCCCTTGCCTCCCTCTTCTCCCTCCGCCTTCCTGCTGCTGGTTCCTTTACATCATCTTTCGCCAACCAGGCCAACTTCTTAGTGAAAGCCGGATTAGCTCTTTCAAAATCTATCTCCTTTGCCACCCTCTCCATGAGCTCCTCAAAAGAGAGGGGGTCACTCTCTTTAACTCCATGCTAAAGAAGCCTGGTCTCAACCCCAGGGTAAAGGCAAGCATCAGTGCGTACCCTAGGACCTCCTGGACCAGGAGGATCTCTTCCTGAAATCGGTCAAGGTAATGACCCAGCATCTCATCCTGCTTCTGTCTTACTGTCAACAAGCATTCCGCCTCCTTCTTTCGCTTCTTCGATGTTGAGAACCTCAATAGGAACCCTCGACGTAGGTCCTAAAAGCTTTAGATCGAGCTCGCTGGCAACTGATGAAACAAGTCCCGAGAGTTTTCTTTCAGTGTGATGGAAAATAGCCAGCATTTGAAGTCATCCGTCATCTGCCTTATTGAAACCACGTCTTCAAACCACTGCACGTGTTGCACAGGGTCATCTTTTCCTGAGTAGTAAGACATGTCGGGCTCCCGGAACCCCTCCGGCGCTGGAGCCGATATGATGAGCACGCTGAAAGGGCTCTCACTACCTGCCTGTTGAGAGGGTACGTCTTACGGCCTAGGCTGGCTTGCTCGATCTGTGGGACCGTGCCCAGGGAAGAGTTCTCGCACTGCCGCCTCCCTCTCGCCAAACTCTGCTTGAACCTCCTTCTCGGGGCACTAGCCTAAGAAGAGCTCCCAAGCAGTAACGTCTCTCTCGCCAACCTCTACTGGGACTTCCTTCCCGGGATGCTTCCTAGGGGTGTTCTCGCCCAAAAGCGGGACCACCTCCACAGGAACCTGAGGTGTCGCCCACTCACTCCTCGTCGAGAAGGCCAAGCGGATGGTTTGCAGGACCTCTCGCCTGAAATCCTCCAACATCTTCTTCGTTGCTTCCTCTCCCTGGGTGGGGGAACCTCCTGAGCCAGACCATTCACCATCACCTCCAGTCATGGGACCAAACTCAAGTCTTTCTTTTATCGGCTGCCTTCCACGCTCACCGCACCAGAAATTTTGAAGCCAAAATTTACCTCAACGGGAGTTAAAAAACAGGGGTGCCACCGACACCTACTTCTCTCAAGTCCCGACCCTTGACTGGTTGCTAAGTACCTAGGACTGACCGAAAGCCTAGCAGGGAGGTCTCACTTCACACCCGAAAGATCTCTGAGAGCTTCCCCTCCAAAGCCAAAAGCTGGGCTAGGAGCTCCTTAAAAAGCACTAGAAATTTGGAAAATAATGAGAGTCTTCCTTCCAAGGAGACCTTGTGGGTCTATTTATAGTCTTTTGCTGACCTGAACTTACTGAAATACCCCTGGTTGGCCTGCCAATAACTAAATCCCGCCGTTTCTAAAATACTAAATGCAGCCCCTAGTGGTATGTAGGTAATTCTACCTGAGGACAATTAAGTAATTTTACCCTCGGCCTTGGGCCCTACTCGACGAGAACCTTGAGCCGAGAACCTTGAGCCGCGGCGAGAACCTTGAGCTGCGGCGAGAAACTTGAGCCGCGGCGAGAACTTTGAGCCGCGACAAGAACCCTGAGCCGAGAACCTTGAGCTGTGGCGAGAACCTTGAGCCGAGAACCTTCCCGGCTCCACTCAACACGACATTGAGTGAGCTTGATGCCATTACAGCCGAACACGGCGTTGAGTGAGCTTGATGCCATTACTGCCAAACATAGTGTTTAGTGAGCTTGATGTCATTACTACCGGACACGGTGTTGAGTGGACTCAACGCCCTTGCTGCTTGGACTTTGGCGTCGAGTGAGTGGAGCTCACTCAACGATGCGTCGAGTGGACTCGACGCCTTTGCCGCTTAGACTTTGGCATCGAGTGGAGTCAATGCCCTCTCACCCGCCTTTGGTCATCAGTGGGTCTTGGCTGAGGCTGGGCGCAAACGGTCCCGCCTGCTCGTAGGAAGTAGCCTATTAGGGCGCAAGCAGTTCTGGTCTCGAGCCCGAAGCTAGCCCGAAGCTAGTCGAATCCTGACTGTTGGTGTCTCTGGGTTCCCTCTAGCGAATATGGGGATGTACACAACAATCTCACCCTATTTGTAAAAGTCAGAACCCTCTACACTAATGTGAATTATATGACAAAAAGAAGAACTGGAGATGAAAGGATAAGAATACAAAGAAATGCAAGAAGTAAAGATAGACATATAATTATCAAAACTAGAGTTTATATAATCAGAATAGTTTCAGATTTCAAGTCTACATTCATTCAATCCATATTCTCAATATCCAAAAATATAGTCCTAGCTCTTATGTTGTTGATGATGTCGCTTTTTAGTCTTCTCTTGTTGCCTCTTGAAATAACTGAATGGCTTTGGGTAGTACTTAGGTGGTCTTGGGGGTTCCTTAGGATTGTTTCTGCCATACTCTCTATCATAGATCCTTCTCTTTGTCATGGATTTCTCATAGAGGTCCCATTCAGTAGAACTATAATGGTTAGATCTATTTTCATTATAATCCATTACCAGCTTAAAAGTATCTAAAATCAAAGTCTTGGAAGTGGGGCTCCCGATTTCAACATATTCTTGGGCTTTCCTCTTCTCTGTCTCTGGATTAGGAACTGATTTGGAGGCAGAGGGACCTTCACCATATTTTCTTTTCTTAGGAATGTGAACTTCAGGTAAGTACTGGGGAATAATATCATCCCACACTTGAGTGTAATAATCTGGAGGAATAGTCTCATCAGAAGGTTTAGGAGAGAATATAGGAATAAGAGCAGGAACATGCATCTAAGCAGATTGAGCAGACTGAGTTTCAGCAAGAGGGTTGAGATGATGAGGAATAATACTTGGATCTGCTTGAAACTCTTGAAATATCTGATTGTGCATCCAGACTACTGTATCATATGTTTGAAATTTGACAGACTTGATTTGGGAAAGCACATCCTTGTTGATTCCTGTTAACTTTTCAGTCCAAAGAGCATGAGCATTTTTAGTGAATTCATCTACAAGCTTGGCTACATGTTCTTTTACTAGATTCTCCCCCTTTCTGATTTCTACACAGAGAGAGCTTACTGTGTCATCTTTAAAGGTTACAACTTCCTCACATACCTTCATAACATTTTCTTCGTCTTTCTTCTCAAGAAAAATCTAATTGTTTTCAAGAGTTATGCATTGATTCATCACTTCACCAACACTTGTAATAGTGTGGTCTAATGCTTTCCCACCAATCTGAAATAGATGTTTTAGTTGATCAGTGTTATATTGAACTTCTGCAAATCCTCTTCTCATCTCCTTTTCAAGAGCAGTGACTTGAGTGTGCACTGATAGCAAGGAATCATCAAAACACTTTCTTTGGTCAGACAACAGTTGTTCAATTTTACTTAAAATATCAACAGAACTGGTAGAAACAGAACCAGTATCAGTAGCAGTAGAAGTGGCAGCAGCAGGAGGAGCAGTAACTTTCCATGAAGGGATTTCTTCAATTACTACAGAGCTTGGAACTCTCTTGAAGTGATCAGGAACAGCTTCTTCTTCTAAATCAGTAAAGACAGGAAGAGAGAAATTTAAGTTCCTCAAAGCTGGTTCAACTGGTTCTGGAGAACCTTGGCCAACATCAAAGAGGAGGACAGTGTCTTACTTGTCTTCATCAGTAGATTCTGAGGCAGTAGGAGGTGACTTTGAAGACTATACTGGTGAAGCAGCAGGGGATGGAGATGGAGTTTTATCTGGAGTATGGACCGGAGGTGGCTCCTTTTCAGTAAGTTCCTCTATCATTCTATCAATATCATTTGATGTTGATAATAGAGTATCATGAACTAGTTCATCTGTATGAAGTGTTGTAGAAATGTTTGGATGAGGAGATCTAACCAGAGAGGAGGAAGGAATTCTGACAGCAGGAGTAGAGGACACAGGCTCCCCCTCAATATATACACCATCAGTGTGAGCAATCTCAGGATGAGTGGGAGATGGGGTCCTGTTCTTTTAGGTAGCAGCTTCTTAAATCTTAGTAGCCTGAGATAGATTCTGTAATCTGAATTCTCATCTTCGAATGGAAGCAATAGAAATTTACTTCATATAGTGGATGGGAGTTCCCTTTGAGGTGTCAAAAACTTGAGGATTTATCTCATGAAGCATTAGAGATATAATCCTTGCAAAATTTAGAGCCTTAATGTTCTCCCTTATTTTATCAAGAATCATCATTCCAAATTGAAATTTCTTCCTGCACATTATTGCTGTGAAAACTATAAACAAGTCATTAGATATAAATCCTATAGAACCTGTCTTGCACCAGAGTATTTTTCCAATGATGTCTACCAGCAGTTTACTCTGTGCAGTCAAATCTGGTCTTCTAATAGAATTGGCTTTAGTAGAGTTTCCACAGTAACTGTAAGCCCAGGCATTTTCTTCAGCAGCTAAATCATCTACTTCATCTACAACTGGCAATCTTAACAGTTGAGAGACAATGGTCTTATTGATGAGTCCCTATTTTATACTATATTTTGGACTCATCTAGGCCTATTTCCATGTCTTTGCACACTATTTAGCGCCATTAGTACTCCTTTTGGTTAGCTCCGGCATTACACGCCTGGTGCCCCTTTTAGCCTAATTGTGATGTGTGTATTTTCATCTTGTTTATTGTTGCTATTATTGCCACGATCGATGTCCCGTGCAGTTGTCCTGCAGGTTTGGGGATCGTGAGGGCATTCGGGATAGGCGTTTCACTATTTTTGGCAAAGGAGTCAGTGGTCGTGCATTTTTGCCCACGCACGACCATCGACCTCCTGGCGCACGATCACTGATCGTGCGCAGCCCGGTCTCATTTGTGAAACTCTGTCTTGAACCTTCCGCACGATCACTGCCATACCGCGCACGACCACTGCTCGTGCGCCGCCGATCGTGCGCAGTCATATCCATTTTGCAAAAGTCTGTCTGGCTATTTCCGCACGATCATCAGCCTTGCCTCGCACGATCACTGATCGTGCGCTGCTGATCGTGCGCGACTACTAATTTTCTGATGCAGGTCTGCAGGTTGCTCACGCACGGGCGCTGACCTTGGTCGCGCACGACCACTGGTCGTGCGCCAGTGGTCGTGCGCGCTATTTATTCTGCAAGCTATAAATACGCTGTTCCGCGAATTAGGGCGAGACAATCGTTACGGGACCTTCGCCATTCCGCCGTTTTCGCCCTCCAGCAGTCCCATTCACCTCCACCTCCATTCCTACCAACGGGAGGACTTTCTCCCGTGATTCCGAAGCATCCCTCATCCTCCGGCGATCCTCCGGCCATTAAAGCTCTTCTCCAAGTTCTTCACCGAGGAAGACGACGAAGCTTGCCTCAAGAACGGACTTAAAGGCCACCGAAGTGACAGTTCGGCGGTACCGGAAGCCCTCCACGGACTGCGCTTGGAAGCGGTTTGACAACCCGCACCTCCGGCCAACACCCGCGAAGGATCTTCACTCTTGTGTTTAGCTTTCTCCAACCTTTCTTGTTGTATGGTTTATGTATGCAAGTATGAACGGATTAATCTCTTTTGCAATGAAATGTTTATGCTTTCATCTTGCTTGTGAGATTCGTTGTTAATGCGCTCCGCTCTCTTTCGTTCACTCCACGCATTTGCTTCACTTCATTTCACTTCACATCACACACTTCACTCACTAGCTTACCGCCCACTCGCCCACCGAAGTACGGCATCGCGGCCGCTACATCCATCTCGCCTTGCGAAGCGGTGATTGCGACCCGCAAAGCTCTCGTTAGTGTAATCGGTCGTAAGACCACCAACCAAAGCCCCTTTCTTTTTCGGTTTATTTCATTTAACTCTCATAACGATAGTTTCAGAGTCTAAATCGTTCGACGCCAATTGCATTCCTCAAGAGACCGACATCTGGGGATTCATTCCCAACTTTATTACTTGAGCGACCGGTACGCTTGCCGTATATTACGCGCATCAAGTTTTTGGCGCCGTTGCCGGGGAATGCAACTGTTGAGCGATTATGATTTCTGAAAATATTGGTATATGAGTTAATTTGTTTTGCTCTGTTTCATTTCTTTTCTCTTCTGCTGTAGTTCATTGTTGGAATTGTAAGTTTTGCACGATGAATCTTTGCAAAGTAGTTGCTTCCATTTGACTTTGATATTTCCGCAATGTGGGCCAATTTCAATATCCGTTGCCCTCATTGTGGAGATGTCTCGCATGCAAGTGATCGATGTCCCCAGAAGTATAGTTCCCAGGAAATTCATGACTCTACATTTCGTAGACATAAGCCGGTTATCCACCGACCCGCGGAGCCATTACCGCACTACTTTTTCTCGGCTTCAGCAAACGCTTCACCGCGGAAGCCGGCTAAGCAGTGCATCTTTTGTCGAAGCTGGGATCATGCATTGAAGGACTGCACTGCTTATTTGGCTGAATTGGAAGTGGATAATGAGCCGGACTTCCGGATTATTCCCACTTCCACCGTGAGCAGCACCCCTTCATCCTCGGGTTATGCATCGATGCCGTCTCCATGTTTTGGAGAAAGCACTTCCGGTACATGCCCTGATGCTTATGTTGATCCCCATCCCGGCATGGATACGTATACTTCTGATGAACATGCATCACCTAGCATCGAGTCCGGTTGCGAAGAGACAGTTCTTGACTCCCCGTTGAGTTCTGTACCTCCGCCTTCCGCTTTGCATAGTATTCATCTTTTTCTTTTTCTGATGTTTCTGTTGAGGCTGATTCGCAGGTGGAAACTAGCACTTTCAGCTTTCTGTTAGATCCAGTCGAGGAGGACATTTCCGTGGTTGAGGTTGCTACCTTCACCCCATGTGAGGATGTCCAATGCGCGGACGAAATGGATGCTGCGCTAGGAACTTCTTGTCCCATCCTGAACAGTGATGTTCAGTTTTCTATAATTCCACCAATGGGGGATGATTCCGGGACCATCTCCAAGATTGAGGATCTTTTATGTTATTCTTCTGATTTATTTCTTGACCCTGTTCTTGTTTCCACATCCCTGCAGGACCCCATCGTGGAACCGGTTCGATCAGTACAAGGGCCTGTAATGCGGCCTACGACTGCTAGAAACCATTTGCAGGTGGTGTTGGAAGCGACGAGCTTCACAAGTTATTTCCTGCCATGCCTGACATTTATGACAGGTATACTTATACAGGTAGTGGGGCATTTGCTCTGTCTCCATACGGTACCCGCTACCAAAATGCGTGCTTGAGCAATTGCCTGAGCATTTCTATTTTCATACGCCAATCAGCTAATACGTGTTTAGAAGTTGAATAAGTCCTGTTGGGAGACAGAAAACCCAATAGTTATCTAGGTAGCTTGTTCTTTTCTTTTCTAGTAGAATTTTAGCAATTTGTTTCTTCTTTTCCAATCTCAATGTTTGTGGTAGCTCCGCCTCATTTCCTTATCTCCCGTGCGCACCCGCAGCGTTATCCGAGCGATCTTGGTATAAAACTTGGTGCCTGTAATTTTAATATATCGCGCACGACCACTGATCGTGCGCGCTATTTGATTTCGCACGATCACTGGTCGTGCGGACGGCCCAGTTTTTATAAAAGGACCCCTCGGGCGACGCTGAGCGTGCGCCCTAATCTCTCGCTCCCAAGCTTTCGTCGTGCGTCGGTCTCCTGAGCTTCCGTTTCCCCCTCTTCTTCTCCGGCAAATCTCCGAGAGATTTCTTCCTTCCTCGCTCCGCCGGATCTTCCTCTTGCAATGGCTTCTACCTCTAACCGCAGGGCTGTCAACGCCTACCAGCGCTCCACTCCGGCTCAGGTGCTGCAGAGGATGGCTACATTTCAGAAGGACTCTCACCAGCGCCGGTTTACTGATTTGAAGGACAAACCCTTCCTCCCTCAACGTCTTGTGGACTGGGAGGAGTTAAGGTCCATTGGCGACGGCGGTGTTCTTGCGGATTCCATCCTCCACCTCTACTCATTTGACAAATGGAGCCACGTTTTCGAGTGCCGCGAACCCGGCTTCAGAGAGCTCACTTTGGAGTTCCTCTCCACGTTTGAGTGGGAATGCGACACTCGCGGCTATCGCCCTGTTGATTGCTCCTTCCGGATTCGGGGACGGGTCATTTCCATGACCATCCATGAGCTTGGCGTCGGAGCCGGATTCTACTCAGATGCTTCGGAACCACAAGGTTTAGGGTCCGGCTTCCTGAAGGGTCCTCCCATGGGTCTGCTTGGCGCGAAATTACCGGTTCCGACGAGGAGTATGTGGCTCGGAAGGCCAAGTCGACCAAGATCATTTCCCCTGCCTTGCGGTATCTTCAGCATCTTCTTAGCCACTCACTCACGGCGCGGTCACTTAGTCAGAATGTGGTTGGGTGGCAGGATCTAGTTTCACTTTATAGCATGCTCCGTCGGGAACCCATCCATCTTGGTTATATGCTGGCGACATTCTTCCATCATGTGGCTACTTATCGCCTTGCCGGCGCGATCGGTGGTGCTTACTACATCACGCGCATCGCCAAGAATTTGGGAGTTTGGGATAGTTTGCCGCCGATGGAGCAGGTTACCACCCCTTCCGTCATCACCCGAGCCAACATGGTCAGTTTTCATCTGCTGCGTGTTATTGGGAGGCGATCCGATCGTCGTTTTGAGATTGTTATGCCCGGTGACGCCCGAGGAGCTTTGCAGGAGGACGAGGATGAAGTTGCTCCCGAATCTTCCGCCATGGGTAGGCGGAGAGCTGCAGGAGGCACTCAGCCACGTCGTTCTCGGCCACCATCTGCTGAGCCGGAGAGGCAGCCCGACCCTCACTTCAGTGCTACGCAGGGTCAGAACATTCCATTCTTGAATGAGCGGCTCGCGGATATTGAGGCCTCCCAGTTGTGGATGCAGAACCTGGTATATCAGCAGGCTTTGCGTGGTGGCCTAAACATCCCTCCGCCGCCGGTTCGTTCCGCTCCCGCTCCCGCCCGCCGCCCGTTGAGATCGACAGCAGCGACGAGGAATGAGTGCAATTCCTCTCCCCCACTGCTACCTCTGCATTTTATTTTTGGAACATTTTGAGCTTAATTTTATTTTGCTGCATAAACATTATATACAATTGCTAATACAGGTATTTGGTCCACCTTAAGGACGGTAAACAAAAGGGCTATTCGGGAGACAACCCAAGCTTGGACCTTTTGGTCCCCTTGTTTATGTTTGATTTTATTTTATGCTTTCTATCTTTTTGTATTCTCTATTGTTCGGCCTAATTCGCAGGTTCAGCTTATCTTTTGTGCGATGCGGCACTTCCCGCGAATCATCATGCAATCTTCTGGCATGCTCCCCTCTTTGGAGCATTGGTACTCTCTCTCGCTTCAGATTTCATTTTCTGGTTGAATGTTTATTTTTCTTGCTTATGTTTCATTCAAGTCTGGGGGGAAGAGCCGCTTGTGCACTCCACGAGCACATTTAATTTCGCATGCCAGTAGTTTTCCTTTTTCGCTTCATTATGTTAGATTCCTGTTGCACACCACTGCACCCACATGAGCGCGCACTCTTACCACGCGCACGGCTCGGGTTGAGTACTTATGTTGCGTAAGTTTTAAGATTGTGGTGCTGACGTAGGATTTTGTCGTACAGTAGTTCGAAACTCGTGCAGTGCTCCTAATCGAGTGCTCACGTTGTGTAGGAATTGTATAGAGCTAGTTTCTTCTCATGCTTGCATTTTATATTTTTTCTATATTCGTAAATACTGTCTGTCCGACTCAACTTCTGAATCCGGAGTGATCTCGCGGTAGTGTAGGCATGTGTGTAAGCGTCGCTGGCTTTGTTTTGCTCGAGTCGGGAGGACGGATCACTTTTCTCGGTGGCTAAGAACTTGCCCCAAGCGACTTTCGAAGCATTAGTGCCCGGTTCGTCGAGCGTGAGCGTGACGTAGGCCATCATTTTGGCCCGGTTGATCCTTGCACCCGTCCTAACATAGCCCTCGCTAGCCCCGTTGAGCCTACCTTCCCTTTTGATCAGCTCCACATGCGAGTCACCAAAGCCTCAAGCCACTCCTAGTCGCACACCCGCATTGAGCTCTTGTTTCGTTAATTTCTCGTTGGGTTGTTGTGATGGGCGGATTTTGTGAACGTGTGGATATGCCGCAAAGTTTTTAAATGCTGAATTATCGAGAAAAGAAAAGAGAAAAGAAAAATGTGACCAAGAAAAGAAAAGAGAAAAGAAAAAGTATAAATGAAAAAAAATCTGAAATTGAGAAATTTGTTTTATGGTAGGCGGTGCACCCACTCATGTTGTAAAAGCTAAGTTTGGGGGTGTGGTGCACTCGCATTCATGTTGTTAGCGAGAATTCTGATGTGTGCGAGCTCCGTTGGGTTGTGCGTAGCCTTCGTCTTCATCTTGTCCATCCATACCTACATCTACACCCAAGCCCCACTCTTCACCTCAAGTCCTACGGATTTACGCTCGAGTCAAACCCGCATCGTGGAGAAAGTGCGAACGGGCAAGCATATGGCCCCGACATTGGTGGATTCCTTTGGAGGTGATCATGAGCCCCGGTCTTTGGCAATACCTCGCCATCCGACTTGCCTACTTTCTGCCTTCCCATGACCGTGCGATTCTCCGGAATTCATTCTTTGAGTAGTGACAGTATCTATTTACGTTTTTCGAAAACTATAAATTGCATTGCATGATTAGAAACTCTTTCTATTATATTTTTTACGCATGTGAGCTTCTCGATTTCTCGTCCTACTGTAGGTTGTAATTACTACGTCAGCTAGCCGTTTTAGAGCCCACAACGTGATTATTTGCCCGGGACGTGCAAATGGTTAAGTTTGGGGGTGTGATGAGTCCCTATTTTATACTATATTTTGGACTCATCTAGGCCTATTTCCATGTCTTTGCACACTATTTAGCGCCATTAGTACTCCTTTTGGTTAGCTCCGGCATTACACGCCTGGTGCCCCTTTTAGCCTAATTGTGATGTGTGTATTTTCATCTTGTTTATTGTTGCTATTATTGCCACGATCGATGTCCCGTGCAGTTGTCCTGCAGGTTTGGGGATCGTGAGGGCATTCGGGATAGGTGTTTCACTATTTTTGGCAAAGGAGTCAGTGGTCGTGCGTTTTTGCCCACGCACGACCATCGACCTCCTGGCGCACGATCACTGATCGTGCGCAGCCCGGTCTCATTTGTGAAACTCTGTCTTGAACCTTCCGCACGATCACTGCCATACCGCGCACGACCACTGCTCGTGCGCCGCCGATCGTGCGCAGTCATATCCATTTTGCAAAAGTCTGTCTGGCTATTTCCGCACGATCATCAGCCTTGCCTCGCACGATCACTGATCGTGCGCTGCTGATCGTGCGCGACTACTAATTTTCTGATGCAGGTCTGCAGGTTGCTCACGCACGGGCGCTGACCTTGGTCGCGCACGACCACTGGTCGTGCGCCAGTGGTCGTGCGCGCTATTTATTCTGCAAGCTATAAATACGCTGTTCCGCGAATTAGGGCGAGACAATCGTTACGGGACCTTCGCCATTCCGCCGTTTTCGCCCTCCAGCAGTCCCATTCACCTCCACCTCCATTCCTACCAACGGGAGGACTTTCTCCCGTGATTCCGAAGCATCCCTCATCCTCCGGCGATCCTCCGGCCATTAAAGCTCTTCTCCAAGTTCTTCACCGAGGAAGACGACGAAGCTTGCCTCAAGAACGGACTTAAAGGCCACCGAAGTGACAGTTCGGCGGTACCGGAAGCCCTCCACGGACTGCGCTTGGAAGCGGTTTGACAACCCGCACCTCCGGCCAACACCCGCGAAGGATCTTCACTCTTGTGGTTTAGCTTTCTCCAACCTTTCTTGTTGTATGGTTTATGTATGCAAGTATGAACGGATTAATCTCTTTTGCAATGAAATGTTTATGCTTTCATCTTGCTTGTGAGATTCGTTGTTAATGCGCTCCGCTCTCTTTCGTTCACTCCACGCATTTGCTTCACTTCATTTCACTTCACATCACACACTTCACTCACTAGCTTACCGCCCACTCGCCCACCGAAGTACGGCATCGCGGCCGCTACATCCATCTCGCCTTGCGAAGCGGTGATTGCGACCCGCAAAGCTCTCGTTAGTGTAATCGGTCGTAAGACCACCAACCAAAGCCCCTTTCTTTTTCGGTTTATTTCATTTAACTCTCATAACGATAGTTTCAGAGTCTAAATCGTTCGACGCCAATTGCATTCCTCAAGAGACCGACATCTGGGGATTCATTCCCAACTTTATTACTTGAGCGACCGGTACGCTTGCCGTATTTTACGCTGAGTATTCCCGCCTGTCACGCGGGTGACCCGGGTTCGATCCCCGGCAACGGCGCCAAAAACTTGATGCGCGTAAAATACGGCAAGCGTACCGGTCGCTCAAGTAATAAAGTTGGGAATGAATCCCCAGATGTCGGTCTCTTGAAGAATGCAATTGGCGTCGAACGATTTAGACTCTGAAACTATCGTTATGAGAGTTAAATGAAATAAACCGAAAAAGAAAGGGGCTTTGGTTGGTGGTCTTACGACCGATTACACTAACGAGAGCTTTGCGGGTCGCAATCACCGCTTCGCAAGGCGAGATGGATGTAGCGGCCGCGATGCCGTACTTCGGTGGGCGAGTGGGCGGTAAGCTAGTGAGTGAAGTGTGTGATGTGAAGTGAAATGAAGTGAAGCAAATGCGTGGAGTGAACGAAAGAGAGCGGAGCGCATTAACAACGAATCTCACAAGCAAGATGAAAGCATAAACATTTCATTGCAAAAGAGATTAATCCGTTCATACTTGCATACATAAACCATACAACAAGAAAGGTTGGAGAAAGCTAAACCACAAGAGTGAAGATCCTTCGCGGGTGTTGGCCGGAGGTGCGGGTTGTCAAACCGCTTCCAAGCGCAGTCCGTGGAGGGCTTCCGGTACCGCCGAACTGTCACTTCGGTGGCCTTTAAGTCCGTTCTTGAGGCAAGCTTCGTCGTCTTCCTCGGTGAAGAACTTGGAGAAGAGCTTTAATGGCCGGAGGATCGCCGGAGGATGAGGGATGCTTCGGAATCACGGGAGAAAGTCCTCCCGTTGGTAGGAATGGAGGTGGAGGTGAATGGGACTGCTGGAGGGCGAAAACGGCGGAATGGCGAAGGTCCCGTAACGATTGTCTCGCCCTAATTCGCGGAACAGCGTATTTATAGCTTGCAGAATAAATAGCGCGCACGACCACTGGCGCACGACCAGTGGTCGTGCGCGACCAAGGTCAGCGCCCGTGCGTGAGCAACCTGCAGACCTGCATCAGAAAATTAGTAGTCGCGCACGATCAGCAGCGCACGATCAGTGATCGTGCGAGGCAAGGCTGATGATCGTGCGGAAATAGCCAGACAGACTTTTGCAAAATGGATATGACTGCGCACGATCGGCGGCGCACGAGCAGTGGTCGTGCGCGGTATGGCAGTGATCGTGCGGAAGGTTCAAGACAGAGTTTCACAAATGAGACCGGCTGCGCACGATCAGTGATCGTGCGCCAGGAGGTCGATGGTCGTGCGTGGGCAAAAACGCACGACCACTGACTCCTTTGCCAAAAATAGTGAAACGCCTATCCCGAATGCCCTCACGATCCCCAAACCTGCAGGACAACTGCACGGGACATCGATCGTGGCAATAATAGCAACAATAAACAAGATGAAAATACACACATCACAATTAGGCTAAAAGGGGCACCAGGCGTGTAATGCCGGAGCTAACCAAAAGGAGTACTAATGGCGCTAAATAGTGTGCAAAGACATGGAAATAGGCCTAGATGAGTCCAAAATATAGTATAAAATAGGGACTCATCACTTATCCAACTTGATCTTAATACCTTTAACCTTAGATTTCAAGAAATGGCCATTTCTCCTTACTTTGATATTCTTGAAGAATTTTTCCACTTCTAGAAACAGTATCTTGCAGGGTTCTTGAAGAACGAACGACAAACGTGCGCTGTCGAGAAGTATCAGCAGGCTTTTGAAGTCGTCTGATAATTCTGCTATCCTAGCAATGACTAACTAACTTCCAACACCGATCTTGGATTGTGGCGCCATGGATTTTTTAAGAAAAAGATGAGCGGCAGAGGGAAGATACGACGATGAAAACTCTGGTTCAGCGGCGGAAGACGAAACAATTTCTCGAGAAATGGATTTTGAAATCATGTAGGTTAAATGAAATCTAAAGTTCTCTATTTATATAAGTCTAGTAATGATGATTAGGTCTAAATTAAGCCTTAGATTAGGGCGGAAAGCAGGCTTAGAGCGAAATAGAAGAATTCGGAAAATTGCAAAAATTGAAAAGTCATTTCTCATGGAGACTTAGTTCTCGAGAAATGAATGACTGCTTCTCGAGAAGTCAGAACTTATTTCTCGAGTGATGATTTTACTTCTCGAGAACAAAGTTATTACTCGAGTAATGATACTCGAGTGAGATACTTCTGTTTCTCGAGAAGAGGAAAAGTACTCGAGTAATTGTAGTGCACTTCCCGAGAAGTCATCATGTTTCCCGAGAAATCAAGTCCACTTAGAGAAACTTCTAACCTTTTTGGCTTGTTCTTGATTTCTGAGCCTTGAAATGATTCCACCTTGTCTACTCTTCTTTGTTGAGCATGCCAGTTCAGTTTTGAAGAAGTTGAACTTGGTCTCATACAATGGCTTTGTGAAAATATCAACAACTTGCCTATCTATAGGAACATATTGTAGATCCACATCCCCTTGCCCCATATGCTCCCAGATGAAGTGATAACTTAGCTCGATGTGCTTTGTCCGGCTGTGCGAGACAGGGTTGTCAGCAATTGCTATTGCGCTGGAGGAGTCGCAAAACAATGGAATTTCTTTGACCTTAATGTTGTAGTCTTCTGGCTGATTCTTTAGCCAAAGCAACTGTGCACAACAACTGTCGGCAGAAATATATTCTGACTCGGCCGTTGAGATTGTGACATAGTTTTGCTTTTTTCTACTCCATGAAATAAGTCTTCTTCCAAGGAATTGACATGTCCCGGAAGTGCTTTTTCTGTCATCTTACTACCTGCAAAGTCAGCATAAGAAAAACCAATTAGCTCGCTGTCATTACTTCTTGGGTACCATAAGCCAAGATTTGGTGTACCTTTAAGGTATCTCAAAATCCGCTTTGCAGCTGTGTAGTTAGATTCCTTACAATTCACTTGGAATCTAGCACAGACACATATAGAGAACATTATGTCTGATCTACTAGCAGTAAGGTAAAGCAAATATCCAACTATGCTTCTGTACTTGGTTTCATCAAAAGGTTTCCCTTTCTCATTCTTGTCCAGAGACATAGCATGTAACACCCCGAAACTCAAAAGAGGGACGGGTGACGTTTTTAGCCCAGTCTGAATTTCGGAGCAGGCATGACACGGGCGTGACACGGGCATGACACGAGCGTGACACGGGCGTGACACAGGCGTGTTCGGCCACGGGTCATGTGGTCGACGTTTTGACGATCGGAGATCGTCGAGTGGAGTCACACGGCCTGGGACACGGGCATGTCCCAGGGCGTGTCATATTGGGCATTTTTCGGAGTCATGTACACGGGTCATGACACGGGCACAGACACGGGCGTGTCACATGTGATACGGGCGTGTCGGGTGCCGTGTCGCAGGTCGTGTCCTTCTCGGGTTGGGAAAGCTGGCCGATTGCACACGGGGGGGCGTGACACGTGTCTCGACACGGGCGTGTCACATGTGACATGGGCGTGTCGGAGGAAATGTCGAATGCGGTGTGCTGGTTTTCGAGGCGGTCGAGACGGCGAATGGGTGACACGGCCAGGCACACGGCCGTGTTGCAACCCGTGTTCGGCCCAGATTTTCTAATTTGAGGCCTAATCGTGGCCGTTCATTTCCTTGGCTTTTGATCCGACGGTGGGGGGCTGCTCTTGGGTGGTTTTAGCCGGTATAAGGGTTTCAAAACCCTCATTCTCTTTTTCCATTCTCTTTCTAAATCCTAGAGAGAAGGGAGAGCAAGGTGAGAGGTTAGAGACCAAGATCCGGCCACCGGTGGAGCGTTAGAGCTCCGAATCGCGATCCGAGTCCAGATCCGCGGAGGTGACGCCGTTGCGGTGCTTTCCAACCGCATAGTTTTTCATGGTGCCGCGGAAGAACGCAAGGGTAACGATTTCTCATCCTTGGGCATGTGAAGCCCTTTTTCCCTTTGCATAGGAAGCCCTCTTTCGCGAGTGAGCAAAGAGTTGGAGCATTCCTTGGGGTAGATATGTAAAGTCTCCCTTATATAGAGTCCGTATGCAAAAACGGACATAGACATTGTGTGTGAAGCCTATCGGACAAGTAGAGCCGGATCGGTGATGTTGCATTGCATATGAACCGGGGAAGACTCCGGGTGTTTGGGCATTTTTCGGGTTTTCTACGTGGTAGATTGTAATAGGGAGCCTTGGAGATTAACTCCAAGGTGCACCCGGAAAACTGGGCAAAAGCGAGTTTTGCCAACAGGATGGCCGGGGAGCCAACGTGAACATAACCGGGTTATGTGATTGTTGTGGCGGAAACGAGACTCGGTGAGTCTTGACCTGCGCATATGGCTTAAATTGCCATTGCGATATGAGCACGGGTCAGGCGGAATCGTACCTGATCTATGTCATTCGGTGGGACCGTTGGCATGGATGAGAGTCTTCGGCGGTCTTTGGCTTAAATTGTCGTGACCAAGGCCAAGAAGACAAAATGCTCATATGGTTGGCCGTCCAAGGGGCGGTGGTGGAGCGGGAACGTTTATGGTTTGAATTGACGTGACGTTGGCCGGTTCGCCGTGAATGTGCCCTGTGTGCACGAGGTGTGTGGCTGTGCGAGCCTACGCCTGTGATGATGTGTGTTTACACTAATAAATTACCCATACTAATAAAGTGCAGGGAAAGAGCATCGCCGCCCCGATTTTGGGGGCGGGATCGTTATAATTTGGTCAGCATAGCTGACCGTTGCTTTTGATTGCCACCGGGCGGTGGTTTGTGCTTGCAGGTGCTGCGGAGCCGAGCGAAAAATAGCGGGCTAAAGCCCATGTTGCGGTGCTGGCCCTTGAAGGCCTACCTTCCTTTATATTTTCCGTTTATCTCATGTAAGGTCAGCCTGCGAGCCGAAGTATGAAAGACACTCTTGTTAAGAGAACTATTGTAAGGCCATAAGGCCGGTACTTTTGTATTCATCATTCCTAATTTATCTAAGTAGTGGACATTCGTGCTTGGCAGGATTCTTTTATTTGTGCAACTTAAGAAATTGCTTCCGCTAGAATGACTTTATGTAGGACGTTGGTGATTGGTTGTATGGTTTCAACGCGTAACCAACCGATCTGTCCGTAGTATATGGCGTCGGGCCCGGCCGGACCTACTGCTATATGCTATGCGACGGATAGGGGTGTTACAAATTGGTATCAGACTACTGGTTTCGGTCAAACTTAAATGAATTCGTGGACGAATTCACTTTAAGGGGTGGTGAGCACATGTGTGTGCGTCATCGTTATAACATGAAAAGAACCCATGAATGTCCACTTAGGAATGAAAATACACATGTTTGAGGAACCTGCGTGTTCCTATAATTGTTATTTGCAATAGTATTTGGTCACTTATCGGTGTTTTGCACATTTATAGGTGACTAGAAGTGGTGCTGGGCTGTCAGAACGGCCAGGTTCTGAGGCAAGCAGTGCGCCAAGTGAAGCGCCTGCAACACCTTCGTCCTCCGAGACCATTAGGTTGGTGGCAGAAGCTGTCATGGCGATTATTAATGCGCAACCTGCAAGACAGGTGCAGTAGCCTACTCCTGCGGAGGAGCAAGTGTCGCTCCAAGCGGCGGAGCCTAGAAGGGTTGAGCAGGTGGCGGTGGAGCCGGAGTTGCCTCGGAGTGCAACTGAGAGACATCTTAAGCATGTGATGGGCTTCCACCCACCGGTGTTCTCGGGAACGGGAACCCCGACCCAGGCTGAAGATTGGCTCTTAAGAGTCAATAGGGTGATGACAGCAATAGAAATGGAAGAGTGGCAGAAGACCACAATAGCGGCGTTCTTTTGGGATGAGTATGCAAGGTTATGGTGGGAAGGCCTAGAGCTACACCAGTTGAGGGGAAGGTCGTTGGCCGAAGTTCCTATGGAGGAGTTTGCAAGATTGTTCATGCTCAATACCTCCCCTCAGCGCAGAGGATTGCATTGGAGAACGAGTTCCAAAAGTTGGTGCAAGGAGATAACACTATAGACGAGTACCTCCACGAGTTTACTCGGTTGGGGAGATATGCTAGCGCTACCTTTACCGACGAGGAGCAAAAGACTAACCGCTTCTATGAAGGGTTAAGAGATGAGCTGACATTGCTACTGTCGGGGCCTATGGCGCAGGGTTTCCTAACCTTGGTCAACTCGGCCCGGTCCTTGGAGAAGGACATGAGAATTGTGCAAGCTAAGAAGGAATCCGGTGGGAAGAAATCGGAGTTCAAAGCGCCGACTACGTCGAAGTCGGGCTATCGAAGATTCTACAAGAAGGCTAGGACGTCAGGTCCAGCTTCTTCTACAGGTGCCTCGGGGTAAACTACCAATCGAACCCCGGGCGCTTGTTTCACGTGTGGAAAGACGGGGCACTTTGCCCGCGATTGCTGGAGCGGACGCCCAAAGTTCGAGAGAAAACAAGGAGCTACTTATGAAGAGAAGGGCAAGGCGGTGGAGTCAACCGTGTCCCACTATGCTCCGACTCAGCCTAGAGTCTACAGCTTGGGGCAGCATGAGTCTATTAAACAAGCAGATGTGGTGACAGGTACGAGTTAATTTATAGCAAGTTAACTTAGATACTGTTGTTTATTGCTTGTTGGCCTAATATTGTTTGCATAGGCTTTGTTTTGGCTAGAGATAGTCCGGCACGGGCACTGTTCGATACGGGAGCTTCACACTCCTTGTCCGAAAATTTTATATCGCGCATCGGAGTCCCTTCTTCGATAGCGAAGGACAAGTTGGATGTGCTGCTACCAAATGGGTGCTCGATGCGTGCGGACAGAGTGTGCGCCGTAAAGGTTCGCATAGGGAGCCAAGATTTCGACTTGCTAGCGTCATTGCTGCCGCTAGTAGAGTTCGACATTATCTTTGGGATGGATTGGCTTTCGGAGCAGAAGGCTTGGATTGATTGCGACGGAAGGAGGTCAAGCTGGGGGTTGGGCGGGGACAACATTCGAGGGACTCAAGGGGTTGAGCAAGACGCTGATGTCTGCTCTTCAAGTGTAAAGACAGTTCGTGTCGGTGCAGAGCTGTTCTTCGCAATAGTGGGGGCTGTGGAGCCAAAGTCCACGTTAGATAGCATCCCCGTGGTTTGTGAATACCCTGATGTGTTCCCGGATAGTCTTCCCGGAGCCCCACCGCAGCGGGAGATTGATTTCACCATTGAGCTCGTACCAGGGGCCAAACCGGTGTCACGTGCTCCGTATAGGGTGGTGCCTAAGGAGATGGCAGAGTTGAAAGTTCAGCTAGAGGAGCTGATGTATCAAGGTTATATACGTCCAAGCTCGTCGCCTTGGAGCGAACCGGTCCTCTTCGTTAAGAAGAAGGATGGTAGTATGCGGTTGTGTATCGACAACAGAGAGTTGAACAAACTGACGGAGAAGAACAAGTACCCGATCCCGAGGATTGATGATCTGTTCGATCAGTTGGTCAGATCGTCGGTATATTCTAAGTTGGACTTGAAGTCGGGTACTATCAGTTGAGGATAGGGAATGTGATATCCCGAAGACGGCATTCAGCCCAGGTATGGGCATTTCGAGTTCACGGTCATGCCGTTTGGACTGACGAATGCGCCATCAGTGTTTATGGACTTGATGAACAGGACATTCCGGGATTTCCTGGACCGCTTTGTTATCGTCTTTTTTGACGATATATTGGTGTACTCGCAGTGCGAAAAAAATCACTTCAAGCACTTGCATCTGGTATTGGAGACTTTGAGGAGGAATGAGCTGTATGCGAAATTCTCCAAGTGCGAGTTAGGGCTACCCTCAGTAGCATTCCTTTGTCACGTTGTTAGTGGGGAAGGTATAGCGGTGGATCCGGCGAAGTCGTTACGATACAGGAGTGGCCTGCGTTGTCTTCTGTCGCGGAAGTCCGTAGTTTTCTCGAGCTTGCCAGATATTACAGGCGCTTAGTAGAGAATTCTCGCGGATAGTGCTACCTCTCACGAAATTGACAAGGAAAGATCAGAGATTCTTGTGGACGCAGGAGTGCGTGCAAGCTTTTGAGGAGCTGAAGAGACGGTTGACAACGGCGCCAGTGCTTAGTTCGCCGAGATGGACCGAGGGCTGTGTGCTGTTGCAGCATGGGAGCGTGATAGCTTATGGATCACGTCAGCTAAAGTGCATGAAAGGAACTATCCGGTCCACGACTTGGACTTGGCGGCCGTGATATTTGCACTTAAGCTGTGGAGGCACTACCTATACGGCATAAGGGTCGATATTTACACCGATCACAAGAGACTGAAGTACCTGTTGGATCAGAAGGATCTAACTTGAGGCAGAGGAGGTGGATGGTGTTCCTGGGAGACTACACCTTCAAGATTTATTATGTACCCGGGAAGGGCAATGCGGTTGCTGATGCGTTGAGTCGCAGGGCTCCCGCCCAAGCCAACTGGTATCGTGCATGATGAGCGGCTGATACGGGAGTTGGAGGAGCTTGAAATCTGTTGCGTTGACAAGCAGACGAGCGCCAAAGCAATATTAAACTGGACCGAAGTCCAGTGCAACCTGGCTGACCGGGTTTGGCAGGCATTTGAGTTAGATGACTCCATGAAAGAGCTTATGGAGGCAGCGTTGGATGAGTCAAATTCCCAATTTTCAGTGAAGATGGGTTGTTAAGGAAGGATCATCAGTTGTGCGTCCCAAGCGTGAGTAACCTACGGGCGGAGTTGATGTACGAGGCTCATCATACCAAGTACTCAATCCACCCAGGGAGCACAAAGATGTACCGTGACCTTAAGAAGCTGTTTTGGTGGCCGGGGCTTAAGAAAGACGTAGCTTTGTTTGTGGCTAAGTGCCAAACGTGCGCCTTGGTGAAGGCGGAGTGCCAAAAGCCGGGAGGATTTCTGAAGTCCTTGCCTATTCCAGAGTGAAGTTCGATGACATATCTATGGACTTTGTGCATGGGTTGCCAAGGTCGCAGAAGAGGAACGACGCCATCTGGGTGATCGTAGATCGGTTAACTAAGGTGTCGCATTTCATTCCGCATAGGAAGGACGACTCGGTGGAGAAGTTTGCGAAGCTATATATGGACAATATAGTTAGACTGCATGGTGTGCCTCGCATCATTGTGAGTGATCGCGATGGGCATTTCATGTCCAATGATTGGAGGTTGGTGCAGCAGATGTTGGGGACCAAGTTGAAGTTCAGCACAGCCTTCCATCCGCAGACGGATGGGCAGACCGAGAGAGTAAATAGAACGATGGAGGACATGCTCGTATGTGTGTTCTAGACTTCGGGAGGCATTGGGAGGACCACCTGTATTTGGTGGAGTTCGCGTACAACAATAGCTACCAGGCGAGTATCCAAATGGCGCCCTTTGAGGCCCTATATGGTAGAAAATGTCGCATGCCGTTGTCTTGGATAGAAATGGGTGAGGCAAGGTTGTACAAGAAGCAGGAGGTGGAGAGTGCTACCTCGTTGGTGCAGATCATTCGGGAGCACTTGTTGATTGCTCAGGACAGGCAGGCAAAGTATGACAATGCCAAGCACCGGAACGTGGATTTTGCGGTAGGCGATTGGGTATACTTGAAAGTAAAGCCGTTCAAGGGGGTTTCGCAGGTGAGACGCTTGAAGAAGCTGAGCCCAAGATACCTTGGACCTTTTGAGGTTCTAGAGAGAGTCTGCAAAGCAGCATACCGTTTGAAGCTATCGGTGGAGTTGAGTGGGCTACACGATGTGTTCCACATCTCTGTGTTGCGGAAGGCGGTGCAAGAGCCTTCGCTAGTGATCGCAGTTGATGAAGTGCCGGTGGACGAAGGGTTGACGACTAGGGTCAAGCCCATTCGTATTGAAGACTCTGAGGTCAAGAGCTCCACCCAAAGGAGATCCGGATTGTTAAGGTCCGATGGGATAATTGCGGTCGCGAGGAGCTCTCTTGGGAAAGGGAGCAAACTATGCTGGAGGAGTACCCAGAGTTATTCCGCTCAGGTACCGTTAAAAGTTTTAAGTTCCTATGGTTTTCCTTTAGTAAATTCGTGGGCGAAATTCTTTTAAGGGGGAGAGAGTTGTAATACCCCGAAACTCAAAAGAGGGACGGGTGACGTTTTGAGCCCAGTCTGAATTTTGGAGCAGGTGTCACGGGCGTGACACGGGCATGACACGGGCGTGACACGGGCATGTCACGGGCTTGACACAGGCGTGACCACAATCCACGGGTCATGTGGTCGACGTTTTGACGATCAGAGATCGTCGAGTTGAGGCACACGGCCTGGGACACGAGCGTGTCCCAGGGCGTGTAACTTTGGGCAGTTTTTGAGTCATAGTACACGGGTCATGACACTGGCACAAACACGGGCGTGTCACATGTGACACGGACGTGTCGGGTGCCGTGTCGCAGGCCGTGTCCTTCTCGGGTTGGGAAAGCTGGCCGATTGAACACGGGGTGGTGGGGGGGCGTGACACAGGTCTCGACACGGGCGTGTCACATGTGACACGGACGTGTCGGAGGCCGTGTCGAATGCCGTATGCTGGTTTTCGAGGCGGTCGAGACGGCAAATGGGTGACACGGCCAGGGACACGGCCGTGTTGCAACCCGTGTTCGGCACAGATTTTCTAATTTGAGGCCTAATCGTGGCCGTTCATTTCCTTGGCTTTGGATCTGAAGGTGGGGGGCTGCTCCTTGGTGGTTTTAGCCGGGATAAGGGTTTCAAAACCCTCATTCTCTTTTTCCATTCTCTTTCTAAATCCTAGAGAGAACGGAGATCAAGGTGAGAGGTTGGAGACCAAGATCCGGCCGCCGGTGGAAAGATCCGGGCCGGTGGAGCGTCGAAGCTCCGAATCACGATCCGAGTCCAGATCTGCGGAGGTGACGTCGTTGCGGTGCTTTCCAACCGCATAGTTTTTCATGGCGCCGCGGAAGAACGCAAGGGTAACGATATCTCATCCTTGGGCATGTGAAGCCCTGTTTCCCTTTGCATAGGAAGCCTTCTCTCGCGAGTGAGCGAAGAGTTGGAGCGTTCCTTGGGTAGATATGTAAAGTCCCCCTTGTATAGAGTCTGTATGCGAAAACGGACATAGGCATTGTGTGTGAAGCCTATCCGTACAATTAGAGCCGGATCGGTGATGTTGCATTGCATATGAACGGGGAAGACTCGGGTGTTTGGGCGTTTTTCGGGGTTTACTACGTGGTAGATTACAACAGGGAGCCTTGGAGATTAACTCCAAGGTGCACCCGAAAAACTGGGCAAAAGCGAGTTTTGCCAACACGATGGCCGGGAAGCCAATGTGAACATAACCGGGTTATGTGATTGTTGTGGCGGAAACGGGACTCGGTGAGTCTTGACCTGCGCATATGTCTTAATTGTCGTTGCGATATGAGCACGGGTCAGGATGAACCGTACGTGGCCGATCTACCGTGTCAAGGAATTCGGTGGGACCGTTGGCATGGATGAGAGTCTTCGGAGCCAACGGTCTATGCTTAAATTGTCGTGACCAAGGCCAAGAAGAAAAATGCTCATATGTTTTGGTTGGCCGTCCAAGGGGCGGTGGTGGAACGGGAACGTCTATGGCTTGAATTGATGTGACGTTGGCTGGTTCGCCATGAATGTGCCATGTGTGAAAGAGGTGTGTGGCCGTGCGAGCCTACGCCTGAGATGATGTGTGTTTACACTAATAAAGTGCAGGGAAATAGCATCGCCGCCCCGATTTTGGGGACGGGATCGTTATAATTTGGTCAGCATAGCTGATCGTTGCTTTTGTTTGCCACCGGGCGGTGGTTTGTGCTTGCAGGTGCTGCAGAGCCGAGCGGAAAATAGCGGGCTAAAGCCCATGTTGCGGTGCTGGCCCTCGAAGGCCTACCTTTCTTTATGTTTTCCGTTTATCTCATGTATGGCCGGCCTGCGAGCCGAAGTATGAAAGACACTCTTGTTGAGAGAACTATTGTAAGGCCATAAGGCCGATACTTTTGTATTCATCATTCCTAATTTATCTAAGTAGTGGACATTCGTGCTTGGCAGGGTTCTTTTATTTATGAAACTTAAGAAATTGCTTCCGCTAGAATGACTCTGTGTAGGACGTTGGTGATTGGTTGTATGGTTTCAACGCGTAACCAATCGGTCTGTCCGTAGTATATGGCGTCGGGCCCCGGCCGGACCTACACCTATATGCTATACGACGGATAGGGGTGTTACATAGCAGAACCCATTGGAGTCCTCATAGAGGTTACGTTCTCCATTCCGAATTTCTTAATTAGCTCTCTGGTGAACTTAGTTTGGAGATGAAAATTCCATCTTCAGATTGTTTCACCTGAAGCCCTAAGAAATACTTCAGCTCTCCCATGCAGCTCATTTCAAACTTCCCTTACATATGTTTTGAGAACTTTTTGCAGAGGTTGTCGTCAGTAGAGCCAAATATAATGTCATCGACATAGATTTGCACTAGCAAAATATTGCCTTTTATTTCCCTAAGAAATAATGTATTATCTATCTTTCCCCTTGTGAACTTGTTCTCAAAGTGAAAACAAGATAGCGTTTCATACCAAGCTCGAGGAGCTTATTTCAAACCGTACATCGCTTTAGATAATAAGTAAACATAATCAGGTAGGTTAGAATCAACAAAACCTGGGGGTCGTTCCACGTACACTTCTTCCCTTATGTCACCATTAAGGAAGGAGGACTTCACGTCCATTTGATAGACAGTGAATCCCTTTAGTGCAGCATGCTAAAGAACAACCGGATTGCCTCCAGCCTAGCCACTAGAGCATATGTCTGGTCGAAGTCGATTCCTTCTTCTTGAAGATATCCTTTGGCGACGAGTCTGGATTTGTTCTTTATGATCGTTCCAATTTCGTCCATATTGTTCCTGTAGACCCACTTTGTCCCGATGACATTCTTACCTTTGGGTGTTGGAACAAGTTTCCAAACTTTACAGTGCTTGAACTGGTTCAGATCTTCTTCCATGGCCAAGATCCATGATGCGTTCGAGCTTGCTTCCTCGAACTTCTTTGGTTCAACCTGTGAGAGGAAACTTAAATATTAATTTTCATTAGTTGTACCTATACGAGTTCTGACACAATCCAGGGGATCTCCTATGATTTGGTCCATTGGGTGATCCTTCAGATGTCTGAGCTCTAGAGTCCTTGCATCTGGAACTTCAACCACTGGAGTGACTTCATCAACTTGGACTACTTCTTCTTCTTCTTGATCATCTACCTCTCCAATAGGGGTTGGAGTGGTCATCTTGATGAATTTTTCACCTTCGTCTTTCTTTGGTTCATCCAAGCTAATTTCTTTCAACTTTGCACCTGTATATTCAATAAGCACACTAGAAGAGTTGCTTTGCAGCAAGCTCGTCTCATCAAATACAACATGTATTGATTCCTCTACTACCAGATATTTTCTATTAAATATCCTATATGTCTTACTATGGCTGTTATATCCTATAAAAATACCTTCAAAACTCTTTTCGCTAAACATGGTAGTGTGATACTTACCATTGTTAAGCACGAAGCATTTACAACCAAAAATTCTAAAATATGATACAGTTGGTTTCCTGCCCTTTAAAAGTTCGTAAGGTGTCTTATCATGATTCTTATTTAGGAGTGCTCGATTTTGCACGTGGCATGCAGTGTTGAGGGCTTCTGCCAAGAAGTACTCCGGTAGTGAAGCATGACTCAACATAGTCCTGCAGGCTTCTATGAGTGTTCTGTTCCTTCTCTCATCTACTCCATTTTGCTGTGGAATACGAGGAGAGGAAAACTAATGAAAGATACCTAGGCTTCCACAAAATTCTGTCATGGCCCCAGATTTGAATTCAGTTCCATTGTCACATGTTATCTTGACTACGGAACAATTGTATTCATTCTGGATCTGCCTAACAAAATTCGTAAAGACATCAAAGGTATCTTACTTGTGTTTCAGAAAGAACACCCACGCAAAGTGCGAGTAGTCATATAATAATAACCAACGTATATTCCTTGCCTCCCAAAATTCTAATTTGAAGTGGACCGAACAAGTCCATATGAAGTAGATGTAGACATCTAATTGAATCTATGCCAATAATACTTTTAAAAGTAGCTCTCGTTTGCTTGCCTTTCACACAAGCATGACAAGGTCTATCTTTGACGTGCTTGACCTTTGGGGCATCACGTACCAGGTTTAGTGAAAATAATTTGTTAATAGTTTTAAAATTAATATGTGCTAATCTCTTGTGCCATTGGTCAACAAGACACGCACAATCTTTTGCTAAAAAGCACACTAGTGTTAAAGAATCTATACAAATGAAATTTAAACAAAATATATTCCAGCTTTGAGTGCCAGATAGAATCATTTCCATATTTTCAACAGACTTTATCAAGCACTTGTTCGCATGTAATTCAACTATGTATCCTTTGTCGCATAGTTGGCTTATGCTTATGAGATTGTTTTCCAATCCCTCGACATAAGCTACATCCGAAAAGGATACACAACCGTTAGTGATCATACCGTAGCCTTCAGTGATTCCTCGGTCTGAACCTCCAAAGATAACCTTTTAAGATAACCTTTGGTCCGTTCAATACTGGAGAGAAGTTCTGAAGTAGGCTTCTTATTCCGGTCATGTGCCGAGAGCATCCACTGTCCAAATACTAGATGGGCGTTTTAGTGTCCTTTGGACATCCCTGCAATCATAATCAGTTTGCCTTAGGAACCCAAACATATTTGGGTCCTTGGTCTCATGTTAGAACACTCCCCCTACGAGGATTAGCATTATGAGTGGTCATTCTCATGTTTCCAACCTGAGGAGTTGCAACATTTCTCGAATTAAACCAACAATCGATGGCAAAATTCCCAATTCTGCCATAGCACCAACAGTCAAACCTATTGTATCTTTGCCCTAGGTACTCCTGCTTGACCTTGTGGGATAATGGTCATGCCTGGGTTGTAGTCTTGGAGGAGGAGAATTCATGATGATGACAATCACATGATTTCATCTCCTTCCCAGGGTTTTCCACAATGGGTTTTACCTTTGGTTCTTTCTTGATGTTATGACCATGATCATAAGGACCATAGTCCTGAAGAATGACTTCTTCATAAGGTGCCTTAAAGACACTCTCACCAAATTTTTTGGGGCGAGTCCATCCTTGGTAACGAGACTTTTGCTCTACATAAGTAGGTCTAGTCAAGTGGTCGTAGGATGAGTCAAGATCAAACTCATTAGTTGGAAATATGACTTTCTTAAAGATAATCTGATCTTGAGGGGCCTTCCCCTTTTCTTTGGCCAAGGCCTTCTTGGCAGCCTTATTCCTTCTCTAAGCCTTATTTCTCCTAGAAGATTTACTAGGAGCTTCTACATGGCCTAGCCCAGCATCCTTTGCCTGAGCAGAGAACTCAACAACAAGAGGAAGAACTACCTTGGGCTTAGAGAAACCTTCAACAAGTTTCTTTTCGGCTTCTAGTAATTCTTACAACCCCTTGATGATTTCATACTTCAGATCAAGGTGCTTGATTGCCTTGTTGAATTCATCAACTGCAGTATCTAAGTCTTCTCTGAGTGAGTCCATCTTAATGACTTCCTCTCTCAGAGAGCTTTCTACGGCCTTTAGAGACTTAATCTCTTTTGCCTGAGTTTTCACGACCTTTCGACATTTATCGTATGTCTTGATCAACTCCTTATACTGGGTCATGAGTTCAGACTCATCGTCAGAAGAGCTGTCCTCAAGATCATGCTCAGAGACTTCAGATTAAGAAAGAGGAGTGTGAGAGTTTATTTTCCCAGTGACCTGGGGCTCTTGTTCATCATCTGCCTGAGCCATAAGCCCAAAGTAGGCTTCTTCTTCTTCACTCGACTCAGATGAGTCAGAGTCACTATGAGTTTTGCCCTTCTTGGCTATTAGGCTCTTCTCTGTCCTCTTTTTGTTGTATGAGGACTTCTTTTCTTCTCTCTTACCACCCTTCTTTTTCTTGTGGGGGAAATCAGCAATGACATGACCTTGCTTGTTACAACAATAACAAACTATGTCTGTCGAAATATTTTTGTTAGGTTTAGAATTATACCTGTCATGGCTACTTGAGCCTTTCTTTCGTCTATCACCATCATGTCGTGATCTTTTGTATGAGGCATCCTTGCCTCTCCATTTCTTCTTTTTGTTCAAGAATTTCTTGAACTGTCTTGAGAGCAGTGAAAACTCTCCTTCACATAGCTCTGAGCCTGAAGTGCTTGGCTTAGATGATTCCACTTCACTTTCTTCTAGAGCTGGTGCTGGTGAGGCAGCTTTGCACTTCTTTGAACTGTCTGCCTTTAAAGCAATGGACAATTCCTTTGAAGAGAAATGACTTTTCTCTTCTTCAGCCTTTCTGGAGTTGACTGCAGTTCATAGGACATTAGCTTGCCAAAGAGATTCTGTGGGTTTGTCTCAGCTTGTTTACCAAACTCCCGGATGGCACAGACTTTGTTGTCCCATTCCTTTGTTAGAGACCTCAGAAACTTATCATTCTGCTCCTTATTAGTGAAGACCCGACCTTACACTCTTCGGCCGTTGACTATCTTGAAGAAATTTTCAAAAGTGTCTGCAATGGTATCTTTTGGCCCTTGCCGGAAGGCTTCATACTTCTGATTTAGGAGGGAACTTCTATCATCCCTTACCTCTTCTGTTCCTTCCATTAAGGTGACAAGAGACTGCCACATTTCCTTAGCAGATTGGCAATGAATCAGGTTTTGCAGCATTGAGTCATCGACTGGACTTGCTATTATATTTTAGCTTTCTTATCCAGTGAGATAAGTTGCAATCTTGTCCTTTTCTAGATCCATTAATTTCATAGGTACTTGCTTAGTTGGATCTACAATGGAGATGGTCATGGGAACGTGCACTACAAGAAAACGGACATTTAGTGATGAAAATACAGTGACGAAATATATTTCGCTACTAAAGATACACCTTTAGTGACGAAATGTAGTTCTTCACTAAAGAGTCGTCTTCAGTGACGAAATGAAGCGTTGGTCACTAAATATATATATTTTAGTGACGAAATATAAGTTTTGTCACTAAAGTAAATATTCTAGAATATTTAGTGACCAAAAAATTATCTAGTCACTGAATTATTTATTTAGTGACAAAAAAAATTAGTCACTAGTCATTAAAATTTTGATGTTTCTTTCGTTAAAAAAATTCATTTATTCTCTCCTAAATGAAAATTATTTTATAATAAAATACAATTATTCACTCTCAAATGAAAATTTTTTGTAACTTCCATGGCGATATCTCGAGTCAATCCTCACAGGATTCCTTCAAGTCACTCATAGTTGGCATCTTTCAAGTGACTAATTAACTTCTCTCAAACGTGAACTCCAACTAGTATCTATGTTTAGTGTTTAAGCCCCTATCTTTTTCAAAAAAATTACAACCCGACCTTTGCATGAATTCTGATTGTTTAGAGTTAATTTGACGAACGGTTGCATATCTTTATACTATAAGCAAACTCTAAAACAACCATGGTATAACATTCGTCTCCCCAAAATACCTCTCAATCATGGTGTAACATTCGCCTTTCCAAAATACCCTCCTTTTATCAACTCTTTATTTCAAAATATATGGATTTAGGGTAAATTCATCTCACCATCCATCCTAAATTGATGCTCTGCCTTTCTCTTTATTTCGGATCCCGCTAATTCCTCCTCCGAAAACCCTACCTGCTGCCTCTCATCTTCTCCACAGAGCCCTGCTTTTCATCTTCACCACGGTGCAGCCTCGCCTCTCATCTTCTCCACAAAGCCCCGCTTTTCATCTTCTCCACGGCGCTCCTCCATCGACAGTGCAGGCAACGACCTTAACTCTCCTCCACGCCGCTCCTCCATCTAAAGTGCTTCTCCATCGCCACAACATCTCCTCCACAGTGCCTTCACGCAATAGCTCTCCTCCTCTTGCAAACCGAAAATTTTCACGGTGAGCATGACTTTAGATCGAGTTTGCAGTTCATAATTTCTTCATGCTCTCAAGGTGTTTGTCATTATGCTTAAAGGATTTCTTAAGGTTTTTTGTTTAAGATTTATCATGCCGCAGTTCATAATTTCTTCATGCTCTCAAGGTGTTTGTCATTATGCTTAAGGCGCTCTTAAAGTTTTTTGCTTAAGATTTATCATGTCAAAATTCTTAATTTTTTTGTGTTGGGGGTCTCTTCAGCTGTTAACATCTTGCTGGAGATATATCTCCTCCTCGACGCCGGAAAGTGTTCTCATCTAGGCGGAGATCCACTTTGCTTCAAGAGAAGGTACGGTTCTCATGTTTGCGTTCTCAGCTTTGAATTTGCTTTGTTTGCCCTGCGCTTGGTTAATTTCAACCTGTACTGTTAAGTTGTCTGATGTTAGATGAATCAGTTGAAGTAGTATACAAATGCTCTTCTCAACTTATTCAATCATGAATGATAGACATTCTTGCTCTGTCTTTTCTGTTTATTATTTTCTGTTACAGGTAGCTTATTAAATTTTAGATGTGGTTATGCCTAAATTTCAGATGGTGTTTGCCCTGTGCTTCGTTAATTTCAACCTGGACTGTTAAGTTGTCTAATGATAGATGAATAAGCTGAAGCAGTATACAAATGCTCTTCCAGCAATGTGGTCGGGAAATCAACTCTCTATATTTCTAGAAGATTTTCTTGGTAAAGTTTGCAAAGGAAAGTTTAACACTTTTAGCAATGCTCTTCCAGCAAACCAATTTGTTATGGTAATATACCATGTAATCTGCCTCAATAAATATATATTGAGGTAACTTTTCAATAAGAATATTATCAAAGTTTTATAATATTTAATGTTTAGTTGAATTTCATATGATGGCTTCAAACGTCACCCCCACACAACAAACAATAGCAGCATTTTTCACAGATGAATTTCATATGATCTCTTAAAATTTGGTGAATTTTATTTTTAGGATTATGTTTCATTGATTTTTTTTTCATTGAGTGCAGATGTTATTTCTTTATTATGGCATAGTCAATGAAAAGCTTCATTCCCTTCGATAAATTTCAGTTAAAGAGGAAATATGTTTTTAGGGTATGTTTAAATATTACATTAACTTTCCCCTTCGACTAACATTGTCTGCGTTTCAATGAAGGCATCGGGAGGCAACATGATATTTTTGGAATGATACATTTTGTTTCTCTAAGGCCTCCCAGCAAGTTCATATTGATGGATTCAATGGTAGAGAAACATAATCCAATACGAGATAGTATGAAGGTATGATAATTTGTATATTTATAATATTGTTTTTCTATGATTTAGGTGCAATTTTGACATTATTGGCAACCCAAGGTTTGAGGACAAAGAAGAGGGTTTGGAATGTAAAAGGTTTTTCAATCTTTATTTCTACCATAAAATTATCATATAATCTATTTCGTTCAATATAAATTTCTGCTCAATAATGTTAAACCAATCACTTGCGTTTCATTCTTCATTACCACCTCAATGCTTTTCATTTCAGTTTGTAAGAACTTACTGTTGGCTGTAGTTTGTAAGAACAAACTGCAGTCAGTAGTTTGTTAGAACAAAACAAACTGCTGGCAGCAATTTGTTAGAGCAAACAGTTGGTAACAGTTAGTAAGAGCAAATAGCTGGATGCAGTTAGTAAGAAGAAACTGTTTGCAACAGTTAGTAAGAAAAATCAGCTGCCAGCAATAGTAGTTTTTACATATATTGAAAATTATAAATTGTGTTATGCTCTCTGCTTGAGTTCACCTCTTAGTGTGGAAGGATAAAAAAATTAGAATTATCATGTTCTATTTGCACTGACACCACAGTCAGTCGAATGCAACCAATAATGTCATTGTAAACAAAAGCTCTGTTCAACATATGGATTATTTTCCTTCGCTTTCCTTCAATCCAAACAATGCTTAAGTACTCATTTTATCAATATGTTAAATGGCTTTATTTGGGCAGGAGTGATGATGTTGAAGATCGACATGACAACAGAAAGCAAGTTATTAGTCCCAGAAGTGAGTTCTCTAAGGATGTTTCTGATTTTGATTCCGTTAGCATTAGTTGCAGCAAGGAGTTATATGATGATTGAGCAATGATGATGCGAATTTGTGAAGCGCTTCCATAGTTAAAAATTGAACCTCCAAGAAAGATTGAGATGGATCTGAGCAATGCACCAAAAGCCCGGACTGTTGAGTGGGCGCTATTAATTTCAAGTGACCCAACAATCATCCAGCACAAGCTGCTCAGAGGTGGGGTTTCCTTACCACAATAGTTAAAAATATGAACCTCCAAGAAAGCTACTTAATTTTTTAATAAGTGAGATGAAGGAACGCCGGACCCAACAGGATCTCGTAGGAATGGTTCCTATGAGGAGCTTGAAGACAAGAGTTTGGCGAGGATGGAGAAATCACAATTTATTTATTTAATTTGTGTTACATGTAAAGAAAGAAGTATGTGATGTTTGTTTAATTATTATAGAATTTTTTTATGTATTCAGTTTAGTAGAGTTAAAAACTCTATTGGTCTGTACTAAAGGGTTTTGGGCTATCTCCCATCTTTTTTATTAATAAATTTAAAAGAAACATTCTCTTTTCTTTCATGAGAATTTTTTTTGCAAATGAATATTTTGTTTATTGTTGTATTTAATTGATGAAATAAATAATTTTAGTAACAAAAAGTCTTTACTGCATTGCATAAGCAGTTACTTAACAAGTTTGGTCACTATATATATTTACCGACGAAAAAAAGAAATCACTAATAATATACATTTAGTGATGAAAAATAGTTGTCACTAATAAATATACATTTAGTGATGAAATTACTAGTCACTAAAAATGTACATTTAGTGACAAAAATTAATGATCACTGAAATAGTACATTTAGTGACGAAAATTAAAAGTCACTAAAAATCAATATTTAGTGACGAAATTTTTTTGGTTGCTAAATCCATTTTGTGACGCACATTTTGCAACCACTTTGTGATAGATGAAATTTAGTTGTTAAATGTTTTTAGTGACCAAACCGCAATATTTAGTGACCAAAATTTTCATCACTGAATGTCAATTTTCTTGTAGTTGTGAGGACCTTCTTCAACGATCATGAAGATCTAGGGATCCACAGCTTCCATGAAAAATTTAATCCTTTCTTTCCACATGGGAAAGTTGTTCTTGGTGAACAGAGGAAGCTTAGCAAAAACTTTATCCTTGTCCATGCTTGGAAAATTCTTAAGAGACAACTGAAGAGGATATTGATAAAGGTGTTACCCTTTTAATGACCAAACTCCCTATGATACCAATTGAAAGAGTTCAGTGGTCTACGTAAATCACATAGAGGGTGGTTGAATATGTGAGTTGTGCGTCTATTTGCGGAATAAAAAAAATTGCGATCTTGCACACAAATCAACCAAGCAAACACAGACGACAAAAGATTTATAGTGGTTCCCCAACCTTAGGTACGTCCACTTTCCCTCACTGATCTAGTTAACCACTATACTCGGCAACTCCACTATCTCTGATTGAAAACCAATCTTACGTCTCGGAACCAAGTTCCTACAATCTTGATCTAAATGGATCTACACTCGGAAGATAAAACTTCCAATAACTCGGATAAAAATCTCCTACAAGAATTGATAATCAAAAATTGAAAATACAAACAAATGATCTTCGAATCTTGAGATGTTCTGGCTGGATCTTCTTCTTTGAGAGTTGCAGCTTTATCAGATTTGTTGAAGAAGAGCTCACGGCTAGAACTAGATCTGAAGATTTTCTTTTGACTTCACCCGATCGGAACGTTGATGGAGAAAGCGAAACTATAACGATCAGGAAATCAATCTTTTTCTAAATCCTTTGAATCGGAAACCCTAACTCTTCCATGATGAAGATCGGCGGTGGCGGGTCTCATTTGGGAAAGACAGAGAGAGAGAGGATTAAGCGACTTGAGAAATTATGATAGCGTGTAGATCCTTCGTATTCTTAGTATTAGTGTTAGTCGATTGACAAGAATTTATATAGGATCTCTCTAACAGTCATAATTAGTCTTAATGACGTACACGTGGACCAGTCACATCAAGTTTTGAAAATCCCGTAATTCTTGACTTAACAGAAGTTGTTGTAGAAAATGACTTATATTTCTCGAGAAGAATGATATTTCTCGAGAAGTAGTGTTTATTACTCGAGAAGAAGATAAATGATTACTCGAGACAATATTTCTACTAAACGGAACTTCAGTTCTCGAGAAAGAAAAATACTACTCGAGAACTATGAATTGCTTCTTGAGAAAAGGCAGCCAACGACGTTGAGTCAGGTCCTAGCACTCAACGCTCTCAATGCTTTTACTGTTGAGTACTCGAGTACTGTCAAAATTTATCGAGAACAAAGAAATGGATTTCTCGAGAACAAGAATTGATTTGTCGAGAGAAGGAAAGTTTCTCGAGAACTAGGAATAGCATTTCTCGAGAACTAAGAGTTGTTCTCGAGAACTACACTTAGAAAATTTTCTGATATAACAAATCAGGACTCGAGAAGTAGAGAAGGAGTCTACTCGAGAACTAAACTTAGTTTCTCGAGAACTAAGGGACTACTCGAGATCTAAGTATAATACTCGAATAAATTTCCTGATTACTCGAGAACAAAGCTTCTAATTCTCGAGAACTAAAAGACTACTCAAGAAAAGGACTTAGAATATTTCTGTTTTTAAGAAAACATTTTTTCTGACTAAGCTCAACACCAACATCTCATCTCTTGATCCGAGTGCTTGAAAATGAAGTGTATCCCAATAGAGAGGCTACACATGAGTCAATACCTTGGATCATAGAATGAGGAATTACATTGTATTGGCCTGTGTTTATGACCCACTGCAGACTGAAATTGGTCTACACTAAGCAATAAAGTCCTGCAAACACATAACTAGAATAGAGGATCAAATATAACTTAATTCATCTTAGTTTAAGGGTGACTTCATGCAAATCTTGGTTATTGTGGATGCAATACCCAACAAATAGCAAAACTGTTCTAACAGGATTTAGACAAGGTAACATTTATCTAGTCAATTTTAATTCTGCTAGCTCAGAAATTTGTTTATTTAATCAGATGAGTAATAATAATAATCATTGGCATAAAAGACAAGGTCATGTAAAGCTTAGAAATATTACTAAGTTTTCAAAAGACAAGCTTGTTAGAGGATTGCCATCTTGCCCCTACAAGAAGGAAAGCCTTTGCAAGGCTTGTCAAGTAGGCAAGCAAACTAAAAATAGTTTTAAATCTGTTACTAAGAGTGATTCACCTAGGATTCTGTATTTGCTTCATATGGATCTTTTTGGACCCATTGATGTACAGAGCTTAGGAGAGAAGTTTTATACTTTAGTTATTGTTGATGACTTCTAAAGGTTCACTTGGGTTTTCTTCTTGAGACACAAGTCTTATAACTTCAAGGTTCTTATAGACTTTCTTAAAGGCATAAGGATTGAGTATTCTACTCCAGTTGTTTTGATCAGAAGTGATCATGCTATTGAGTTTGAATCTCTTCCCATGCAAAGATTTTGTGAGATGGAAGATATCAAGTATTGTTTCTCTGCTCCTAGAACTCCTCAACAAAATGGGGTAGTTGAAAGAAAGAATAGAACACTCATTGAAGCTGCAGGTAAATTACTTGCTGATGCTTTCATTCCACTATCCTATTGGGCAGAGGCTGTGAGCACAGCAAACTATGTCCTGAACAGAAGTTTGATACACAAACTTAAGGGAAAGACTTCCTATGAATTGCTCAAAGGGAAGAAACCTAAAATAGATTATTTTAGAATCTTTGGTTGCATTTGTTATATTCACAACAATAACAAGAAACATCTTAGAAAGTTTGAAGCCAAAGCTGCAATGGGAATTTTTCTAGGATATTCCTAAGTCAGCAAGGCATATAAGGTGTTTAATAAATCAACTTTAAAAATGGAATAATCTATTCATGTTTCTTTTGATGAAGCTAATATATTTTTCAAGGAGAAGGAAGCTTCTACCAGTAACGCTTTACAGGTACCACAACTTTGTGAAAAATTTGATGATCTCAACTTTACTCAAAAGGTTACATCACATTCCTCATCATAAGTTAATGACGAAAGTGAAGAAGAAACTTTGGAAGTGGTTGAACTTCCTCCAACAGCTAACTCAATTCCACAAAAGGAATTATTTCCCCAAGATGTTGTTAAACCAACTCCACCACCTGAACTTGTCATACTTAGAGATCACCCTACATCTCAAGTAATTGGAGACATATTAGCTGGTGTGCAGACAAGACATCAACTCAATCAAGACTTGATGCATGCCTGCTTCTTATCTCAAATTGAGCCCCAATCCATTAAAGATGCTGAGAAAGATCCACACTAGATTATTACAATGCAAGGGGAGCTTAACCAATTTGAGAGATGCAGAGTTTGGGACTTAGTTCCAAGACCCAAAGACTACCCAGTCATTGGAACTAAGTGGGTTTTCGGGAATAAGCTTGATGCCCATGGATCAATCATAATGAACCAAGCAAGACTTGTTGCTCAAGGCTATAGGAAAGAGGAAGGCATTGATTATGACCAGACTTTTGCACCTGTTGCCAGGCTAGAAGCAATCAGGATATTTCTTGCTTATCCTGCACATAAGAAGTTCAAAGTATATCAAATGGATGTCAAGAGTGCCTTTCTCAATGGAAAACTAAAGGAAGAGGTTTATGTTGAACAACCTCTAGGTTTTATCACTACAACCCATCCCTCTTATGTTTTTAGATTGCATAAAGCTCTCTATGGTCTAAAGCAAGCTCCAAGAGCTTGATATGAAACCTTAACTAGCTTTCTCTTAGAGCATAAATTTTCTAGAGGCATAGTGTAACACCCCCATCCGTCGTATGACATATAACAGAAGGTCCAGCTGGAACCCGACGCCATATACAACGGACAGTCGGAAGGGTTACAGAATAATACCAAAACTCAACTACTCGCCCTAACACAGAGCATTCTAGTGGAAGCTTTTAAACAGTTTAAGAGAACCCAAAATTTGCACAACAATGACATGAATGTCCCCTATACATCACATGAATGAAATACAACAAATACACAAAAGAGTACTTTGCCTTAAGGCATTACAAATGTTCACTTGATAATATAATGTTTTACATACATCGAATCACAGGCCGACAACACATGACAAAAGTAAAATAACAGTTCGCTTTGTCCTTCGAGGGCCAGCTCAGCAACATGAGCTTCAGCCCGCTACTTGGCGCTTGGTTCCGCAGCACATGCAATCAACATTCCACGCACGGTGGCAAAGAAAGCAACGGTCAACTACGGCTGACTAAATTATAACGACCCCGCCCCTTACTCGGGACGGTTGTGCTCCTTCCCTGCATTTTATTATCCCAGCTAATCCTTTAAGTGCATAAGTATATTTCGCCACAGGTGTAGGCTCGCTCGACCAAACACCCCGTGCACTCAGGGCACATTCTCAGTGAATCCGGTCAATTCCGTTGCTTCACTACAATCCTCGGGATGGCAAATATTATGAGCATTTTTTAAGTCTTTCTGACCGCAGTCCAAGACTCCCGACTATGCCAACGTCAAGTTCCACTTTAGGGCCTCTAGCACCGAACCGCAAAGCCCAGGTCCGTTTCCACCCGCCCGTTTTTCACGCCGCCTAGTCACTTTAAGACGTACGTGTGGGCCAAGATTCACCCAGATCCTAATTCATTCCCAATCAACACATAACCAAGTTATGTTCAAGGCTGGCTCCCCGGTCGCCAAGTTAGCAGAATTACGATTCCGCCAAGTTTTTTGGGTGCGCCTTGGAGCTAATCCCCAAGGATCCCTGCTGAAATCTACCGTATAGAAATCCGAAAATAATGCACGGAGTCTTCTCCGGCTACTCATGCAATGCAACATCACCGATCCAGACAAATACGTCCGGGTAGGCTTCACACACAATGCCTATGTCCGTACTACGATTCTGGACTCTAACAAGGGGGTCTTTACATATCTACCCTAAGGAATACTGCAAACTCACCCCACACTCGCGGGAGAGGGTTTTCCCATGCAAAGGAATAAGAGCTTCACAAGCTCAAGATGAAAATCGTTACCATTGAAGTCTGCTTTGGCTCCATGAAAAACTAGCCGGATGAAAGGCTTCACAAGGGAATTCTCTCCACGGATCTGGTCTCGGTTCTAAAGTTCGTGCTCTGATGCTCTGCCGGCGGCCAGATTCCTCCCCTTCCCTCTTCCTTGCTCTCTCCTCTCTCTAACTTCTTAGAAAGAGAAAACTTAAGAGGAAATGAGGAATTAATCCTCTATTCCCGGACTTAAGAAGACAGGAACTCATCTGGGCCGTCAGATCTTGTTTAAAGAAAACGAACGGCTCAGATTTTCCTAAATTTTCTTAATCCTGGTCGAACACGGCTTTGCACATGACCATGTCCCAGGTTGTGTGCCTCGATCAAGACACGATTGTCGAGTACAGAAAAGCATACGGGTTAGGACACGCCCGTTTCCCAACCCGACACGCCCGTGTCGGGTCATCGACACGTCCGTGACTAGTGGCGTGTCACGAATAACCGCCACGCCAACCGCCACGACCCTTGGTGGACACAGGTGGCCACACGCCCGTGCCGAATCTAACATGCCCGTGTCATACAGTACACACCCATGTTCCGGGCCGTTTCCCAAGTCGACACAGGACCAAACTTCAAGAGGATTATACGGCCATGTGACACGCCCGTGTCACATGCCGTGTGCCTGACACGTCCTGTGACATGCCCGTGTCACAGGCAGTGTTTGAGCACTAAACGTTCGTCGACCTTGACTGGACTACCCGAGCACGACACGGCTATGTGACACGCCCGTGTTCACCCTGCTAAGAACTGAACTTGGTTCGAACACCGCCCGTTTCACTTTTAAGTTTCAGGGCGTTACAAATTCCCCCCCCCCCCTTGAAGAATTTCGTCCATGGAATTATGTAAAGGTACACAAAACAATTTAAATATTACCTGCGTGGAATAATTCGGGGTATGCTTCCAACATAGTCTGCTCTCGCTCCCAAGAAAGCTCCTCACCTCCGTAGTTATCCCATCAGACTTTAACCATTCGAATTTCCTTGTTGTGGAGCCGTTTGACTTCAAAGTCTTCAATGTGAACTGGCTTGACACTTGATCGACCGCAATAACCTAAGAAGGATCTTGTACCACCTTCCGCAATACCGAAACGTGGAATACATCGTGTAGCCCACTCAATTCCACCGACAACTTCAATCGATACGCTCCTTCACCAATCCGCTCCAGGATCTCAAACGGTCCAAGGTATCTCGGAATCAGCTTCTTCAAGCGTCGAATCTGCGAGACACACTTGAACGGATTGATTTTTAAATACACACATTCGCCAACACTGAACTCCACATTCCTTTGCTTTGCATTATAGTATTTTTCCTGCCTGTCCTGAGCGATCTTTAACCATTCCAGAATCGTACGTACCATTGAAGTTACGTCTTCCACTACCTGATGTTTGTATAGCTTCGACTCGCTTGTCTCCAACCAAGACAATGGCGTGCGACACTTTCTCCCATACAAGGCCTCGAAAGGCGCCATTCCAATACTTGCTTGAAAATTGTTATTGTATGCAAACTCTACCATATACAGGTGATCTTCTCAATATTTTCCAAAATCCAAGACGCACATGCAAAGAATGTCCTCCATCATCCTGTTGACCCTTTCAGTCTGACCATCCGTTTGCGGATGAAAGGCTGTGCTGAAACTCAGCTTAGTTCCCAACAACTTATGCACCAGCCTTCAGTCATTTGACGTGAAGCGTCCATCTCGGTCACTAGCAATACTGTGTGGCACACCATGCAACCGTACAATATTATCCACATAGAGTTTGGCTAACTTTTCCACCGGATCTTCCTTCCTATTCTGGATGAAGTACGACACCTTTGTCAATCTGTCTACGACAACCCAGATGGCGTCATTTCCCTTTTGCGACCTTGGCAAACCATGCACAAAATCCATGGAAATGTCGTCGAACTTCCATTCCGGGATACGCAAGGACTTCAAGAAACCTTCGGGCTTCTGGCACTCCGCCTTCACCAAGGCACAATTTTGGCACTTTGCCACAAAAAGTGCTACATCCTTCTTCAACCCTGGCCACCAAAACAACTTCTTCATGTCCCTATACATCTTTGTGCTCCCCGAGTGGATTGAGTACTTGGTATGATGAGCCTCGTACATCAACTCCTCCCAAAGATTATCCGCACTAGGGATGCATAAGAGACCGTCCTTCCTTAGCAGTCCATCTTCGACTGTAAATTGGGAATTTGACCCATCCAACGATTCATCCAAGATCTACTTCATACTACTATCCTGAACCAAAGCCCGCCGAATCTTATCAGCTAGGTCATACTGCACCTCCATCCAACACAATATTGCCTCGGCACTAGCCTGCTTGTCAACGCATGAGATCTCCAAAGCCTCAAAATCACGGACCAAATTCTCATCATGCACCGCCAACTAGTTGTCTTGCGCCGGTGCCCTACGACTCAACGCATCTGCCACTGCATTTCCTTTCCCGGGCACATAATGAATTTCGAAAGTGTAGTCCCCCAAGAACTCCATCCACCTCCGCTGCCACATGTTCAGGTCCTTCTGATCTAGCAAATACTTCAGGCACTTATGATCGGTGTAGATATTGACCTTCACACAGTACAGATAGTGCCTCCACAGCTTTAGAGAAAATATCACGGCCGCTAACTCCAAGTCATGGACCAGATAATTTCTCTCATGAACCTTCAACTTTCGTTATCCATAGGCTATTACGCTCCCATGTTGTAGAAGAACACAGCCCATACCACTGCCCGAAGCATCACTATAAATTTCATACCCCTTGGACCCACTCGACGAATGCAAAATAGGCGTCGTGACCAACCGCCTCTTAAATTCTTCAAAATCCTGCGCACACTCCAGCGTCCACACAAACTTTTGATCCTTACTTGTCAGCGTCGTGAGTGGCAGCGCTATCCGTGAGAAGTTCTCTACGAAGCGCCTATAGTAGCCAGCAAGCCCCGAAAAGCTCCGGACTTCTGCCACCGTAGTCAACATTGGCCACTCCTGAATCGCCGCTATCTTCGCCGGATCCACCATTATTCCTTCACCACTAACAATATGACCAAGGAACGCGATTGAGGATAACCAGAACTAACACTTGGAGTACTTAGCATACAACTGATTTTTCCTCAACGTCTCCAATACCATATGAAAATGTTAGTAGTGATCATCCTCACACGCGAGTACACCAAGATGTCGTCGATAATACTATCACGAAATGGTCCAGGTACTCTCTGAACGTCCTGTTCATCGAATCCATAAACACAGATGGCGCATTGGTCAACCCAAACGACATGACTGTAAACTCGAAATGCCCAAACCGCGTGCTGAACGCTGTCTTTGGGATGTCACTTTCCCTTATCCTTAGCTGGTAGTTTTCGGATTTAAGATCTAGCTTCGAATATACCGTTGAACCAACCAACTGATCAAATAGATCGTCAATCCTTGGGATCAGATACTTATTCTTTTCTGTATGCTTGTTCAACTCCTGAAAGTCGATACAGAGTCGCAAGCTCCCATCTTTTTTCTTAACGAAGAGGACGGGTGCGCTCCAAGGCGACGAACTTGGACGCACATACCCTTTCTCTAACAATTCCTGCAGTTGCACCTTCAGCTCTGCCATCTCCTTAGGCGTTATACGATATGGAGGGCGTGACACCGGTTTGGCACCCGGCACAAGCTCAATTGTAAAATCAATCTCCCGCTGGGGAGGGGCTCCCGGGAGATCGTCTGGGAAGACATCAGGATACTCGGACACAATTGCAATACTGTCAAAACTAGGTTTAGGTGTTGAAGACAGCACTGAAATGACAAACAGCTCAGCGCCGGACCAAACTGCCTTAATCACCTGAAGAGCCGACATCATAATCTTGATCGACCCTTTCATGCCCGCTAACATAGTCTCCTGATCAGTATTCAGTCCCAACATCACCTCCTTTTGGTTGCAATCAATGCATGCTCGCTGCTCCGAGAGCCAGTCCATTCCAAAGATTACATCGAACTCCACTAACGGCAGCACCGACGCTTGAAAAACGAACTCCTGATCCCCGATCTGAATCTTTACTACACAGACTCTATCCGCGCACATTGAGCACCCATTGGGCAACAACACATCCAACTTGTCTTTTGCCATCGATAAAGGAACTCTGATGCGCGATATGAATCTTTTGGACAAGAAGGAATGCGAAGCTCCTGAATCAAACAGGGCTCTCGTCGGACTATCAAAAACTAACACAAAGCCTAGCACCAAGATTTATAAGCTAATATGTAAAAAGGTAACAGCTACAAAGCTAAACAGTAATAATTTAACTCATACCTGTCACCACGTCAGCTTTCTTAATGGCCTCTGCAGACCAAGGTTGTATACTCTAGGCTGGGCTGGAGTATGGTGGGATGCGATCGACTCCGTCGGCTTCCTCTCTTCCTCATAAGTTGCTCCAGGCCTCTTCTCGGACTTTGCACGTCCGCTCCAACACTCTCGTGCAAAATGCCCCACCTTTCCACAGTTGTAGCACGCTCCTGGGACTTGACTTGAGTTTGCCACCGTCGCACCAGACGATGGGGCTGAACTAAAAGTCTTCTGCTTCTTATTCCATCTGCGGAAACTAGACTTGGAATTTGGCACTTTGAACTCTGACCTCTTTTCCCCTGGGTCCTTCTTCCCTTGAACTCTCATTGTGACCCTTTCCAATGACCGAGCTGCATTTACTAAGGCTAGGAATCCCTGCGCCTTAGGCCCAGCGAGGAGTAGCTATAGGTCGCCCCGTAGGCCCTCATAAAATCGGTTGGTCTTCCGCTCCTCTTCAGTAAACATAACACCATCATAATGACCTAACCGAGTAAACTCGTGGAGATACTCATCCATGCTACTCTCTCCCTGAGTCAAACTAAGGTACTTATTCTCCATCTCAAGATTCTGGGCAGAAGGTAGGTATCTTTCCAAGAACAACCCTGAGAATTCCTCCATCGGTACATCAGCAAGTTGCCTTTCCACCAAGAGATGAACCTCCAACTCGTCCCCCAACATCCTTGCCTCACTAGCCAATAGGAAGGTCATTATTGTGGTCTTCTGCCACTCCGCAGTTTTTGTGGTGGTCATGACCCTCTTCATAGTAGAGAGACAATCCTCAGCTTGAGTTGGCGTTCCCATCCCGTCGAATACTGGAGGATTAAAGCTCATCACATGCTTGAGCTGTTTCTCCGTGGCTCTCCTTGGAATTACCGGATCAACTGCCCCACGCTCTACCACTCCCAGCTCTGCCACTCTAATCGGTTCTTGCTCATTAGCAGGTGGTGCGGGCGCACTTGTTGGGCATTGATCATAGCAAAGACATCTTCAGCCACAAATCTGATGGTTTCTGAAGAAGGATGTGTTGTAGGCACGTCACTCGGTGCACTACTATCCGCCGATTGCGGACGTTCTGATTGCCCAGCACCGCTCCTAGTTACCTATAATAGCATAAACCCTTGATTAGGCCACACACAAATTGCAAAAACAAATCATTTGAATGCTCAGGTTCCTTAAAACAAGTGTATTTTTCCATTCCTAAGTGGGCATTCATGGGTTCTTTTATGTTATAACGATGACGCACATACATGTGCTCACCACCCCATAAAAGAATTTGCCCATGAATTAAAATACAGATGACTGACACCCTAGTCTGATACCAAATTGTAACACCCCCATCCATCGTATGGCATATAACAGAAGGTCCAGTAGGAAACCGACGCCATATACCACGGACAGTCGTAAGGGTTACAGAATAATACCAAAACTCAACTACTCGCCCTAGCACTGAGCATTCTAGCGGAAGCTTTTAAACAGCTTAAGAGAACAAAAAATTTGCACAACAACGGCATAAATGTCCACTATACACCACAAGAATGAATACAACAAATACACAAAAGAGTACTTGGCCTTATGTCCTTACAAATGTTCACTTGACAATATAATGTTTTACATACATCGGCTCACAGGCCGGCCATACACGACAAAAGTAAAACAACAGTTCGCTTCAGCCTTCGAGGGCCAGCTCAGCAACTTGGGCTTCAATCCGCTACTTGGCGCTTGGTTCCGCAGCACCTGCAAGCAACATTCCACCACACAGTGGCAAACAAAGCAACGGTCAGCTAAGGCTGACCAAATTATAACGACCCCGCCCCTTACTCGGGACGGCAGTGCTCCTTCCCTACATTTCTTTAGCCCAGCTAAACCTTTATGTGCATAAGTATATTTTGCCACAAGTGTAGGCTTGCTCGGCCAAACACCCCGTGCACTCAAGGCACATTCTCAGTGAATCCGGTCAATTCCGTGGCTTCACTACCATCCTCGGGATGGAAAAAATTGTGAGCATTTTTTATTCTTTCTGACCGAAGTCCAAGACTCCCGACTATGCCAACGGCCAGTTCCACTTTAGGGCCTTTAGCATCGAACCGCAAATCCCAGGTCCGTTTCCACCCGCCCGTTGCTCACACCGCATAGTCACTTTAAGATGTACGCACGGGCCAAGCTTCACCCAGATCCTAATTCATTCCCAATCAACACATAACCCAGTTATGTTCAAGGCTGGCTTCCCGACCGCCAAGTTAGCAGAATTGCGATTCCGCCCAGTTTTGCGAGTGCGCCTTGGAGTTAATACCCAAGGATCCCTGCTGCAATCTACCGCGTAGAAACCCGAAAACAACGCATGGAGTCTTCTTCGGCTACTCATGGCAATGCAACATCACTGATCAAGACAAACACGTCCGGGTAGGCTTCACACACAATGCCTATGTCCGTACTACGATTACAGACTCTAATAAGGGGGACTTTACATATTTACCCCAAGGAATACCGCAAACTCACCGCACACTCGCGGGAGCGGGTTGTCCCATGCAAAGGAAGAAGAGCTTCACATGCTCAAGATGAAAATCGTTACCCTTGAAGTATGCTTTGGTGCCATTGAAAACTAGCCGGATGAAAGGGTTCGCAAGGGAATTCTCTCCACGGATCTGGTCTCGGTTCTCAAGTTCATTCTCCGATGCTCCGCCAGCGGTCGGATTCCTCCCCTTCCTTCTTCCTTGCTCTTTCCTCTCTCTAACTTCTTAGAAAGAGAAAACTTAAGAGGAAATGAGGAATTAATCCTCTATTCCCGGACTTAAGAGGCAGGGACTCATTATGGCCGTCAGATCATGTTTAAAGAAAACGAACGGCTCAGATTTGCCTAAAATATCTTAATCTTGGGCCGAACATGGCTTTGCATACGGCTGTGTCCCTGGCCATGTGCCTCAATCCAGACACGATTGTTGAGTGAAAAAAAGCACACGGGTTATGACATGTCAGTTTCCCAACCTGACACGCCCGTGTCGTATCATCGACACGCCCGTGACCAGTGGCGTGTCACGAATAACCGCCACGCCAACCGCCATGACCCTTAGTGGACACGGGTGGCCACATGCCTGTGCCAAATCTGACACGCCCGTGTCATACAGTACACGCCCGTGTTCCGGACCGTTTACCAAGTCGAGACAGGACCAAACTTCAAGAGGATTATACGGCCATGTGACACGCCTGTGTCACATGTCGTGTGCCTGACATGCCCTGTGACACGCCCGTGTCACAGGCAGTGTTCGAGCACTCAACACTCGTCGACCTCGACTCGACTACCCGAGCACGACACGTCCATGTGACACGCCCGTGTCACAGGCCGTGTTCTCCCTGCCAAGACCCGAACATGGTTCGAACACCGCCCGTTTCACTTTTAAGTGTTGAGGCGTTACACATAGTTGATAGAACATTATTTATTAGACATCATCATGATAGAATCTTATTAGTACAAATTTATGTAGATGATATTATTTTTATTTCTACTGATTCCAAACTATGCAAAAGGTTCTCTGACCTGATGCATTCTAAGTTTGAAATGAGTAGCATAGGTGAACTCTCTTACTTCCTTGGTCTCCAAGTGAAACAATCACCTGATGGCATCTTCATATCTCAGTCCAAGTATGCTAAGGAATTAGTGAAAAGATTTGGGATGGCTGTTGTCTCAGCAATGAAAACACCCATGGCTTCCAATATTGTGATTGATTCTTATAAAAAAGGGAAACCTGTTGATCAGAAAACTTATAGGGCTATTATTGGATCCCTATTATACCTCACAGCAAGTAGACCAAACATCATGTTCTTTTCATGTTTTTGTGCTTGGTTCCAAGTGAACCCTAAAGAATCTCATCTAATTTTGCTAAAAAGAATTTTGAGACATATAAAGGGTTGCCCTTATCTAAGACTTTGGTATCCAACAGAGTCAGAGTTTGAGTTAACTGGATACTCAGATGCTGATTATGCTGGATGCAGAGTATACAAAAAAAGCACATCAGGAACATGCCCATTTCTTGGTGATAGGCTTGCGTCTTGGTTTTGTAAGAAGCAAACATCAGTGTCCACTTCAACTGTAGAGGCTGAATACATTGCAGCTGGCAGTTGCTGTTCACAGATAATGTGGATTGAAAATTAACTGCTGGATTATGGATACAATCTAAATAATTCAATTATATTTTATGATAGTACTAGTGCAATTTCTATTGCTCAGAATCCAGTCCATCATTCTAGAACTAAGCATATAGAAATAAGACATCATTTCATTAGAGATAGTGTAGATAAAAAGAAAATTAATCTTAACTTTATCGCCACTGATTTTCAAAGAGCAGATATCTTCACCAAGCCTTTGGATGAAAAGAAACATCTATTCTTCCTAAATCAGCTTGGAATGATAAATGGAGTGGATTAATTTATTTTCTGTCTATGTTTGAAGATCTGTTCACAAATCGTCGAACGGAGATAGACGATCGGAGAACTCATCTTGAGCTCTATCGTCGACCTGAGATCGACGACAGCTCTGCGTGAAGCTAAAATTGTCGACCAGAGATAGACGGCTTTTACTTCAGAAAATAAATCGTTGACCTGAGATCGACGATCTATTTTCCCTCTTCATTCAGAGGCCGACGATAATATTTGTCTATAAATCTATCGTCGACCTACGATTGAAGTTTTATTATCTTATCGTAAGACAGAGCCCGACCATTCGTATTCCAAAAAAACCCTATATTAAGGTTTCTCATCGTGCTCTATCTCGCGCCTTCCAAGTTCTCTTGCACTTGATCTTTGTTTTCTTTGCAGGACTCTAATGGCGATTTCAGCGGCGGTTCTTACCTCGACGAAGTTCGATATAGGATTCGACATTGACATGGATTCCTTCAACCACTGCAATCAAATCTTCTTGGATATACTGAATCTCTTCAAAGAATAGAATCTGAAGAAGATAATGTCCACCAGGATCAAGATTCCAGCATATGAAATTAAAGAATGTGTTTACTCTTCAACATCTCCAGATGAATCGACTATGGTTGGAACTATTTCTAGAACCCAGGTTACTCTAACTCCAACTATACTTTCTGAATTTTTTGAATTAGTGAATGGAGAAGATGCTCTAGAACTAGATACCTCTGAGTATAGTTCAATGCTGATAAGAATGGGTCATCAAGAAGGAACACCATCAAAACTGCTTAAGAAAAATCTGTTTGTAGAATTTAAATTCTTGGCAGATGTTGTTGGTAAAGTTTTAATGGGCAAGCATATACAGCTCATGATAACATTAACAAGCAGCAGTTCTCTGTGATGTCTGCTCTAGTTAATAGGAAATCTATAAACTGGGTAGCTCTTTACTTTAAGCTGAGTAGAAGGAAAAACTCTAAGAAATAGGTTTGTTTTGGGAGAATATTAGGAATATTTCTCCAGGCTAAGGCTCCTGAATTGCTGGTCTCCTAGACCCAATTCATAAATGCCAGTAAGAGGTTGGACTCCTCTCTGTTTGCAAAGTGGGAGAGGACCATGCCTATGCCTTCCAGTGCCTCCAGGACTTCTGAGGATACAAGAGCTATTGCAGCTGCTTCCCCAACCCAAAAAGATGTTCCTCTCTCTGTCTCAACATCAGTCCCCTCAGCTCTTGCCTCCCAAATCAAATCTTCTCCAGTTCCTTCACCTCCACCTCCTGCTTCACCTATCCATATTACGACCTCCCCATATCATCCTGCATCTCTACATGCATCTCCTCATGCATATCCTCATGCAGATCATCATACATCTCCTAAGCACATTGCTTCTCACATCATTCCTCTATCCTTACCCTCTCAGATTCCCTCTGAGCCAATCCAAAAGGATGTTCCATCATCGTCTCTTCCCTCTTGTGTGCCTCCATCCTCCTCTTTTCCTGAGTTAACCAATACAGACTTGCCTTCTGCCTTCTCAGTTTGTTCAAATTGTTGACATCAAACTCCTTACACCTCCTCTGAGCCTGAACCCCTATACCTAAATTTGTCAGATATAGCTCAAGATCTTCTGAAATTCATTTCCCCCTCCTTAGAGCAACTTATATCCCAAGCTATAGCTCCTCTCTCTGCCTCCATCAGAACTCTTTCCAATAGAGTTGCTGCCCTCTCCTCTGTCCCTTCTTCTGGGGGCCTGGCTACAGATGCCTCTACAGCCAGGCATGGGGAGATATCCAATGAAGAAGCTCCTATGTTCTCTCTAGCAGCTACAGATTCAGCAGATATGAAGAAATATGAGTCCTCAGATGATCAGATTGCTTCAAATACTGAGATTATTGATATTAATACTGATATAGAAGAAATAGTTCTTCCAGAAGTTTTGACTGTTGGTGATTGTTGCATCAATCCCACAGTAGATATCTTTGGTTTGTTGAGTTTCTTATGTACACTTTTTCTATATTGTCTTCCAAGTAAAAAGCCATATTTGGCTATTGTGTGTTGTACTCCCTCTCTAAGTCATGAAGTTGTCAGATAACTAAAGGCAAGTTTTTAAGTTCCTATATATGAAGAATTGATAGTTGAAGTTCCTCTAGTAGAAAAGTTTGATTCTCCTATTTCAAGATCTTCTGGTGTAACCTATGTTTTGGATGATAGCCCCATTCCAAGTCTTAATGATCTCATTGCTCAAGATATTGCTGTGGAAACTGTAGAAGTTCCTGTTGAAGTTATGCCTCCACCAGCTGTAAAGGAAGTTCCAAAAGAAGTAATTGGAGAGATTGATGCAATGTATGATAATTCCCAAGGCTCATCTGATTATGATCAAGATGATGATTCAGATTCTGATGACAGCAAAAAGAAAGTGTCTAAGAAAAGGAAAGCTCCACCTAAGGCAGTTCCGAAGCCAAATCCTCATAATGACACTCCATATAACATACTCCAGAAGATTTCTCCTTATCAAAGAATACCACAATGGATGTGGTTGTTAAAAAATGAGCAAAAGGTCAGCTCCTCCTCTTCCTCCTGCTGCAAGAGCTTCAGGCAATGTGACTCAAAGTTCAAATATCTCTAAGCCTTCAAGGTGAGCTCCTTCTCAAGCTCAGAAGCCTAGCACCTTCTCAGCATCAGAAGCAAGCTACTTCTGGATCTCAAAGGCATTCTTCATATCAATCTTCTAAGTCCAAAGGCAAGCTCAGTCAAGTTCCTCCTCCATGATCTCTTTACTCAAGTCAAAAGCAACAGAATCTTGTATCAACAAATTTTCAAGCTCAATCTACCCAATTCAGAATTTTATCTCAAAAGCCATCACAAGATATGATCTAGAGAAACCTTCCCTCCTCCTACTTATCCAGAACTTGATCCTAACTTTAGGATGGCCAGACTTAATAAGCTAATTGGATTGTCTCAGATTAACAAAGCCAAAAAAAGAAGGACAAGATCACTCACAGTTTACTACTATGTCTTCTTACAGAGAAAAAGAACTTGAAAGGATGCAAGTAAGAAAGTATTCAATCCTGCTGAATATATGTCACTTCATCCAGAAGCAATTGTACCTAGAGCTGAAACTCAGAAAACCCTTGTTCAGCAAGACTTGAAGATGTCTAATTAGGAAGCAGAAGACACAACCAGGAAGATTATCTTTGCTATATCTTCTTCTGCTCCTCCTCCTGAAAATCATTAAGTCATTCTATAAACCTTTATTGTTTTACTGTTTTATTGCTCTGCCTGAACTCTATGTGATTTACACTGTTATACTATATCTGCTGCATTCAATCAGATATCTATGGCATTGTATTTATTTTGTTTCTGTTTTTCTTCTTGGTTTTATTCTATGTTGAGTGACCTCACCCAAATAGGGGGAGATTGTTAGAACCCTTGTTTGATTTGGGCTAGGTCCACTCTTCAGTTGTTAACTCATATATATAGCCAGGGTCAAGGTCTAGGTCTAAGATAGTCTCTACAGGTCAGACTTCTCAAGAACAGCTGTGGACTTTTCTCTCCAACATCTCAGACTCAGAAGAAATCTGTGAATTTCATATCAGTTCGACTTTGGTCGAACTCAGCTCGATGATCGTCGATCTCCGATCGATGATCTCAGAGACTAGTCTCTGAACTGAGCTCGACGATCTACGAGCTCAGGTCGACGATTTCTCTTTTGTTCACAATTGTCTCAGGTCACAGATAGTTGATCTCAGCTCGACGATCTTCCAGCTCAGATCGACGATCATTCTCTGTGTCCGACTTCTTAAATTTTCAGTAATTGTCTTGAAGATTTATTTCCTACTTCATTGATTCTATTTATGTCAAAAAATATCTGGTATTTAATGCTAATATTCTCAAGGCATATAGTCGTTTCTTTGCAATATTAACTATTGTATTTCACAGAGTTATTATTTTGACTTATTTGCCAAGACAGTTGGGGAGAGAATTTAATGTCAGATTTTATAGCCGTTTCTCTCCTCGTTTTCTACAATAATTTAAGGAATGTTTTTGAATCTCAAAAATAGACATTCAGACTGGTTAATTGACAGACAAGCAGATTCAGATATAGACTCTCAAAGGACACAAACATTTCTGTAATAGCTCTCAGAATTCTCCATTTGCTCTCAGAAAACAGAAGAAGAACAACAAATTTTCATCTTGAGTCTTCTTCAGTTCTATATTCAGGAATCTACAAAGACAGAAAATCAACATCATTCTACAGATTCTGAAGAGGAAGAACACCAGTCTATTGAAGACCTACACCCTAGACAAAGCTTCCATCTTCCTGAACCTACTCAATATCTCAGGGGGAGCTTTGGCATCATCAAATCCACATAGTCTTCTCATTTGCTTTGAGAAAGAGAAGACTGAAATCTATTTTCTTTTACCTCTCTATAGGATAAATGATGTCAATATTCTTTAAGATTTGTCCATGATTTATCGAGGGGATTGATGATGATTGATTGAGAATCATCACTCCTATATTCAAAATTTGGTTCTTGTGCCTGTTCAACTCTCCTAATGGCCATGAATGTAATGCCCCAAATTTTCTGAAAACAACACAATGATGGTAACTGGAGGTTATTGCCAGGCGGTAAAGCTAACACTGGTAGTATCCAGCTGATTTAAAATACCAGTATCTCTGGACGGCATCGCCTGCCATAGTGTTATACCTTATGGCGGTAGCCAATGAATTAATTAAACCATTATCTCTGGAAGGTACTGCCCGGTAGTAGAGGTATCGCTGGAGGTAGGATGCCACATGTCATGACTTGTTGAGGCAGTCATTGGGTAGCAGAGCGGTGCTAGATAAGATGACCGCCTAAGCTATTGCACGGCGATAACGAGTTTCGCACGGCGGTAGCCATTTAAAATGTGAGCTCAATGAATCATGGTCATACACTCTTTAGGAGGTGGAGATACTATGGATGATAGTGTGGCCGGGAGTGTTAAGAGACTATAAAGATGTTAGAACTTCTCATTCTATTCCTTACTCTCTCTCTATCTCTCTCTTGTATTTTGGGAAAAGGAGAAAAATAATAGAAGAAGATGAAGGGGAAGGAGAAGTTAGAACCCATCGTTTGAGAAAGGTTTGGAGGCAATCTTGTGATTAAAGTAGCAAGTCGAAGCAAGATCCTTCGAGAGAAAAGCGATACGGATGTTTCCATCTGGATCAAGTACAAGCTCATGGTTCCTAAACAATCGACAAGGGTGACGATCTTCCTTCTTGGACATATGAAGTTCTTAATTTGGCATAGTTGCATGAAGTCCCCGACTAATTGGTGGAGAGCGAAGGGATTCCCGACGGGTCAATACAAAGTATCCCCGGAAGAAATTGCATATAGAATCCGGAATCAAATGTGTGGAATATGCATGTTGTAAGAAGCTCATCTGGACAGGTTAGTCTGGATTGGTGATGGTTATCTTTTTTTTGCGTGTCAGAGAACACTTTTGTTTATAAACGTGTAGTTTTACGGAGTTTTGTGGTGTGTAGCTTGCTACAGGTAGAACTGGAGTCGTACTCTAGGAAAACACCCAAAATTTGGGGAAGAAATAATGTTCTGTCCTCTACCGCACAGCAGGAGTTATACTACTGGCGGTAGCTCCCAGAGAGCTTTTGATTATGGTTGTGAAGCCTGTGTCCATGATAAAAGGTGGGTAGCATGTTGAGCTGAGAGCCTGGAGTGCCCAACTATAGTGTCCATGAGAGCCAACATTGAAACATAACATGATTATATATTTATTAAACGAGAAAGGGGAGGCCGAACCGCATCCTGTCGAGCTCATAATGGCATTGTAATTTGAGCAACGGAAAGGGCTGAGCTATACCCATACTATGTCTCTCAACTAGTTCACCTAAGGTAACTGGTGTGGTCGGGGCATAGGAGAGATTCATTAGCAATAGTTTATGCATGACTATAATGCTCAAGTGTTACCATCAAGTCTAGGACTGTGGATGGTGGTGGGCCTGGGAAAGTCCAGAACACCAAAAATGTGTACTAAGTGAATGAGACATATGGCCTTACATGCTAATGATTGTGAAGGTTGAGGTATAAAGATATTGTCAAGCTATTTGTTTGTTGGAAAGGAGCACTGACTCCCCGAGAGAGGGGTGGGGTCGTAATAATTTGGTCAGCTAATGCTGATCGTTGCCTTATTTTCCAACTTTTTGGTAGGATGTACCTGTGCAGGTGCTGGGGAGCCAAGGGGGAAGTAGCGAACTAAAGTTCCTTTGTAATTGTGAAAGTTTGGAGTGTTCGGGCGGCCTGATTCTAACCGCAGCGGTCTAGTTGTTCCAACAGTCTTGCGGTCTGGTCTGGCGAAGAGAAGCCGTAGCTGTCTGCTTGAAGCCGCAGAGGTCTGGCGAAGAGAAGTTGCAGCGGTCTGCTTGAAGCCGCAGCGTTTTGGCAAAGTGTAGCGGTCTGTTGAAGCCACAGTGATCTGACCGTGGTTATAGTCCGACAACTTGCAGCAGGCGGTCAGTTCGAGAGGCTGACTCTAGGAGATTGCGGCTTTGTAGTTAGTTGTTTTATTTCTTGTATAGTTGGCGGTTTGGTCATGTCAAACCGCATAAGCCGCACGGCTTGTATTTAGTCCCACATCGCTTGTTGTTAATCTCTCTCTCCTCCCACAGTTTCTATAAAAGGGGGCATACCTTTGTAATCTCTATCCTTTTGAGCAATAAAAGTTTTCAGTTTACTCACCTCATTTGTCCATTTTCTACATGGTATTAAAGGAAACTGATCCTTTGCTTACAGAAGGTCGCGGTTTGTTGCTCTAATCGCACGACCTCTTCAACCGGCTTCATCCGGTTTGGGCGGCTTCTTTCTTCTCCCTTCCCACCCTTGCTTATCCCTGTGCTTGCGACTTGCTTCCTCCCGGGCTTTTTCTGTTCGCCCGGCTTCCCTTGATAACCGCGTTGTCTCTTCTCTATTGCGAGTTTCGCCCTTGGTCACAATTTCTTCCTTGCCGCTGGTGTGTTTTTCGCCTTGACCGGGCGGCCTCGTGCTCTTTTCTCTTCTTGCTGCTTCTTTGCTAGTCTCTTGTCTCTTCTTTGGCGTGAGTCCGCATTTTGGTCATAGCTTGTTCCTTGCCGCTTGTGTGTTGACACCTTGACCGTGCGGTATCCGTCTCCTTCTCCAACCTATTCTTGATTATTTTGTCCTTTTTACACTCCGCACTTTCTTTCATTCTGTTCGTGCGGTTTGCGTCGTGTTCTCTTATTATCTGACTCTTCTTTCTTCTTGAGCAGTTTTTTCCGCCCTTGGGTCGCAACTTTTCTTGTTTTGTTGTTAGTGTGTTGACACCGATACCGGGCGGCTTGTTTTTTCCTTGACCGCGTGTTTCTCTTCTATTCTTTTCTCGCTGGCATTTCTTTACCCGCTGCGGTTTTCGCTCCTTGGTCCGGTTTCTTCCGGTTACTTATTCTCTTCCTTCCATTTTGGTCGCGGCTTCTTCTAGTCGCTGGTTTATGAACCTTTGACCGGTAGGACTCCTCGGTCTCTCATTCTTCTTCATTGTTTGTGCAGGCTAGTTTCTCCCTGGGCGGTTAGTTTACCTGCTTTCCGACTTATTCTTTCAAATAACTTCTCTTCTCTCTTCTACTACTTGTGCTCTTGCAGTCTCCTCTGATAAGTGGCTTATTGACTCTGGTTCCACTAGTCACATGACTGGCAAATCTCATTTGTTTTCCTCTTTACTTGAGACAAATAGGTTATCTCCTGTTATTGTTGCTGATGGGACCTCTGCGCTTGTGCATGGTATTGGCACTATGCATCTCTCTTCATCTTTGCTATTAGAGGACACTCTTTATATCCCTACTTTCCCATGCAATTTAGTATCTGTTGATGCTCTTTGCACCAAGTTAAGTTGCACAGTTACTTTTACTGGCACCACTTGTTCTTTCTCTGATTCTATTTCTAAGGCTACAATTGCTACTAGTACTGCTCATGGTGGCCTGTTTTATCTTGACAATGTTGTTGCTCTTTCTGATTCTTCCTCAATTCAATTGTTTCATCATTGTCTTGGTCATCCTCCTTCTCGCCTCATTCATCAACTTCTTCCAGACCTTCCTTCCGACGATTTTCATGTGAACTGTGAAGCATGTGAGTTGGGCAAACATCATCGCTCTTCTTTCCCAGCTCGAACGTGTCGTTGTTCTTCACGTCCTTTTGAGCTTGTTCACTCTGACATCTAGGGCCCTTCTCCAATTACTTCGGTTGGTCGCGGAAGCTTGTACTTTGTCACATTTATTGATGATTTCTCAAGATGAACTTGGCTGTATCTCTTAAAGGATCATTCTGAACTGTTCTCTTTATTCTCTGCTTTTTATCATGAGATCTTCACATAGTTTAGTGTGACCATTCAGATTCTTGGTACTGATAATGCCACAGAATATATCAGTCATCAGTTCTCTTCATTTTGTTTGGACAATGGTTTGATTCATCAGACAAGTTGTCTGTATACCTCTCAACAGAATGGCATTGCTGAACGGAAGAATCATCATCTTCTGGATGTTGCTCGCAGTCTTCCTTTGCAAATGAATGTCCCCCAGTCTTATTGGGGCCATGAAGTTCTTCTTGCTTTCTATCTCATTAACCGTATTCCCTCGTCTATTATTCAAGGCAAGACTCCTTTTTCAGTCTTATATCCAGAGGCCGAACCATTTCTTTGCCCCTTAAAACCTTTGGTTGTACTTCCTTTGTTCACGTCCCTTCTCTTGGATGAGACAAACTTTCTCCCCGATCAATTAAATGCATATTCCTTGGCTATTGCCCTACTCAAAAAGGCTATCGATTTTTTGATCCTCTCCAGCGCAAACAGTATGTTTCTGCAGATGTTACCTTCTTTGAAGATACTCCATATTTCTCCTCTCCTTCTTATCTCGTACCTATCGATACTTCTCCTTCCTTGTCTATTCACTCGGCACCTCCGCCAGAGCCGGTTCTTTCCGCATCTCCTCCGGCTACTCCTTCTATTTCTCGGGAGCCTGATGGGTTATCCTTAGAACCCTCTGTGCCTCTTCCGGAGCCTCTTTTGTCTTCGGCCAGTACATTGCCTCCTAAAGTCAGCAGTGACCTCGATCTTCCAATTGCCTTGCGAAAGGGTGTTCGCCAATGTACTCAACATTTGATTGGTGCGGTTGTCTCCTATGATCAGCTTTCCCCAACTGCCAAACGTTTTGCTCTTGCTATTTCTTCTACTGCCATTCCAAAAACTTATCAAGAAGCTCTTTCTCTTCCTAAGTGGACGGATGCTATGGATGAAGAAATGAGCATGTTAACTGAGAGAATGAAATGGACTCTTGTTCCACCACCTCTAGGCATTGATGTGGTTGGGTGTCGGTGGGTCTTTGTGGTTAAGTATCTTCCAGATTGCTCTGTTGAACAGTATAAGGCTCGACTTATTGCCAAAGGGTTTACTCAGACATATGGGGTGGATTTCTTTGATACTTTTTCTCCTGTTGCTCGCATCAGCACTATCCGTATTCTCTTCTCTGTGGCTATTAATTGAGACTGGGAAATTTCTTAGTTGGATGTTAAGAATGCCTTACTTGATGGGGATTTTCAAGAGGTGTTATATATGGAGGAACCTCCTGGGTATGTTGCTTCAGGGGGAGTATAAGGTGTGCAAGCTTCGGAAGGCGATTTATGGTTTAAAGCAGAGTCCTCGAGCCTTGTTTGAAAAGTTGAGTGAAGTTTTTTCTCTTATTGGGTTCAGTCGAAGCTCTGCTAATCATTCTTTGTTTATATGCAAGACTACTAAAGGTCTTATAGTTCTTGCTGTCTACATTGATGATATTCTTTTGACTTGTGATGATAAAGAGGGCGTTGATCTAGCCAAAAAACATCTTCGACAATACTTTATCACTAAGGATATGGGACCGCACAAGTACTTCCTGGGAATTGAGATTTCACGAAAGAGGAACTCGGTGGTTCTTTCACAGCAGAAGTATGCGCTAGATCTCCTTAAGAAGATAAGTCTTTTTGGCACGAAACCTGCTCGTTGCCAAATGGCTGTTGGTGATGATAAAGGTTGGACTGATGATTCTCCTCTTCTCCTAGATTTCACTGTATACAGGCAACTTGTAGGCAAACTTATATATCTGACTATTACTCGACCAGATATTTGTTATGTAGTTGGGAAGGTTAGTTAGTTTATGCAAAGTAGTAGACAGTGTCATCTATGCTCTGCCATGAAAATTTTGGAGTATGTTAAAGGGTCTCCAGGAAAGGGCTTATTGTTTCAAAAGAATGGTCATCTGAAGATTGAAGTATATTCTGATGCCAGCTATGCTGATAACAAGGAGGATAGAAAGTTTACATCTTGTTTTTGCACTTTTGTAGGAGTAAACCTGGTTAGCTGGAAGAGCAAGAAGCAGGCAGTGGTTTCATGGTCAAGTGCTGAAGTAGAATATATCAGCATGGCCTCAACTACCTGCGAGTTAAAATTGCTACGGGCACTTATGCTTGACTTGGGAGAAGTCTATGACCATCCTCTTCCTATGTTCTGTGATAACAAAGCTGCCATTTATATTTTAAGGAATCCTGCCTTTCATGAGAGAACAAAGCATATTGACGTTGGTTGTCATTTTATTAGAGAGGAGATTTTGAAGAATCAGGTTTGCACTCCGTTTGTTACATTAGAAAGAGAACTAGCTAACTTCATCACCAAACAAGTTACTCCATCTGAGGAGGTCTATAGCAAGCTGGGCATGGTCGATATATATGATCCAACTTGATGGGGAGTGTTAAAGTTTGGAGTGTTCGGGCATCCTGGTTTCAAACCGCAGCGGTCTAGTTGTTCCAGGAATCTTGCGGTCTTATCTGGCGTTCTGGCGAAGAGAAGCCACAGCGGTCTGCTTGAAGCCGCAGCGGTCTGGCAAAGAGAAGTCGCAGCGGTCTGCTTGAAGCCGCAGCAGTCTGGAAAAGTATAGCGGTCTTCTTGAAGCCGCAGAGATCTGACTGTGGTTGTAGTCCGACAACGTGCAACAGGCGATCAGGTGGTCAGTTCGAGAGACTGACTCTGGTAGATTGCGGCTTTATAGTTAGTTGTTTTATTTCTTGTATAGTTGGCGGTTTGGTCATGTCAAACTACATAAGCCGCACGGCTTGTATTTAGTCCCACATCGCTTGTTGTTAATCTCTCTCTCCTCCCCCAATTTCTAAAAATAAGGGGCATACCTTTGTAATCTTTATCTTTTTGAGCAATAAAAGTTTGCGGTTTATTTACCTCTTTTGTCCATTTTCTACAGTAATGTTGGCTGGACCTTGAGGGCGAAAAGGTAAACTATTTACTATTTTTATGTGTGATCGGCATGTGAGCTGATGTTTGTAAAACACATTCATTGATAAAATAGTTTATAAGGCCTTAAGGCTAAAATACTTTATGTATTTTATATATCATTCCTATGGTATTATTAGTGGACATTCTTGGTGTTGGGTACTATTACCTAAAGCTTCCCCTAGAATATAACTTTGAGTAAGGACATGTGTATAGTTTTGGAATCCATGCATAACTTTGCTGACTATTCGTTGAATATAGCGTAGGGCCCCGACCAGATCTTTTGTTTTATTTATCGTGATGGATGGAGTTGTTATAATTTGGTATCAGCTTCTAGTGTCGGTCTTTTTTATTCGAATTTGGGGTGAAATTCTTTTAAGGGGTAGTGAGCTTGTGTATATGTGCTATCATTACAACATGAAAGAAGCCATGAATGTCCACTTAGGAATGAAAATACACATGTTTGTGGAACCTGTGTGTTCCTATAAATGCTTTTTTGTAATTTTGTTCGCCACTTAATTATTTGTTTCACGATTATAGGTGACTAAATGCGTGCGAGGTAGTCTTAGCCCCAGCACTTGGAAGAGAGTAGTGCACCAACTGAGGTGTCTGCACCTCCTCCGTCTATAAAAATGGTTTGAATGATAGCTGATGTGGTCTTCATAATGATTAATGCCCAACCTAAAAGGCATGTGCAACCCCCTGTCCCTAGGGTGTCTTCGATGTCGGTTGGTGTACTTAAAAAGATTACAATAAGAAGATCCCCTGATCAGTAGTTGAACATGTGTTTTGTGTAAAGAGAACACACAGTCACGGAGTACATAAATGTATTTGTTATGCTAAGGCGTTATGTAGGATTCTTGTTAGAGGATGAGGAGACCAAGATCAATAGATTTTATAATTGTCTACGCGACGAACTATGACTTTTATTGGTGGGGACAAAGGTATTTATATTCTTAATATTGGTGAAGTCGGCTAGATCTTTGGAGATAGATTTGGTGAAAGTCTACTGGATGCCAGAGCTTAGAGTACCGAGCTCTTCAAAGTTAGGTACTGAATGTGGAACAAGAAGTCTAAATCTTCTGGGCCAGCTTCTTTATCTGCTATTTCTGGAGTAACTTCTGGGCGAGGCCCAATTATTTGTTATACTTGTGGCAATCTGGGACACATAGCCCGAGATTATCATAGTGATGTTTAGCAGACAAAGAAGTCTCGGTCTGGAGTAGCTGCAGGAAGAAGTCCACCGAATTTATACACGTGTATAAAAGGGGAAAATTATGCTTGAGACAGTCGCAATGTCCCTCTGGCATGTAAAACCCCCCTCCCGGAACACAAGACACGGCCGAGGGAGGTGTTATGCCCAGAACATCCGCCTTATAGTAGCATCAGCACACAAACTATCTGTACCACAAGTCGCCAATTATGGAGGCTAATTTCTAATATTACAATGCCAAACCAACCAATGAGAAGAATGCAGAAGTCATGATCCACAAACGTAATGTTCATAAGTAGTACAATATAACAGGATGCTACATCAATTCTTATAATATCAGAGTACAAGAAATTGCACGAAGGGCTACAAAAAGACGCTTAAAATTCTCACATTTGTTGCAGAGGGGAGTGAAGGCATTGTAGTATCAGGGCATGCCCCCTAGCCTGACTACCCTCCTGCATGGGGTGTTACTACTACTCCATAGGTGTTGTGTACTCCTAAAAACGTCGGTGTAGCAACTGTTAGCAATAAAGTATAAGTGGCTTCACATCCGCAAACCCCGGCGACTCTTAGGCACCAGGCAGAGGAAAAGGAAGAGGAGCACAATGTTACAGTAATATATATCAAACAAGTGATAGGAGAGTATTGATAAATCCAGTAGTACATGTGTATATCAGCACTTTAATAATAAGCAGGTAATAATAGTATGTATCAACATTTGTAAAGCACATCTATACTAACAGCATATTAAACCATAAGTACAAAATTTAACTTTACTTATAAAAATGCTCATATAAATTTATAAGTGAAGGGTCGGGTACATCAAAGTAAGTCAATATATAAAAGTGCCCACACAAATTTATATGATGAGGATCTTCTGCGGTGTAATGTAATGAATGAATGATTATGATGACTCACACATGCTTACACACACACTCTATTTGTTATGTTGACATAGAACTTAGTTCCCACTTTTAAAGAGGTAGCGCTCCTCTCAGGCATCACCCATCGTAGCCAAATGGAGATAGTGCAGCAGGTGTCTCCAATACTAGGAGGGCATACACACTACATGGTCTAGGCCTTCGTACGCCTCAATATTATCGTCCTCCAACCAGCAGAGCTCCTGCATATTACCACATAGAAGGGTTCTTGGGTAGATGAGTACCAAGAGTCCAGCCCAACTGGCCTAACATCACGTAATGGGTCTTCTGGAAGTAAACACTAAAGAGCCCAGCCTAACTGGGTCACAGGAACGGAAGGGGTCTTTGGGAAGAAAGCAAAAGAAAAGCCCAGCCCAACCGTCCTAGGTCAAACTATCAGATTTCGTTAGTGTGATGATTGGCAAGCCCATTGAGCTGCCACAATAATCCTCAACACAGGTTCATCCACCGTGTGTCTACACACACACACACCTATAAACCCCACACATTGTCATGGTTCTAAACATCCAAGGGCTCCAACCGAGTCCCTTCACATCACAACTTACCCGTTCCCTTAAGCCTGCAAGGGCTCCACATCAAGTCCCTTTTTCACTTTAACATAGGATTTCAACTCATCCTAATCACTATATTAAACCCCCACTTCAACCCATAGGGAATGCACATAACTCTAATCAGTGGAGAACACAATCCATGGCGTTTCATACCAAGCAATCTTAAGGATTGTTTGTGCTCAATATTATATCTCCAATACGAGAGGTCAATGACCACACTCGTCATTCAATCAAGGTTTATTTCTCTTCAAACCCTTTTTTTGTTATTGTGAATACCTCTTTATTTAATTAAGCGATCGTTTCCAACAAATCACATTTTACGATCTTCAATTATATCTGCTTAAGTCACAAAGACATTTAGGCAATGTCATTAATAAAATTGCAGTAAAGATTCTTTCGACAAATATTCTTCCAAATTTATAATCAGCCGAAATTTACTCATAATAACATCCTCTTCTTAATTCCCAAATCTCATAAGATCAGGTCAATATTATAAGAGAATTTAACCAAACACATACACATCACCCTTGTGCATCACAGTTAACTAAAACTGGATTTTGGGATGCTACAGTCCACCAAAAATTAAGACCAACCCCCAATTGGAAAGGTATTTCCAAGCGCTACAACTTTTGTGTTGATCCTAGGGTCCAAATCTAAGTCCATCGTGCCCGAAATCGGCTTTCAGTCTTGATGTGTACACTTGGACAGAACCTATCCTGTACAAAAGTCATTTCAATGCAAAAACTTTGGTCGCACTTTTAGGGATCTATAGAGCTTCCTAGAAATGTGTAACCATCCGTTCGAAAGGTCTTTCTGAGGGATATAGCTTTAATGTTTAACTTAAGACCTAAATACTACCGGAGCATACTTAAGATTGTGCCTAAAGTCTGTCATGCACAGTGGACATATTTTTGTTCAACACTTTTTGCACGCATCATAAAGACGGGGGAACGACATTGGTTCGTCCTCTTACTCTATCCATCACACAAGTTACATCCGACTTCTCTCCTCCTTTTCCCCCTCATTAGACAACTATTCTTCAAAAAATCAAGTCTGTCATCTTTGTAATGAAGAGGGGAAATGATTGAAGGTAAATTTATGGCGATCGACGCCCTAGTGAAAAAGTTCTAGTGTAACACCCCAAAAATCCCAAGTTTGGACTTCAGGCTGGAAAACAAGGCCTGGGACACGGGCGTGTCCTGTTCAGGTTTCTCGAGTGTGTTTTTGGTCTCGAGAAAGCATTGAATGAGGAACACGGCCTGGGACATGGGCGTATCCCAAGCCATGTCCTACTCTGGGTGTTGTCTCAAGCACTCAATGCCATGAGAGGTGTTGAGTGGCGTTGAGTGAGGCACACTGCCTGGGATACGGGCATTTTCCAATCCACGTCCCTCTCTGTGAGCACTCAATGCCATGAGAGGGAGTTGAGTGGCGATGAGTAGGTACACGACCAGTGATACGGGCGTGTTAGAGGGCGTGTCCCCCTCGAGTTTTGGCTAAGGTCATGTGACCTTGTAGAATAAGGGCTAGACACGGGCATTTCTGAAGCCGTGTTAGGACATAAGGCCTGTGACACGGGCGTGTCACATGCTGTTTTACTTCTCTGGGATCAGTCGGTTCATGTACCGCTTACAGTACACGGCCTATGACACGGGCGTGTCACAGGCTGTTTCAGCCCAAATATTAGACTTTCAGAACGGTTCTGAGCAATTCTTTTCTTTCATGGGGATCCAATGGACCTTGGTGTTTCCTGGCTAGATAAGAAAGGAAATGATGAGTTCTTTCTCATCATAAGCTTAGCATTCTCTTTCTAAAAAGAAGAGTGAAAGGAGAGCAAGGGAAAATAGAAGGAAGGAACTCCGGCTTCTGGTGGTGCTCTGGTGGTCCAAATTGTAAGCCGAAGCTAGCTATGTGAAGGCAAGGCCGTTGCGGTGAAGTTCATCTGTCTCGATTTTTCTCTATGGCTCCGAAACATCTTCCTAGGGTAACCATCTCCTACTCTGACAAGTGAAGTCCTTCGTTTCTGCATATGCTTGGAATCCTCCACCAAAAGGTGGAAATCGAAGTGATTCCCTGGTGTTGTTGTGTTTCATCCCTAGATATAATAGAACTAGAATTGTGTAGTACGGTTAAGCATGCTGTGTGAAGCCCATCCGGACGGGTTGGTTTGGATTGGTGATGCATTGTTTGCAATTTGGAGAAACTCCGAGGAAAGAGGGAGTTGATTTTTTGTGTTCTTACTCTTGTGGCCATAAGTTCCATCATGTGTGAAGTTGGGACGTGAGGCCGCAACTATGGATTGCTTGTGTTGAACGGGCAAGGTGAAGCCGTACCCAAGTCAGTCAAGTCTTGAGTCTGACGACTATGAGCAACGGGAAATGGTGGGCTTGTACCCGCGTTATGGTTGTCTACCCGTGGGGGTGCTTAAGGCCCCGGTAGGATCACATAGCGGGAGTCTCTGGCTTGCGTGCCATAGAGACTAGGAATGCTCATTTTGGACCGTCATGTCTGGGATCTCTGAACGGTGGTGGGACCCTTTTTTTCCGGTACACAAATAATGTGCCCTGAGTGCACAGAACGTCGGGCCGTCAGGCTGGCATTTGTGATATGTATGAACCTGTGCAGTTGTGCACGTCCTTGGTGGATTGTTATACATATGTGATGTGTGATTTAAATGCTTTGCAGTAAGGAATTCCGCTTCCCCATGCTAGGGGCAGGGTCGTTATAATTGGTCAATTAATTGCTGACCATTGCCCTGTTTGCCACCGCTTGGTGGATTGTCTTTGCACAGGTAGTGAAGGTCCAAGCGAGAAATAAAGGGCTGAAGTCCCTGCTGCTGCTGCTAGCCCTCGAAGGTTATGTTTGTTTACTCTGTTTCATGTGTGGCTGGCCAGCGCGCTGAAGCTTGTAAACCACACTATTGTTAAGATAAACTTGTAAGGCCTTAAGGCAAAACTTATTGTATACATTCCTGTTCTGGTATAGTGTACACTTCTTGTTATACTTGAGTTCAAGTTTTCTACCATGAAGCTTCCGCTAGCATGCTCTGTGTTTGGGTTCGATGGTTTGTGATATTATTTAGTAGTTTCTCCGCCTGTTTGTAAAATATGGTATGGGGCCCCAACCAAACCCTCTATTATATTGCACATAACGGGTAGAGGTGTTTCAATTTTATATCAGCACGTTGGTCTTTCTCTTTCGAATTTGTGGTCGAATTATTTTGAGGGGTGGAGAGCACATGTAAGTGCAGTGCTGCCGTTATAACACAAATATTGAACTCAAGAATGTCCACTTAGGAATGTAAATGTATGTTGAACCTGTGTGTTCCCTTCTATATGTTTGTTGTTTCATTGGTCTCTAAAGTGCGTTTCTACATATATAGGTGACTAGAAGTGTGGCGGGTCAGTCAGAACCTCACAATTCTATTGAAAGTGCGGCACCAGCTGAGGTGCCCACACCTCCTCCATTAGTTGAAACTATATGGATGATTACGGAGATAGTACTCGTTGTGATGAATGTGCAGCAGGCTGGGTAGGCTCGGCCTGCAGTGGAGCCAGTGCATGCTGAGTTAAGGCAAGAACCGGTAGCAGTTGTGGTTGATCCGCGAACAACAGATCAATAATTTTAGCGGTTCATGAGCTTCAATCCACCCACATTTACTGCGGCAGGTTCTCTATCCCAAGCGGAGGATTGGCTCGCAAGGGTTAAGCGAGTCTTGACTGCAATTAGAGTTGAGGAGGAACAAAAAGTCACTTTCACCACTTTCCTACTTGAGGGAGAGGCTCGGCTTTGGTGGGACGAGGTCGAACTGCACCACTTGGCAGGAAGACAGTTGACAGGAGTCTCGATGGAAGAGTTCTCTCATCTGTTTCTAGCAAAACATCTACCGACGCAGCAGAGAATTGCTATGGAAATGGAGTTCCAATGGTTAACACAAGGAGAGCATAGTGTTGACGACTATCTTCATGAGTTTACGCGTTTGGGACATTATGCGGGTGCTATCTTCGATGAAGAAGAGCGGATGACTAGTCAGTTTTACTGGGGATTACAAAATGAGCTTCGATATTTTCTCTCGAGTTCTGTGATCCAGGGGTTTTAAGCCTTGGTCTGTACAGCTCGGTCTTTGGAGGCGGATATGAAAAGAGGACAAGGCAAAGGGAACTTGGTTATTACAAAGCCGGAGTTCACGCCGCTGCGTCAGGAGAAGTTTGGGTACTGAAGGAGATGGTGAAAGAAGTCCAAATCTACTAGACAAACTCTTTCAGTGGCTGTTTCGGAGGTGTCTACTAGTTCAAACCCTCGTACTTGATCCACATTCGGCAAGCCAGGACATTACGCTCGAGATTGTAGTCTTGGTCCTCCAAAAGTGGAAAAGAAACCGGGTGCCTCCTATATAGAAAACGGGAAGGCTGTAGCAGAGTCTTCTACATCGCAAGCGCAACACCGAGTGTACAATCTTGGACAACAATATACCATCAAGCAGGCTGATGTTGTCACATGTGTGAGTAGGTCATTGTTTTATTATATGCTTTATGCTGTAATTATGATGTACTCTTTATAACCGTGACATTATAGGTTCTGTCCTTATAAGGAACTATCCAGCTAGAGCACTGTTTGATACAGGTGCTTCACATTCATTTCTGTCTGAAGATTTTGTATTGTGTATCGGGGTGCATATACGGACCACGACAGACAGTATGAAGGTGTTATTACCGAACGGATGTATAATGAGAGCGGATAGGTCTTGTTGTGCTGAGGTAAAGATAGGGAGTCGGGATTTCACAATGGAAACATCAGTATTACCAATCTCTGAGTTTGATATCATCTTTGGTATGGACTGGCTTTCAGAGCAACATGCCTGTATCGATTGCACTTCGAAAGAAGTTACACTGGGTCAGAGTACCAAACAAACGACTAATTTCAATGGCATGCAAGGGACGAGTAGAATTTTGATATCTTCTTTCCAAGTCGTTAAAGCAGTTCGGAAGGGTGCAGAGCTATACTTCACACTCGTTGAGGCAGTGGAGCTGAAGGCCAGTGTAAGTGAGGTTCCAATTATATCGTACTATGCTGATGTATTCCCAAAGTACCTTCCGGGGTTACCTCCGCAAAGGGAAATCGACTTCTCTATCGAGCTGGTGCACGGTGCGAAACCTGTGGCCCGTTCGCCTTATCGATTAGTGCCAAAGGAAATTACAGAACTAAAAGTTCAGTTGCAAGATTTATTAGAGCAAGGCTATATACGCCCAAGTCAGTCACCTTGGTGTGCGCCGGTTCTCTTTGTGAAAAAGTACGGTAGCTTGTGTCTATGTATTGATTATAGAGAACTGAACAAGGTGACCGAAAAGAACAAATATCCGATTCCACGGATCGATGATTTGTTTGATCAGTTAGTGGGCTCAACTCTATATTCCAAGTTCGATTTAAAATAAGGCTATTATCAGTTGAGAGTTCGTGAAAGTGACTTACCTAAAATAGCGTTTGGAACACGCTATGGTCACTTTGAGTTCACAGTAATGTCGTTTGGGCTATCAAATGCACCATCGGTATTTATGGACTTGATGCATAAGACGTTTAGAGAATACCTGGATCTCTTTGTGATTGTCTTTATTGATGATATCCTCTTATACTCTCAATCCGAAGAGGATAATGAAAATCACTTGCGGATTGTGTTGCATACCATGAAAAATAACAAGCTCTACGCCAAGTTCTCTAAGTGCGAGTTTTGGCTGTCGTCGGTAGCTTTCCTTGGCCATGTGGTTAGTGGAGAGGGAATAGCGGTGGATCCTTTGAAGATAGCTGTTATACAAGAGTGGTATGCTCTCTCTACAGTAGAAGAAGTCCGAAGTTTCCTTGGGCTTGTGCGCTACTACCGGCGCTTTGTAGAGAATTTCTCAAGGATAGCCTTGCCTCTCACTACGATGATGAGGAAAGATCAGAAGTTCGTGTGGACGCCCGAGTGCGCACGAGCTTTTGAAGAGCTAAAGAGCCGTTTAACCACGGCGCCAATCTTGACATCGCCATATGGTCTGGATGGCTTTGAGGTGTATAGTGATGCATCAGGGAGCGGCTTAGGCTGCATTCTCCTACAATTTGGGAAAGTATTAGCATATGGCTCACGCTAGTTGAAAGTGCACGAACGAAATTACCTCGTCCATGATTTGGAGTTGGCAGAGGTAATATTCGCACTTAAACTATGGCATCATTATCTTTATGGCATGAAAGTGGATATATTCACGGACCAAAAGAGCCTGAAGTATCTGCTTGATCAGAAAGAGGTGAATATGCGATATAGAAGGTGGATGGAATTTCTTGGTGACTACACCTTCCAAATTCATTACACTCCCGGTAAACGGAATGTAGTTGTAGATGCCTTGAGTCGGAGGACTCCGGCAAGAGCGAATTGGTTGCTATAGCATGATGAAAGGTTAATTCGAGAACTGGAAGCATTAGATAACTCTTATGTTGACAAGAATACCACTGCTAATGCATGCTTGAACTAGACAGAGGTACAGTGTGACCTGGCAGATAGAGTTCAGCAAGCAACAACACTTGATGAAAGTTTACAAATATACGCAGCGGAATGTAAAGATGCTCAGTTTTCATTTAGTGACGGCCTTGTTTGGAAGGACAATCGCTTGTGTGTCCTAGATAGGGGTAAACTGCGTGAAGAAGTGATGTATGAAACCCACTTCACAAGGTATTCGATTCACCCCGGGAGCACGAAAATGTATAAGGATCTGAAGAAAATTTTCTGGTGGCCTGTGATGAAGAAGGACATAGTTCATTACGTTGCAAAATGTCAAACATGTGCCTTAGTAAAGGCTGAATGCAAAAAATCAGTAGGTTTTCTGAAGTCACTGCATATCCCTGTGTGGAAATTTGATGATATTTCCATGGATTTCGTGCATGGGCTGCCGAGATCACAGCGTGGGAATGATGCGGTGTGGGTGATTGTGGACCGGTTAACTAAGGTGTAAAATTTCATCCCAAACCGAAAGGACGATCCAGTTGAAAAGTTGGCAAAGATGTATGTGGATCGAGATGGGCATTTCACTTCGGGGGATTGGAGATTAGTCCACCAACTGTTGGGTAAGAAATTACATTTCAGCACGACCTTTCATCCTCAAACGGATGGTCAGACTGAAAGGACCAACAGAACATTGGAGGATATACTCTGAATGTGTGCGCTAGATTTAAGGAAGAGTTGGGAAGATCATCCATTTATGATTGAATTCGCCTATAATAATAGTTACCAGGCTAGTATTCAGATGGTGCCCTTTGAGACTTTATACGGTAGGAAGTGTTGTACGCCGTTGGCTTGGGTGGAGACTTGTGAAACAAAGTTGTACATGCGAAAGGAGCTAGATGACGCCAACTTAGTTATATGAATGTTATGGGAAAAACTATTTGTGTCGCAAGATAGGCAGGCTAAGTATTTCAATGCCAAGAACCGAAACTTGGAGTTTGCGGTGGGCGATTGGGTATACTTGAAGATTAAACCCTTTAAAGGTGTGTCAAGGATACGGCGGCAGAAAAAGCTAAGCCCAAGGTATCTGGGACCGTTTGAAGTGGTAGAGCGTGTTGGTGAAGCTGCCTATCGGTTAAAACTATCGCTAGAGCTGAGTGATTTACTCAATCTGTTTCATGTCTCGGTGTTGCGGAAAGCGGTGATAGAGCCATCAAAGGTGGTTGATGCAAATAAAATATTAGTCAGCAGTGGGCTAACGACGAAGGTTAGACCCATTCAGATCGAAGATAGAGCGGACAAACAGTTGCGGAACAAGACAATTGGGATGGTAAAATTCCGGTGGGATAATTGTTGTCGTGAAGAGCTAACATGGGAGCGGGAGCAGACCATGCGAGCAGAGTTTCCCGAGTTGTTTCTTTGAACTATTGTATCGTGCGTCTTTTGTTATAACAAACCTTTGGAGTTATAATCTTATGGTTGATGGATTTCCTTGCTGTGTGCAAATTTCGGGACGAAATTTATTATAAGGAGGGGATTGTAACACCCCAAAAACCCCATGTTTGGACTTCAGGCTGGACAACACGGCCTGGGACACGGGCGTGTCCCAGGGCGTTCGTTCTCAGGTTTATCGAGTGTGTTTTTGGTTTCGAGAAAGCGTTGACTGAGGCACATGGCCTGGGACACGGGCATGTCCCAAGCCGTGTCCTACTCTGGGTGTTGTCTCAAGTACTCAATGCCATGAGAGGCGTTGAGTGGCGTTGAGTGAGAAACACGGCCTGGGACATGGGTGTGTCCCAAGCAGTGTCCCTCTCTGTGAGAAATCAATTCCATGAGAGGGCATTAATTGGAATTGAGTAGGTACATGCCCAATGACACGGGCGTGTCAAATGGCGTGTCCCCCTCGGGTTTTGGCCAAGGCTGTGTGACCTGGAGAACACGGGCTGGACACGGGCGTGTCTGAAGCCACGTCAGGACACACGGCCTATGACATGGGCGTATCACATGTCGTGTTCTTCTCTGGGTTGAGTCAGTTCGTGTACCGCTTATAGTATATGGCCTATGACATGGGCGTGTCACAGGCCGTGTCAGCCCAAATATTAGACTTTCAGAACAGTTTTGAGCCGTTCGTTTTCTTTGATGGGGATCCAATGGACCTGGGTGTTTCCTTGCTAGATAAGAAAGGAAATGATGAGTTCTTTCACCTCATAAGCCTTAGAATTCTCTTTCTAAAAAGAAGAGAGAAGGGATAGCAAGGTAAGAGAGAAGGAAGGAACTCCGGCTGCTGGTGGTGCTCCGGTGGTCCAAATCGTGAGCCGAAGCTAGCTCTGTGAAGGCAAGGCCGTTGTGGTGAAGTTCGTCCGTCTCGATTTTGCTCTATGGCTTTGAAATGTCTTCCTAGGGTAATGATCTCCTGCATGGAATCGTCCACCAAAAGGTGGAAATCGAAGTGATTCCCTGGGTTTGTTGTGTTTCATCCCTAGTTATAGTAGAACCGGAAGTTTGTAGTACGGTTAAGCATGCTGTGTGAAGCCCATCCGGATGGGTTGGTCTGGATTTGCTGATGCTTTGTTTTCCATACGGAGAAACTCCGAGGAAAGTGAGAGTTGATGCTTGGTTTTCCAACTCTTGTGGCCATAAGTGCCATTCTGTATGAAGTTGGGTCGTGAGGCCGCAACTATGGATTGCTTGTGTTGAACGGGCAAGGTAAAGCCATACCCGCATCAGTCCAGTCTTGAGTCTGATGACTATGAGCAACGGGAAATGGTTGATCAATACACGCATTATGATTGTCTACCTGTGGGGTGCTTAAGGCCCTGGTAGGATCACATAGTGAGAGTCTCTGGCTTGCGTGCCATAGAGACTAGGAATGCTCATTTTGGACCGTCATGTCTGGGACCTCTGAACGGTGGGGTCCCTGTTTTTCTGGTACACCATTAATTTGCCCTGAGTGCATGGAACGTCAGGCCGTCGGGCTGGCGTTTGTGATATGTATGAACCTGTTGAGTTGTGCACATCCTTGGTGGCTTGTTATACATATGTACTGTGTGATTTAAATGCTTTGTAGGGAAGGAATTCCGCTACCCCATGCCAGGGGCAGGTTCGTTATAATTGGTAAATTAATTGCTGACCATTGCCCTGTTTGCCACCACTTGGTGGATTGTCTTTGCACAGGTAGTGAAGGTCTAAGCGGGAAATAAAGGGTTGAAGTCCCTGCTGCTACTGCTGCTAGCCCTCGAAGGCTATGTTTGTTTACTCTTGTTCATGTGTGGCCGACCTGCGCGCTGATGTTTGTAAACAACACTATTGTTAAGTGAAACTTTTAAGGCCTTAAGGCCAAACTTACTGTATACATTCCTGTTCTGGTTTAGTGGACACTTCTTGTTATACTTGAGTTCAAGTTTTCTACCATGAAGCTTCAGCTAGCATGCTCTGTGTTTGGGTTCGATGGTTTGTGATATTATTTAGTAGTATCTCCACCTGTTTGTAAAACATGGTGTGGTGCCCCCTTTGGACCCTCGATTATATTGCACGTAACAGGTAGAGGTATTACATCTAGCGTGGTCCATTTCTTGGAAAACTCCATTAACTCCAAATCATGCTCTCTTAAGCCGATGTCTCTCCTACATTTTGGATCTAAAGATTTAGCAGCATGACGGGTTCTCCTCCTTAGCGGCATGAAGGTGTTCGGCTTCTGGATGTAGAGTTTTGTTTCTTCGTTCTTCCCGAGAGCAGCTTGATGGGGAAGACAATGATCTACTTTTGTTTGAGGAAGTCACATTAAAGTAGGGTTTTGAGAACAACCATAAATTTGGAATAACCATTCATGCCACATGTCACAACTTCAGTGGACCGTACTTGGTTATAATATTAAAATATGACGTTTATAATACTTTTCTGGCTCTCTGTACAAGTCATGAATTATCGTAACTTTCTCTAGGTGGTGTGTAATTGCGACAAAAAGTTTGAATTTCGCCAAGTCCATTCATCTAGTGCTTTCGACTATTTGCCGAGATCATTTGACCATTCATCGAGACAGTATGGTTTCTTCAAGTCCTTTCGATCAGTATAAGTCCTTTCGAAGATTCGTCAAGTCCTTTCAATGAGTTAGTCGAGTCCTTCTGATGAGCTCATTAAGTCCTTCTAACGAGTTCGTCGAGTCCTTTCAATGAGTTTATCGAGTCCTTTTGACATGTTTGACAAGTAAGTCATCAATACAGGGCAAACGAATTCCGCCAAGTCTATTCGTCAAGTACTATCGACGATTCGTCTAGATCATTAGACGATTTGTCAAGACAACATGAACGGTTCGTCGAGTCTACTTAGGATTTCTTTCATTTTGTCCGGCTCACTAGCCACTCAAGGAGACACAGAACACGCACGTTGGGTGTAGGTCAAAATGGGACATTACATGGCGATGGCGGAATAAAATAATGTTACAAGTATGAATAAGGGAGTATCTATAATAGACTACTGTACTTTCTACTTCTTGTAAGAATGCAAGCTTTACATGTATGAACTATGTTCGAACCTATTGTTCATCGGGTTGATAAGAACTCATTTTAACTGGGTGCATCGTATCCCTTTCTGTTGATGTATTTGTGTTATTTCTCAAAGTGCTTTTATTCATCTAAATATGAGATTTGGAAAACACTGCCTTAAGGGTAAAGGGTAAACGCAGGTGGAGATCTTTGTGTTAAGGTGTAGATAGGAAGTAATGAATTTAGGCGTGAAGCGTCTATGCTGCCAATATCTTAGATTCGATGTAATCCTTTGTATGAACTGGCTCTCGGAGTAGTATGCCTATATTGATTGCAACTCTAAGGAAGTCCAACTAGGGCAGAACACCGAACACGAGACTAAATTCTCTGGTATGCGAGGATGGAGCAAGATACAGATGTTTGCTCTCTAAGTGCTCAAGGCAGTTTAGAAGGGCGCGGTTCTTCACGCTAATGGAGGTTATAGATTTGAAACCAAGTTACAATTACTTTCCAATTATATCGAACTTTGTGGATGTGTTTCTAAAGATATCCCAGGGATTCCACCTCAGCGAGAGATCGACTTCACTATTGAGTTGGTGTTAGGTGCAAAACATGTGGCATGCTCATCGTACCTAGTAGCACTAAAGGAGAAGGCGAAACTGAAGGTTTAGTTGTAGGAGTTACTAAAGTAAGGCTATATACGTCCAAATATGTCACCTTGGGGTGCAATGGTCCTCTTTGTGAAGAAGGACAAAAGCTTGCACCTATGCATTATTTATCGTGAACTTAACAAGCTAAAGGAAAAGAACAAGTATCCAATTCCGAGAATCGATGATTTATTTGATCAACTGGATGGATCAACTATCTATTTGAAGATGGATTTGAAGTCTGACTATCATCAGTTGAGGATTAGGGAAAGTGATATTCACAAGACAGTGTTTAGTTCACGCAATGGTAACTATGAGTTCACTGTGATGCTATTTTGGTTAACCTTTAGAGAGTATTTTGACCTGTTTGTAATCGTCTTTAACTATTATATACAAGTACACACTCAATCAAAAGAGGATCATGCGAATATTTGAGGTTGGTTTTGCATACCCTAAGGAGGAATTTGTTGGATCGTCTGGCCAACCTTAGAGTGGGGGTGAATAGGGTTTTACACGTTAAATAAAAGTCTGAATAATTTTGTAAAGGGAAAACTAGTTATGGATGCTATCGCGAGGCGCTAGCTTGTAAGCGCACGGTAGTGGGTTACAGATCTCGTTCTCCTAAGAAAATTTCTCCTTTGATACGTGCGTACCCTTCAGAGATCCACCGACAAACACCGATGATGTTACAAGCAGAATTAAGAACAATAAATAATTCTATTCAAACCGAATCAAAAGATTTTTACAATTACAAGTGCTTGATCTCCATGACTCCGAAGATCGGAGGCAGTGAAAGTCAAATCTCTTTGCTTTTCTATACTGACCCAATACCCGGAGAAGTTGGATCTCTCCCTTTCCCTCCAAGATATGTCTTCAAGCCGGCTCTTAACCTTCATGTAAGGAAGTCTCTTAGAGCCCCACTAGATCCCCAGATCTTTATGTCCCTTCATCGAGATGATTTCTCACAGAATCCTCCCCGGATTCGGAAAACCTTCACCGATCGATTTTCCTCACCACAATGAAACAGAAAAGAGATTAGTAAAAAAGTGTAAAGAAGATTTAAGATTTATTCTCCCTCAAGACGATTCATCCATTGAGCGATGCGTGGTTGGGCTAATGTTCCATGTTTGGTTGCAACTGATCAACTCATCTTCCTTGTTGTAGCCCTTTGCTCATTGGAGATCTTTGTGCGCGAACAAGAGGGAGGGTGCTTTCTCATCCTTGCATAGAGATGGTGGAACGATGCTCAAAGGCGGCTCCTGAAACCTAGAATGAAAATTTGTCTCCCTTTAGTTAGTCTAAGGAATGAGAAAAACGAACGCCTTTTATACGTCTTTGAAAAACAGGCTACCACCGGAGATAAGACTAGCGCCCGGTGGTAGGTCGATGTGTGCTAATGTGACAGCTATCACACATATTTGGAAAAAAAATCGAAATAGATTTTTTTTCCATTTTTTCATACTAGCGCGGCGTGGTACCCAACTAATGCCTAGCAATAGCTCGATCTTCTCGGGGAATCCACTCGACACATATTGAGAGGGCTAGCGCAGTGTAGTAGGTAGTGTTGCATGGTAGTTCCCCGAGCGCCTATCCAAAAAAAATCCCGAGGCTAGCGTTGGCGGTTGTGCTAGCGCTCCGCGGTAGGATCCCAAGATCTCATTCAATTAAATCCAGGCTACCGCTCGGCAGTAGCTCTTAACACGCGGTATTAGGTCCCAGATTTGAGTTCTTTGCTTCTTTTAAGCATGAAAACATGCACACCATACCAAACACAAGTGTGATCAAATACAATATAGGATTTGATATTATCAAACTGGAGATATATGAACTGTAGACTCCAACAAACTACCCCTTTTGATAATATCGAACCCCATTCATGAGATATAATAGTTGAGATGCATAATATAGTGCACATAAGAAATAATCTTTAAAATGATAGGTTTCAAGTTGCTTATGACTCCCCCTACAAACACGCTCCCCCAATATACGTTCTTTACATTCTAACCCTATCGACGTGCACACAATTCAACAAGCTTCACCTATATTGTATCTTCCCTAACTCAGGACTCATGAACATTCTATTCTCCTACTTTTGATATTATCAAAATCGGTGGGCAAGATCGAAAAACACTATACGCATATACGGGAAAAAATGCAGTCGACAAAAAGCATGAGAAATAGCTAACAATACACGCTGTGTAGTGACTATAGAAGCAAACATAATAGGGGTGACCGAACAACAATAAGAGAATATAATGCATAAGGGTATACGAGCGGAGAGGCAAAACATATCAGTTTTCAGAGTAAAAAATATTTAGACAGCACAGGTGAAACTAAATACACAACGATTTGGAGTACAATGCTAAGAGATTTATAGAGTTAAAACAGTGTAACATTATACTAGTCAAGAATAGAAATCATGCACTAGTACTTATGTGTTATAGACATGTAATGCAGTTTCCGTCTAATTCTTATGCATGGAAAGGTTAGATAGAAAAATGACATGTGTATGTGTAGCATTAAAAGAAAAACCATCAAGTAGAAATAAAATTTAGTACCTATTTTATCTCAGTAATTAAATATGTTATCACAAGAGAAATAGAGTGAAAAATCACATCACGTTTCTATCTACTTCATACCAAGACTAGAACTAGGGGTACTAAACATAAAGTTTTAGTCTTTGCACAAGATCGAAACGATTATTTTGACCAAGGTGCTCATCCTCACAATGCTCGTGAATACATATCATTAGAAGTGAGTAGTGTTTGGGGGTATCCTTAACACATGATTTGATAGCATGCATAGCTTATCAATTCTTTTCTATTTTTTAGTTCTATAATTATTATAGCAGTTATTTTAAGGTCACAAAATCGATCGAAATCTACCCGCATAGATAGATGCACTTTAACTTGTATACACAAGACATGAACACTAGAGATTTGGACCAAAGTTCTAACCCTTATATAAGAGCATGTTCATCGTGACATTGATTGTTCAAGTTATTCCTAATGTGTTAGACACAATATCATGAGTTATAACGTGTAAACATAGAGTTTCTACATGAATGCTTTGTTTAGGATTGTGTGACTAGTGTAAAGTCATTCCATTACCTAAATCCTCATGCATACCTAGAGGCATATTCAGCATATACTACTATGTTTAGTCACACTCAGTAGCTAAGCACCTATAGATTCGACACTTTATGACAAAGATAGACAATGTTCACATGGATTAAGAATCCTAAATCAAACATTTCACGTAACCACTATGCTCAAGGTTCAAGTCATTCGTGCCCTAAAAAAATGATCCGCAGTTTTTTTGTGTTTTTTGGGGGGTTTTATATTTTTTATTTGTGGCTTTTATTTTTTTGAGAAACTATTAAATACATCAAACTCAATCTAAAAAACTAGACATGTTTTTGGATTTATTTTGAAAAAGGAATAAACAAATCAAATAAAGCAACCAACAGATAAAGAAAAAAACAGACACAGGACATGACAACACGATATAAGATTATGCATGATATTGAAGAGTATAAGACATGTGATCATGCTCGTGCTTTGTATATGAAAAATCATGATAATGCTCAAGATATAATTGACCCAAGAAATATGTCGTCTAATAAAGCCATTAGTTCACATATCCTTAATTTGACAATATCAAATCCCAGATTGTATTTGAACATATCTTGTGTTTGGTTGAGTGTGCAGGTTTACAGGTTCAGCAAAGCAAGAAAACTCTCCTCTGGCACCTACCACCGAGCGATATCAGTTGTCGTCGGGCGAGAGCCTAAATTGAATTAAAATGGAGTTCGGTTTGCTAACCCGTCACCCGAGATCTACCGCTTGCACTAGCCTGAGGATTTATTTCAGTCAGGCGATCGAGATGCTACTGTACAGGCATTAACTTCTTACCGCGATGCGCTAGCCCACTCATCGAGCATCGAGAGTGTCCATAAGACTAGACTAACACCAGGTGTTAACTTCTTACAGCACTGCGCTAGCCCACTCAACGAGCGTCGAGTGTGTCGAGATGGATGGACTACCGCCAGGCGATACCTTCCTACCACGCTGCGCTAGCATGAAAAAGAGGAAAATATTCTTTTTGAATATTTTTCTAAATTTGTAGGACAACTATGAGCATCAAGAACGTCGACCTACCGTCGGGTGCTAGTCTTACTGCCGGTTGTAGCCTGTTTTTACAGAGATGTATAAAAGGCATCTCGTTTTCTTATTTCCTAAGAGGTAGAAGATTAGAGACTCGGAACTTTTATTCCTAGGGTTTGATAGCTTCCTCTGTGCACTGTTTTTCCTTCTCCGTCAAAGGAAGGGAAAACTGCCTTCCTCCTGTTCACGCACGAAGAACTCCGGCAAGCCAAAAACATTAATGAGTACGAGGTGTTGATTGGTTGCATTTAAACGAAGATCTCAAGCACCGGTCACGGATCTCTCAATGGAGAAATCATCTTGAGGGAGATTCGAACTTTAATCGTTTCTCTTTTCTCTATTCTTGTGGTGAGGAAAATTGACTAGTGAAGGTCGTCTGAATCCGGGGAGAATTCTGTCAAAAATTGTCTCAGGGAAGGGACGTCTAGATCGGGTGATCTAGAGAGGGCTCTAAGACACTTTCTTGCATGAAGGTGAAGAGCCGGCTCGAAGACCCTTCTTTGAGGATAATGGAGAGATCCAATCGGTCCGGGTAGTGGGTCGGTATAGAAAATAAAAGATATTTGATTTTCACCACCTCCGATCTTCGGCGCCATGGAGATCAAGTTTTTGTAATTGTAAAAACACTCGTTGATTTAGTTTGAATAAAATTCATTTGTTGTTCTCTTTACTTTCTTGTATCGTTGTTGTTGTTAGCCGATGATACTCTAATGGGTGTGTTGATCTCCAAGGTGGAATTTGCCAAGGAAAACGAGGTATGTAACCTACAACCGCGTGTTAGCAAGCTAACACCCCGCTGTTGCTTCCAAAACTAGTTTTCTCTAGACAAAATATTTCGAATTTTTTATTAACGCGTAAAACCTTATTCACCCCGCCTCTAAGGGTGGCCACTAGATCCAACAGGAAAACATGATAGAATATTTTGCATGATATTGACGAGCATAAGGCATAAAATAATGCTCGTGCTTTGTATATGAAAAATCAAGAGAATGCTCAAGATACAATTGACCCAAGCAATATGTCGTCACCCTAGCCCTGTATTAAGTGACGGATGGGCATGATGAGCTACAAGAAAATGTCGTAGGTTGGGGTGTTAATCCCATATACATACTAAAAGAAACTGATCAACCCAACACTTTTTCCTCCCAGAACCACACAAGGACCTACTGGAACCCTACCCAATTAAGGACAAGACGTGATTTACAGGTTAGCGTTTTTAATGCACACAACCCTAAACCCCCTCTATTGTGAGACACATACAATGGGTTAATGATCGTGGATATACTTATGCATTTGTTCCTAAGGATACAAATATAGAACTATGGTTTCTATGTGTAGTGAGCAACATGGTGTTTGATTTAGGGTCTATAATAATACATATATTTGTAAAGGTTTAAAAACAACGCATTCAGCCTTAACGCAAAGTTGACTAGTAGAAATTAAATTTTAAATTTTAATTTTAACCTTCTATAAACAGAACATTTGAAATATAAAATATTATGTTACCCATGTAATCAATATCAAGAATACATTTTCTGTAGTTGTCTCCAAAGATCATTTTGTCTTCTTTTTTTCTTCTCTAGGCTAAGGAACTTGTCTTCAAGTACCATACATTTTCCTTGTCCTTAGTCTACCAAGACACTCAATAAGCTGATGAGGGTAAAGATATAGTTATACAAGTTTTCCACCTATTGTATAGGTAGTCGACTTCAGCACCCATACTTGAGTTATTTTATTTATTCCTCTCTTCAAGATAGAGCCAGAGTATGACAAAACTTATTACATTTGGCACACTTCACATACACGATGGATATCGCCATTTGTGTGGTACTAGGCCTCCTGCTAGATGAAGGATGTGGTTTTTTTGATTTAACATGATTAGCATTATGTTTTATAAACCGTTTGGTTGGATTTGCTGAAAATGAGTTATTGTCAGTTGTAGAGATATTGTCGGACTGTAGATCACTGTGTTTATATCCCAACTCGAATTTTTTAGATCCCTGATACTGATAACCCAATAACATATCCAAAGACTTTTGACCTATTTCACACTTTTGGATTGTAAGGTTAAGGTCATGGATCTTTGCCTTTAACGCTGATGGGTGAAATTTAGGTTTGAAAACATTTCTAAATTCTACGAACTATTGGCAAGAGCACCTATATTTCATAGTATAGGACATTTAAAAATTATAAAGTGTCATATTTTTCTGGGACTGTTGAGTACTTCTACTCATGAAAATTAATATTATTTTATCGAAAACTAAATAAAAGGTTAATTAAAATATGAAATAAAAATAACGATTGATCTAGAATCCCTTTGGGTTAAAATAAACTTTTATAAAATATAAGCTTTTAATTTACCTACTTCGACTATGAAGGTTCCCAAAAACAAAAGTGCCTCTCTCGACAATATGCTCTCGACGAAACTTAGGTTGATTGATTAAGACCCCTCAGCCAGTCGAAACCCCTAAGCTTGCTTTATGCGGTGAACCCCACTATTGGATTTGACTCAAATCCGGAAGATTTATGTCTTTCTCTCTCGAGGAGTGCATGATACTCCTTCTACCTTTGAGTGATCTACTCGTATCCATAAACTCTCCGTAAATCTAGGATACAGATCTAAGATCGAAATTATATACATGAAATATGATTTTGTTATGAATAAAATCAAAGATAAATCAAAGTGATAATAATAGAGCTTGGCAAAATAAATGAAATATAAATAAATTTATTTTATCAAAAGTTCATCATGATCAAGTGCTAATCTAAGATTAACTACTTAACATGATGAAGAAATTATATAAAAAGAAGGACATGACTGTATAAAAGAAGTGATGAATTAGAAATTAAACAAAGCAACTATTCTATAAAATAGAAAATACAAAAAGAAATGCGAAAATACTGAAAACAAAACTACTAGAAACTTCCTAAAAATCTTCTCCCTGAGCTACTGCCACTGTCTAGAATTTATAGTAATTTTTCTTGAGAGTCATGCCCCTAAGTCACGCCTGTGACTAGGGTACGCGTAAGATACGGAACCGTCCCCTTGAAAGCCCGGGAACATTGAAAAAAAACACCAAAATCTGATGTTTTGCGGCTCATTCCCCTAGATCACGCCCGTGACCTAGTGCGTGTCATGACTATTGCAAGAAATAGTGGGAAAGAGAAATGGCAGGAGTTAATCTGGTATTTGCTGATTAGGTCACACCTCTACGTCACACCCGTGACATAGGGCGTGTAAGCTGGGAACGGCCTGGATCTGAAACTATCTCTTAATGTTGCGGCACGCCTGAGCTGGATGTCACGCCTGAGCTAGATGTCATGCCTAAGTGTCATGCCCTTTATCTGATGGTCACTCCTGTGACATGGGCGTGTAAATTTAATCCAACGTGGAATTGGAATATGGAGCTCTTTTGGTCGGTCACGCCCATGTCTATAGTCACGCCCCATATCATATCTGTGACATTGGGGGCATGCAACTTTAAATGATGTGGCATTATGTTCTGGAACTTCTATATGGGTCATGTCCACTTATCATGTTAGTGACCAGAAGGTCACGCCCGTGACTGGGGTATGTTCTTTGACTTTCTCTAATTTTGCTTGTAATAACCTCCTAATAAGACCTGATAGCATCAAATTATTATTTACAGCCTAGATTAACCAGAAATATAAAAAGAAAGTAATTATAAAATTAATTAATAAAATATAATTATAAATTTACTAAATATTAAATAAAATCTATATAAAAATAAGGAAATAATTAGAGTTATCAAATACCCCCATACTTACTCATTTACTAGTCTCGAGCAAACAACTTTCCATAGGGAACAGAACAATTTCAATGCTAGAAAAGAAAATTGAACCTAAGGAGTAAAATACGAAGTCATATGCCTATGTGCGTAGCTATTTTAGTAGAAAATCTACTTAGCATAAAAATTAATTTTTTTAATTTTCGAGAATGTGTTTCCACTTATTATTTCTACTTTGAAATTGAAAATCTGGTAAATTCTAAAATAATATTTAGGGAGAAGGTAGCGTCTGTACTAAGATCGATATTACACAAATCGAAGATCGAGATTCCCTCCAAAGAAATCCATCAATGTCGATGTCCATAGGCTTGCCCTTTCACACTCTCGCCACAACACTTGTCTAACTTATAAGCACAAATCAATAGGACTTAACTAGGTTGAAACTTAGGCTTAGGTTTTGGTGTGGATAATCAAAGATTAACACGACAGCTAGTCACACCCAAACCCAAAGAGAGCTCGCACACAATAAATAAACATGGCTTTAAAAACATAGCCAATTTCCCAAACCTTTTTTTTCTTCTTTAATCAAAATTTTTCATCATTTTTTTTTTTTAATTTTTCTTCCTTCCACTTTTTATGATTTTTCTAATATTTTCAAAATAGAGGAGAAACAATTCAGCTCTTTTTTTTAATAAAAATAGTCACCAAACTTAAATGACTCGAAATCACTCACATAGTTTTTTATATATAACCATTATCGAGCTCGGACTTAGGTGTGAGATTAGGATGCTTTTTAGGCCTTGGTGAAATATTTGGTGGAGCTAAAACCAAAGGTAGTGTAATAGGCTCAAGGTGGTTTAGCAATGATAAAGTGTTAGGTACGGGTGCAAAGGCTCAAACTGGCAAAAATAAATGCCTATATCCTATTCATGCTAATGAGTTTAACTTATGCAAGTCTTGAGAATCACTAGAAGGCAAGTTATAGACATCGAGAAATATACATGAAATACTCACCTAAATTTTTTTTTAGATTTTACCGGTTTCAAAATAAAAGTAGAGTACACTATTTCCACTCATTTAGAAAAATAAAAATCTAAATGTATGCTGAATTTTTAGTTCTACATAAAATTCTACTAACACATGTACTTGACTAGGAACACAGCATGGCCAACAGTTTTGCTCCAAAATTCAAAATTCAATTAAAGCATGAAAATTTTCTAAACACTATATAAAAGTTGAACACTTGGGATTTTGCATGTGAATAAATATAAAAATAATGATTTCTATAATTTAAAATTAAACCTTTTTTTGTTATTTCTTAAACTTCCTGAGGTATACCCTGTGAAGGGTTCTCACCGGTACTAGGCGGTTTTGTGAGATGACAGCCCAACACGGTCCTTTCCAAGAAAATTAGTTTTGATTTTCTAATTTTTTTATAGTTCGTTTTTGAAATTTTTTTGCAAAAACTAATTAAAATATTTTAAATTTTTAAATTTTTTGATTTTTTTATGTTTTACTAAAAATAGGTTAAACTAGTGAGAAATATCTCCCCATACTTAAATGAGACATTGCCCCAATGTATGAAAATAAAAAGTAGGGGAAGAGAAAACTTCTCTGAAGAGTCCAAATCTGCATCAAGTCTGACCTGAAAGCAAATACTAAAGCGGAATATGATATATTTTTTATATTTTTGATTAAAATAAAAGAGAAGTACAAGGTAATACTGATAATAAAGAAAAAATAGATACAGATACAAAAGTCCTACTATAGAATCAATACAAAAGGAAGCTTAATACTCATCGTTATTGCGCCCCTACTGCTGATTGTATGTCCGCAGGTCCGCAAACTCATTCATAATATGCGCTATGGAAGAAGCATGACTCTGCTCCAGCGTGGTAAATCGACCATCAAAACGTGTAAAGCGCTTCTCAAAATGTGTTTGCATCTGATCTAGCCGAGTATGAATAGACCCAAATTGATGATCCCAATATGTCTAAGGACCGAGCACTGGGGAAGGATTATGTAGTGGTGGGGGAATATGTAAAGAGTGAGCAGTGCTACTGGGACCTACCCCGATATCAAGATCAAAGTCTCCACCACCTACGACTGGCGGGATAGCCTCGAACTCGGTGTCACATCATCGTGCAAGGTCGAGGGTGTAACATCCCATGTTACTTCTAGGCCCCTTAACTTAGATTGAATTAGGCATAAGGTGGGTGTTAGGTAAATTAGCTAGGTTTGACCCTAGGTAGTGGGTTGTAGCCATGTGGGGCCCACTATAGGACCAAAGTCAAACTAGGTCAAACTAGCCTAAATAGGGACCCTAGCCACACCATGACCCCACCACATTGCCCTAACCCTAAAAACAATCTAAGTGGACCCTAGGGCATGTCACTAGGTCAACCATTGACTCAAGTTGACCCAAGTCAACCATAACCCTAATTTGGTCAAATCCGCACAAATAAGCCCAATTAGATCAAGTGGGGCATCACCATGGCCCAAACCATGTTGGGTGATGACTTAGGCCTCATGATCACTAAGTGGGGCCAGCCCACTCACCCATTTGACCAAGTCAACCCTAAGGTCAAACTTGGTCAACCTTAAGCCTAAATAAGGATAATTGAAGACCAAGCCCATTCCTAATGGGCTAAGACCTTCACCATGGCCCAACCCATGTTGGGTGATGACATGAGGTCCATGACCATCAAGTGGGGTCAGCCCACTCATCAAGTTGACCAAGTCAACCTAAGAAGTCAACAAGTCAACAAATGACATAAAGGAAGAAAAGTGAAGGCCAAGCCCATTTCCAATGGGCAAAGCCCATGAGCCAAGGACCATGACCAGCCCAAATGACCATTGGCAGCCACTACCCCTCTGAATTTGGAGAGAGATTACATGCATGGGGGTAGTTTTGGAATTTTGGTGAAAAGGAAGAGAGAGAAAGGGGGAAATGAAGGGATGGGGGCCATGTGGCCCTCCTCCTCTCTTCCCAAACCCTCCTCTAAGCTCCAGCAGCATTTACCATCCATTTCCAGCAAGCTTCATGCCACATGGCATCTAGGAGGAGCATCCAATGTAGAGGCCGAAATCCACTTAATGGCAACTCACTATACAGGCAATATCAGCTCATTTTAACCCTCCTATTAGCTTCAGAAGGTCCAAAGGAGTGGAATTCGATACCTAGATCAAAGCTTTTGGTGGAGAATCGGGTTCGGGAGCAAGCTCGCCGGAGAGGAGAAATTCCATGGCCAACCACCGCCACCACCGCCGTCGGGCTCAGATCAAGGTCCGTTTCGCCACCCCTCTCTCTGTACTAGCTTCTTAGATCCATTAGGTGAGATATCGGGCTCAATTGAGGCCGATTCCATGGGAGCAAAGCTTGAAATTTCGGATTTTTAATGAGGTGCAAGTTCGCCGGAAACCGCCGCCTCCGGCGGCCAAGTCACCGCCAAACGTTAGCCCTCACCTCAACGGAGGTGGTGGTGGTGGTGGCCGGCCAGGGAGGTGGCCGATTGGCTGGGAAATGACCTTGGAAGGAGCTCCAGGTCGGGCAAATCTCGGCCTTTGGCTGTTTGGAGAAGATGAACAGATGCCCTTTATTCTGCTTTGAGATTAGTGATGTTATGATGTATAGTGTTTTGTCCCTGTTTATACAGTCACTTGCATGTTAAATTTAGGGCCCTTAGGATCATTTTCAGGACTGGTGGTTAATATGAAAAATGTAGCCCTATGTCTTACCTTTAAAATGCCACCCTAAACATGGATTTTGACCCAGTGGTCTGGCCTTTAGGGTAATTCTCCTAGGACTGGTCCTAGGCTAGGGCAGATCTTAATTTGAGTGCCCATGCTGAACCAGTGATCCACATGGCCTGAAATTTTGGGCATGTGTATGTCTAGGGCATATCTAGCCCATGCCAAAAATTAGGAATTTTTGGAATACTTTTTCCTATAGTTTTGTTCAAAATGTCAAAAAAATAAATAATTGGAATAATTGGAGTGTTAAGCCTCCAAATGGCCCCAAATTTTGGTGGCAAGTCCTCTGGGACATGGTTAGGGTCTGACAAAAATTTCAGCCCATTTGAACCACTGCATGTTGGGTTAAACCACTTGCATGTGTAGGCTAGATTTAGCCTTTGTGTGCATTTAGCAAATTTTGCTATGATGTGTATTTATCCATTTTGGGACCTCTAAAAACCTTGAAATTAATTCCAGAGGATCCTTAGGACAAATTCAACCCCTCAAATTTATTATGGGATTTTTGGGAACAAAAATCCCATTATTTGGATTTTTGAAAATTATGGCCATATTGGAAAATAAAGTTGGAAAATAGATTTAATCAAGCAAAAATCCTCAGATTTGGTCCTGTTCAATTTTTGGTCATATTTGACTTGGGGTAATTTTATTTTCTCTGTTTGAGATCTTTTGGAGTAAAATATCATGTAAAGACCATTTTACCCTTATTGCTTCCATTCATGAATTAATGAATAAATAAGTCAGGAAAATTTGGAAATATTCCTAGTGGTGTATATAGGTATTAGTTAGCTGGCATATTTATTTCAGAATTTTTGGATGTGCATACAATTTTTAAATCACCATAATGGCATTTTGGTAAATATCCAAGAAATTGAATTGCAAGGCCATTACACTGTTAAGGTTGATGAAACTTTTTCCAGTAGTCTTATTTTGATGATTTAGATTCCCTGTAATTTTCTTAGAATTTTTGTGAATAAATATCTCATACTTCCTTTGAAAAGTGTAATTATGATGGTTTTAGATTAATCAACAAATAAATACAAATATTTTAATGAAAATTATAAACTTTGGGAGATAGTAATATTTCATCATGTTAAAGGTCAGGATAATTGTTTTGCATCATTAGGGCCATGCAAAGATATATTTCACATGTTAAATGACTTTGGAAAATATTTGGAGAAATTAAATTAATTATATAAATAATTGGGAAAATTATGAAAATTACCATACTCATTTTATTAGTTCATACCACCCTAGGATAAATATTTGGGGGTTGGTGGCCCAAGGAATTGAAAGTTCGATTTCGGGGTGGTATTAGGCCATGGGCTGCGCATAGTAAAAGTAGGTTATACCTTAGGGCCTCCGGGGAATTGATCGACAATTGATCTAGAGTCTAAGATTGGAAGTATAACCCTGTATGGCATTTGTGTACTAGAAACGAGAGTAAGAGTGCAAACCTTAGTCTTAACTAGGAGGAGGCCGACGGAAGACCGTCGTTCCTCAATTAACACTTTAAGTCACTAAGCCACTCTAGGTAACAGTGAGAGAAAATGGAATCCTGGGTAGACACTAACTAAAGTAAATATCCTTGAAAAAGGGAGCTTTGGGACTCAGCCCATCGTAGATCCTAGTGCCCTTGAGAGCCCTTCACCGGGAATACCTTGGGCAGTCCTGGGATTAACCTTAAGTTACTAAGTATAATAACCGGTAGGCAAGAGTAGTTTAATAGAATAGGTGAACTGAACTTGTCCTCACTCGTGCCGGGTTGGAGGGACTTGGAGTCTGTTGACTACTTGCTCACCCGTGCAGAGTAGGAGGAATGTGGCTGATATATATATACTCACCCGTGTAGGGTTGGAGGTTTTGTAGCACATACTCGCCCGGGACGGGTTGGAGGAAATTGGAACAGGATGGTCCTGCGAGCTGGAGACTCGAGATAAAATACTTGCATGTGCATAAATTAGTGGCGGGCCATGCGGTACTGACCAGTCGTCACACCGACGGCAGTACGGTGGACCAGGCGGGTGCGAGGGTTAGAGGGACCAGTAGGTTGTTTATACTGAGGTCTGGAGGACTTTTCCCGATAACGCGCACCCGACCCAACAAGACTGATAGGTAGTCAGCAAAGTGGTACGCAGAGACTCCAGAGTACACTTGTTTCATGTACAGAGGCGTACAAGAGAGGTCTAGGCCTGGTAGTGTGTATACCCGCCTAGAAGGTGGAGACGCCCGCTCCGCTGCTGTCGTAGCCACAACGGTGGTACCTGAGAGTGATGCTAGCTCTCGAAAAGTGGGAACTAAAGGTCTGTGATCACGGAGTTGTGTGTGTGAGTTACACTGCATGTTCATATCATACCCACCATATAGATGCATATCATTAACTTTCATAACAACCTATGACACCTAATGTATAAGTGGTATGGGACGCTTATACATTAGGACCTGCTAAACGACCCCTTAGTCTATAAGCTTGAGTGGGCAAGTTTATAGGTTAAGGTTATTTCCTTTATATATATATATATACTGCTTGTGACAACCGACACCCCATCGTATAAAATGGTATGGGACATTTTATACGATGGGAGCCTTGTAGAAGATCCCTTGGCTTATGTGTACTCGCATAAGTGAAGGTTACTTTTCCTTACTTATATTCATGTATATTCTGCTGTTAGTTCCTGTCACCTGCTTCCACTTTTGCTACCCCCTTGATTTTCCTCCGCTTCGTCCTCCCGCTCGGTGCCTAGGAGTTGTGGGGCGAGGTGCGGAGGAAACGACTTAGTCTTTTTGACTAATGGTCGGTGACCATACTATTTTTAGGAGCTCGAGGAGATGGACTAGCACGACGAGGAGGCAGGACTTGAGGAGCAGATACCGGCACCTCCTCCTACTACTACTGGAGCACATACTCAGGTGTGATGAGTGAGATTATTGATTTCCGCTGCTATTAGAGAGAGAGAGAGAGAGAGAGATTTGATTATGATGTACTGGGCATAAGCCCTTATTTCTCTCTTGTTATTTACTCATTTTGGACTGCATTATATGTACTTTTCATTTTCTATATTCATTTGATTAGTACTGTGGTTGTGGACTCTACCCGTGTACTCTGATTATACTGCTTTTTCTCATATTGGCCGAATAGGTTTATGATCGTACTAGCCGGCAAAATCGGCGTCTTGCGGTGTCGACTAACCCGTGCATTAGTGTCACCGTAAGACGGCGGTTTTGGGCATAAGATTCGGGTTGGCCTCGGAAAGGGGAACAGGATCTTACAAACTGGTATCACTTGAACAAACGATCATATGAGAAAGAAGTCCACAACACTGGGTCACCCCGCTCGAGCATTAGTTTGCGGACAAACTATGCAGCGGAAGCAATGGTGTGCCCATGTGTAAAAAGCCACATAAAACAGTCCATTTTAAGCAATGAGTTAGGCCAATCCAACTAGGACACCACCCTAGTTTGACTTACCGAGAGGATTTTGCGTCGTACCTTAGGCCAAAGATCGACTTCAGATGTAGATTAGTTATGGTACGAGGATAACCAAATCGATTAAAGAAAGATCTTAATTCCAGAGTCCCTACTTAAGGCTTAACCTCGATGTCCCTACTTTGCACATCGAATAATATTACCAATTCTTACTCAAACTGATAAGGACCGCCTCGAGAAGAATTTGATGCATAAGTTTTATAGTGGATGAGTAGGGTACTCGTAAGCTTAATCCTAGTACCGATGACTTGATTACGTCAAGACAACCACGATGATAAATATCAAAGGTCGAATAAGAGTTCAGATGTTAGAAGAGACACTTCCTGGTTTGGTCACATGTTGACCTTGAGCAGATTGTCATACGAAAACCTTGAAGGCCTAAGATAGATAACATATCAATTGAAGTAGAAAACCATGCCAAGGATTGTTAGCCCTATGGATTATGGCATGTACAGGATGAATACATTGTGAATATCAAAGGAAAAATTAACTGAAATATATGAGGGCTTAACCTTTTTGTTTATAGGGCTACATTGATAACAACTCGAATTTTTCTAAGCCTTTCTCATTAAGCATGTGTCGCAAGCATAGTGATCTAAAAACGTGGCTCATTCAAAGATCGCTTAAGTAAAATTGAGGGTTTGTATATACATGACCGGTATGATGATCAATCCTTCCTAGAAGGTTAGGACTCTCGAAGAATTTAACACTATTTATTTAAGCAACATAGACTACTAATGACAAGTTGTGAGCACAATAAATTCACGAGTGAAATAGGAAAGTAGAATGTTTCGAGAATGGCTTTTCACTCTCATAATTACTCCAAGACCATATGAGTAAGTGAACAAGGAGAACAGTAAGTTTAATTTCTTGAAAGATATATAAAGAGTGGCTTAGTTATGTGTATATATGACCTTGAAACTAGGGAAGACCATTAAGACTTCAAGAAGTTTCGCAATTCCGAGTTTTAAGGAAGTAAGTAACTACTTAGTCCACAGTCTAATGAGCACTCGTGATTTCCTTAATACCGACACGGTATAAGTCATTTACATATACACGTGAAACCAAAGAAATTGTGTTCAAAAGATCAAATTTGGATCAGTATATGTTGTAGACAGATTTACACATAATTAAGGGTTGTTTGATTAACGCCCCCACTAGCATGTTCCAAGATGCTCTAACACCTTGAACCGATCAATGTAACACATAATTAAGGAACTCAGATGTATCACGAGGGAGAATCAATACGAATAGAGGATTCGTTTCAAGTCAGAAGATTAACTGAAAAGGGTTTTGCATAGTTAGGGCCTTTAGGAAAGTGACTTTGACAGTCACATGTTGGAAGATGTAAACACAACAATTGATCGTTACTACCCGTGCCTACTTGACATACACAAGTCATTAGGTGTAAAACATAAATACTAGGACAGGGTAACTTCATGTTAATATGAAGGAATGATCGCAAGTCTTAACTATTATAAGATGAGAGTCCATGAAGTAAAAATGCAAGAATATCTAAACGATTACGCCTATAACAATGAGAGTATCGTAGCCCCAACAAACATAGAATTAAGTGAAGAATCATACTAAATTGGAGAATGTATACTCTGAGAATAATCTTGTGGATGTGACTCTGATGATCACAAGAATCAAAACAAAAGTGTTCGACGATGATTTACAGATGGTGTGTTCTCTCAAAGATTCAATCCTTTTCAAATTGAATGGTCTACTTACCATTGTATTTGAGAAATAGTTTAAGTTATAATCAGAAATCTTGATAAGATAATGTCTTGCGTTTGGGATATAATGATTAAGTTTACTATGGTTGTGCACGATTTACCTTGTTTGATCCTAAAAGGGGCTGAGATTTGGAGAATTAAACACAATGATGAAATATCAGTACTATCCACGTTTACATGATATAGTCAATCATTTGATCATAATGAGGAATTATAACCTTGAATGACTCAATTAAGCAAAAGTCATTATATTGGGACTTAAGAATTGAAATAAAGTAACATTTTGGTAAATAAGATTAATTTCTTGTGGCATGACATTTGAAATGTAAGGACTCAATAAATTGAAAAGGGGTGGATGTTGAGTTAAAGTTGTACACATATATATGACCCCTTAATTATGATAGCGTTAAGAACCGGGATACATACGATGATACCATTATAATCACTATTAGGAGGATTCATGACAATGATATATAGTTCTTGACTATCAAAGGCGTATACGGTGAAATCACACGAGAAGTAGTTAGTGATTTATAAGATTCTCTTCATGCCGAAGTCGATTTGTGCTAGACCTCGCCATTTCTGAAAAGATACGCTTATAAAGTTATGAATTAGACTATGTGTGAAAAGCAATTTGAAGTCATTTGAACGAACATCAATATCAATAATGATAGCTTAATATATCCTCGAAAGGGTGAACACACTATGAACTAGGTATTACTGTTTAGGTTGAGTTGTGATAAGTCATGAATTTGGGGAAAAGCAAAATGATAAATTTTCCATCACACCATGATCTCGGAAGATTTGTTAGCTACTATACATATTTTGAATGATCGTTGGTCGTAAGGAACTACAACCTAATGTGCGATTGGGAGATATTTTGATTGTTAAATGACGGAGGACTTGGAAATGAGTCCTCACAGTTTGAAAGAAGAATAGTCTGAAATATAATGAAAGTACATTTGGAAGAGGATTGTTATCTCTAATAGATTTCTCATAATAATAGCCATGAGGCTTATCACAGGAAGAAGTGTCAGACACCTCTTTCTTGGGTTCAGGATGTGGACCCCTGTGGCACTTAGACCAGAGCACATAGATGATACGGAGGCTCAGATTTGACTGATCAGGGACCGAATGCTGGAGGCTCGGGGTAGACAGGCCAAGTATTACGATGCGCGGCATCGGAAGGTAGAGTTCCAGGTAGGGGACAAGGTATTTTTGTAGATACGTCCGGTGCATGGTGTTTCTCGGGTGAGGAGACATATGAAGTTCAGTCCACGCACTAATATATGGGACCAGACTTGATCCTGGAGCGGATCGGTCACTTGGCTTACCAACTGTAGCTGCCACCGGAGTTAAGGACCTTGCAAGATGTCTTTCATGTCTCTTCATTATGAAGAGCTCTCCTTCGGCCACTCCGATCATCACATTACCGCTACAGCAGGCCTGGTAGCACCTGGTCGATCAGTTCGAGCTTCGCCTTGGAGCCGATCCAGATTGATGATATAGAGGATCGAGTGTTGCGGAAGAAAAAAAACGGTCGTGTGTCTCAGTTCCTCTGCACAAAACCACAATAGACCACTGAAGGTGTTGTGGTCCCCCAACCACGGACGGGAGGAGCACACCTGGGAGCCGAGGGATCCGATGTTGGAGCAATACCCGGAGCTATTTACATCAGGTACATTTTAATTTATGATTTAAGATTCTTCTAATTCTTGCAACTAGAACCCCGTAGACCCGAACTTAAATTTCGGGGACGAAATTATTTGTTTTGTTTATAGGATTTGTAACATCCCATGTTACTTCTAGGCCCCTTAACTTAGATTGAGTTAGGCATAAGGTGGGTGTTAGGTAAATTAGCTAGGTTTGACCCTAGGTAGTGGGTTGTAGCCATGTGGGGCCCACTATAGGACCAAAGTCAAACTAGGTCAAACTAGCCTAAATAGGGACCCTAGCCACACCATGACCCCACCACATTGCCCTAACCCTAAAAACAATCTAAGTGGACCCTAGGGCATGTCACTAGGTCAACCATTGACTCAAGTTGACCCAAGTCAACCATAACCCTAATTTGGTCAAATCCGCACAAATAAGCCCAATTAGATCAAGTGGGGCATCACCATGGCCCAAACCATGTTGGGTGATGACTTAGGCCTCATGATCACTAAGTGGGGCCAGCCCACTCACCCATTTGACCAAGTCAACCCTAAGGTCAAACTTGGTCAACCTTAAGCCTAAATAAGGATAATTGAAGACCAAGCCCATTCCTAATGGGCTAAGACCTTCACCATGGACCAACCCATGTTGGGTGATGACATGAGGTCCATGACCATCAAGTGGGGTCAGCCCACTCATCAAGTTGACCAAGTCAACCTAAGAAGTCAACAAGTCAACAAATGGCATAAAGGAAGAAAAGTGAAGGCCAAGCCCATTTCCAATGGGCAAAGCCCATGAGCCAAGGACCATGACTAGCCCAAATGACCATTGGCAGCCACTACCCCTCTGAATTTGGAGAGAGATTACATGCATGGGGGTAGTTTTGGAATTTTGGTGAAAAGGAAGAGAGAGAAAGGGGGAAATGAAGGGATGGGGGCCATGTGGCCCTCCTCCTCTCTTCCCAAACCCTCCTCTAAGCTCCAGCAGCATTTACCATCCATTTCCAGCAAGCTTCATGCCACATGGCATCTAGGAGGAGCATCCAATGTAGAGGCCGAAATCCACTTAATGGCAACTCACTATACAGGCAATATCAGCTCATTTTAACCCTCCCATTAGCTTCAGAAGGTCCAAAGGAGTGGAATTCGATACCTAGATCAAAGCTTTTGGTGGAGAATCGGGTTCGGGAGCAAGCTCGCCGGAGAGGAGAAATTCCATGGCCAACCACCGCCACCACCGCCGTCGGGCTCCGATCAAGGTCCGTTTCGCCGCCCCTCTCTCTGTACTAGCTTCTTAGATCCATTAGGTGAGATATCGGGCTCAATTGAGGCCGATTCCATGGGAGCAAAGCTTGAAATTTCGGATTTTTAATGAGGTGCAAGTTCGCCGGAAACCGCCGCCTCCGGCGGCCAAGTCACCGCCAAACGTTAGCCCTCACCTCAACGGAGGTGGTGGTGGTGGTGGCCGGCCAGGGAGGTGGCCGATTGGCCGGGAAATGACCTTGGAAGGAGATCCAGGTCGGGCAAATCTCGGCCTTTGGCTGTTTGGAGAAGATGAACAGATGCCCTTTATTCTGCTTTGAGATTAGTGCTGTTATGATGTATAGTGTTCTGTCCCTGTTTATACAGTCACTTGCATGTTAAATTTAGGGCCCTTAGGATCATTTTCAGGACTGGTGGTTAATATGAAAAATGTAGCCCTATGTCTTACCTTTAAAATGCCACCCTAAACATGGATTTTGACCCAGTGGTCTGGCCTGTAGGGTAATTCTCCTAGGACTGGTCCTAGGCTAGGGCAGATCTTAATTTGAGTGCCCATGCTGAACCAGTGATCCACATGGCCTGAAATTTTGGGCATGTGTATGTCTAGGGCATATCTAGCCCATGCCAAAAATTAGGAATTTTTGGAATACTTTTTCCTATAGTTTTGTTCAAAATGTCAAAAAAATAAATAATTGGAATAATTGGAGTGTTAAGCCTCCAAATGGCCCCAAATTTTGGTGGCAAGTCCTATGGGACATGGTTAGGGTCTGACAAAAATTTCTGCCCATTTGAACCACTGCATGTTGGGTTAAACCACTTGCATGTGTAGGCTAGATTTAGCCTTGGTGTGCATTTAGCAAATTTTGCTATGATGTGTATTTATCCATTTTGGGACCTCAAAAAACCTTGAAATTAATTCCAGAGGATCCTTAGGACAAATTCAACCCCTCAAATTTATTATGGGATTTTTGGGAACAAAAATCCCATTATTTGGATTTTTGAAAATTATAGCCATATTGGAAAATAAAGTTGGAAAATAGATTTAATCAAGCAAAAATCCTCAGATTTGGTCCTGATCAATTTTTGGTCATATTTGACTTGGGGTAATTTTATTTTCTCTGTTTGAGATCTTTTGGAGTAAAATATCATGTAAAGACCATTTTACACTTATTGCTTCCATTCATGAATTAATGAATAAATAAGTCAGGAAAATTTGGAAATATTCCTAGTGGTGTATATAGGTATTAGTTAGCTGGCATATTTATTTCAGAATTTTTGGATGTGCATACAATTTTTAAATCACCATAATGGCATTTTGGTAAATATCCAAGAAATTGAATTGCAAGGCCATTACACTGTTAAGGTTGATGAAACTTTTTCCAGTAGTCTTATTTTGATGATTTAGATTCCCTGTAATTTTCTTAGAATTTTTGTGAATAAATATCTCATACTTCCTTTGAAAAGTGTAATTATGATGGTTTTAGATTAATCAACAAATAAATACAAATATTTTAATGAAAATTATAAACTTTGGGAGATAGTAATATTTCATCATGTTAAAGGTCAGGATAATTGTTTTGCATCATTAGGGCCATGCAAAGATATATTTCACATGTTAAATGACTTTGGAAAATATTTGGAGAAATTAAATTAATTATATAAATAATTGGGAAAATTATGAAAATTACCATACTCATTTTATTAGTTCATACCACCCTAGGATAAATATTTGGGGGTTGGTGGCCCAAGGAATTGAAAGTTCGATTTCGGGGTGGTATTAGGCCATGGGCTGCGCATAGTAAAAGTAGGTTATACCTTAGGGCCTCCGGGGAATTGATCGACAATTGATCTAGAGTCTAAGATTGGAAGTATAACCCTGTGTGGCATTTGTGTACTAGAAACGAGAGTAAGAGTGCAAACCTTAGTCTTAACTAGGAGGAGGCCGACGGAAGACCGTCGTTCCTCAATTAACACTTTAAGTCACTAAGCCACTCTAGGTAACAGTGAGAGAAAATGGAATCCTGGGTAGACACTAACTAAAGTAAATATCCTTGAAAAAGGGAGCTTTGGGACTCAGCCCATCGTAGATCCTAGTGCCCTTGAGAGCCCTTCACCGGGAATACCTTGGGCAGTCCTGGGATTAACCTTAAGTTACTAAGTATAATAACCGGTAGGCAAGAGTAGTTTAATAGAATAGGTGAACTGAACTTGTCCTCAGTCGTGCCGGGTTGGAGGGACTTGGAGTCTGTTGACTACTTGCTCACCCGTGCAGAGTAGGAGGAATGTGGCTGATATATATATACTCACCCGTGTAGGGTTGGAGGTTTTGTAGCACATACTCGCCCGGGACGGGTTGGAGGAAATTGGAACAGGATGGTCCTACGAGCTGGAGACTCGAGATAAAATACTTGCATGTGCATAAATTAGTGGCGGGCCATGCGGTACTGACCAGTCGTCACACCGACGGTAGTACGGTGGACCAGGCGGGTGCGAGGGTTAGAGGGACCAGTAGGTTGTTTATACTGAGGTCTGGAGGACTTTTCCCGATAACGCGCACCCGGCCCAACAAGACTGACAGGTAGTCAGCAAAGTGGTACGCAGAGACTCTAGAGTACACTTGTTTCATGTACAGAGGCGTACAAGAGAGGTCTAGGCCTGGTAGTGTGTATACCCGCCTAGAAGGTGGAGACGCCCGCTCCGCTGCTGCCGTAGCCACAACGGTGGTACCTGAGAGTGATGCTAGCTCTCGAAAAGTGGGAACTAAAGGTCTGTGATCACGGAGTTGTGTGTGTGAGTTACACTGCATGTTCATATCATACCCACCATATAGATGCATATCATTAACTTTCATAACAACCTATGACACCTAATGTATAAGTGGTATGGGACGCTTATACATTAGGACCTGCTAAACGACCCCTTAGTCTATAAGCTTGAGTGGGCAAGTTTATAGGTTAAGGTTATTTCCTTTATATATATATATATACTGCTTGTGACAACCGACACCCCATCGTATAAAATGGTATGGGACATTTTATACGATGGGAGCCTTGTAGAAGATCCCTTGGCTTATGTGTACTCGCATAAGTGAAGGTTACTTTTCCTTACTTATATTCATGTATATTCTGCTGTTAGTTCCTGTCACCTGCTTCCACTTTTGCTACCCCTTGATTGTCCTCCGCTTCGTCCTCCCGCTCAGTGCCTAGGAGTTGCGGGGCGAGGTGCGGAGGAAACAACTTAGTCTTTTTGACTAATGGTCGGTGACCATACTATTTTTAGGAGCTCGAGGAGATGGACTAGCACGACAAGGAGGCAGGACTTGAGGAGCAGATACCAGCACCTCCTCCTACTACTACTGGAGCACGTACTCAGGTGTGATGAGTGAGATTATAGATTTTCGCTGCTGTTAGAGAGAGAGAGAGATTTGATTATGATGTATTGGGCATAAGCCCTTATTTCTCTCTTGTTATTTACTCATTTTGGACTGCATTATATGTACTTTTCATTTTCTATATTCATATGATTAGTACTGTGGTTGTGGACTCTACCTGTGTACTCTGATTATACTGCTTTTTCTCATATTGGCCGAATAGGTTTATGATCGTACTAGCCGGCAAAATCGGCGTCTTGCAGTGTCGACTAACCCGTGCATTAGTGTCACCGTAAGACGGCGATTTTGGGCATAAGATTCGGGTTGGCCTCGGAAAGGGCAACAGGATCTTACAGAGGGCATGGAGGGTCTAGGACTGAATGGAAAGCGGTGTCTGAACGTAGTGCATCCACAGAAGAGTATCCCAGATCCACATCTATTTGGCAAGATGAGTGATGAAGTTCCAGCCATGGATGGCTCCCAACCTAACATTTTTGACCCGATGTTGAAGGAAGATCGCAAGTGCGTGGTCAATGCTGAGTTGGACCCGGCAGGACATACAATATAAATATTGTAAATCTGCCCGAGTCACCATGGCATGGCTATCGCCGTGTCTGATGAGGGTAATGGTGAGGAGGTTGTGGGGAATACGAAGGGCGGGGAAATGAGGTAGTTGTCTTTTGATTTTTTAGGTGTGGGGGATGAAATCATTGTTGATTTCCAACCAAAAAGTAAGAAGGTTTAAGTCTGATGGTAAATCAAAATGAAGGGTGGAATAAGCGGGAGAGAGATAATGCCTCGTCACAAAAACCCATGACCACGTTGAGTTGACAGATGGTGAGCTGATGTGCGATGCCACCCATCCGAATGACGATAAAATCATCTTCCTTAACACAACAAAACTCAAACAAGGAGAGGAACTCAATGGTAAGTTCAAGGAAGACGGGCTCTGAAATGGAGAAAAGAGAACTCCATCTAGGGGTGGATATAAATTCTCGAACCAATTCTGCCGCGTAGAAGGCCATAAGAATCCCCTAATCAAGTATTTGGGATACACCAAAGGGTTTGGCTCGTAAACGTTCACTCTGATCTTATTGTATGGAATTTTCAAAGATAAGCATAGACTCCACCGCGGCGGGGTTAGCGGGTGCTCGGAGGAGGAAGCAGTGTAGCGAGGTTGGTGGCGAGGCATTTTATAAGGAAAGGATGGATTTTCGGGTTGGAGAAGGGAAAGAGGAGGGCTGGAATTAGCGTGGAGGGAAAAAGGGGGGAAACGGGTTTAAATTGGAAATACAATTGTGAGGTCATGCCCCCCCCATCACGCCCATGACTCAGGGGCATGTCACCTTCACGGGTGTGTGGAATGCTGGCTTCTCGAGAAATGGAACAAAAATGAATTTCTATATGTCACTCCCCAGAGTCACGCTCGTGACTCTAGGGCATGTAATGTAAAAATCTAAAAAAGGTATCTGAGGCAATGGTCGGATAATGCCTCAGATTGGTGTGACACAGCCCGAGGTCACCCCCGTGACCTTAGGGCGTGTAACTGAAAAAGATTAAATTTTTGGTTTTTTTTCACGTGTCATCCACAGGCGTGACTTGACATTTTCACGGCCGTGACATGTTTGTCACGGGTATACCATACAAATTTGATTTTTTTTAATTATTTTTCTTATTTTTTTATCTCGGGATGGAAAGGAATTCTCCCGTGACCATGTCACGTCCCGTGACCACTGAAGGTCACGCCCGTGACATTAACGGAAGACGAACAGAAAAATCTCCCCCTCGGAACAAGCGTGGGTTCCGTATTCCGGGAAGTACACATCTACCAGTCACCCCCGTGACCCAAAGGTCATGCCCGTGACCTGGGCGTGTAATAGCAAAAATGCAGAATTTTTATTTTTATTTTTTTTATTTAATTTTTTTCTAATAAATGTTACTACGAAAAATAAAAAATAAAAGAATTTAAAGACTTCGAAAAGTCTAAAATTTCGAGCCTGGCTGAATGTCAGTCATCAACAAACCTGAACAAAAGAAAAAAAATTAAACATAAAATAAAAAAGATAAATAATAATAATAAAGGATAAATATGGGGTTTGTCCTAAGAGTGCTTTTCTTTTTCCCGTCTTTAAGCTAGACGGTTTTGTTTAGGAGAATTGAAAATAAAAATTGAATTGAACGGGCAACTCCCTTAATTCACATTTTTGTGAATAAGCTGAAGACTCTCGTCCGGCTACTCCTCCACTTGATTGTTGATTTTCCTTCTGGTAGTTTTCTTTATAATGTAAATCCAAATCACCTATACATATCTGATGTGATTTGAATTTTTGTAGAGTGGCGACAAATGGATCGTGGATGACGTTTATTTGCAACGGCTCCTCTTCTACATGACAATCGTTAGAATAAGAAAAATCAATAATAAACGTGTCAAAAAAAAATTGCAAGAACGAGGCTCTTGCGAAACTATAAGATCAAGTTTCGATTGTTTATTTTTTAAAATAAATTTGCTATTTGAAAATTCATTTAAAATAAAATTATTAAACACATTGAAAGTGAGGGTAAGATCTACCTTAACTCTAGATGGGGGGTGGGTGAATAGAGTATTTTAAAATAATTTTCCAAATTAAAAATTAATTGGCAGGGGAAGACTTAATTTATTTATAGGTGTATTGTGCTTGCAGAGAATAAAACAAACTAAAGCAAGAAGTTAAAACACAGCACATAGCAAATAAAACACAGTAACCAGAAGACACAGGGATCTATAGTTGTTCCCATTAAACCTGGGTACATCCACTCTTCTACCACCCTAGGTAGGAATCCACTGCAAGAATAGTTGATCAGGTGTCCTGGGCACCAATGTGCTTTTGATAAGGTGCTCAAAAACCAAACTAGATTTTCTGATCAGGTGTCTTGCCACCACTGAGTTTTGACAAGGTCTCAGAAACCAAACACAAAACTTTTGAAGGGAGTTTATAGTAACCCTTTTACACCAAAGAAAAATAAAACTGGTGAAGTTGTTCTTCTCTGTTCAACAGTCAAAGAGAAGAGTAGTGGATTGATTTGTCAAAGCTCCCCTTGAGATTTGCAGTTGTTCAGGAAGAGAAGCTTTGCACAGGGTGATAGGCCTTCAAAATAATTGAGATCTCAAGCAAAGAATGATTTCAGCAAAGACTGAAATGTGTTGTGTCTGGAGTCTTGATTGATGAAGCCTTGATAAACTTGAGTCTAAGATGAGAAACTGTAATCTTGTAGTTGTTATGTGTCTCACAGATCTCAGATGTTGTTCACAGTTTTTCTCTTGTTGTCTGTTATTCTGTATTGATCATCTTTGTCTCTATTGCCTGAAAATGATATACTGAAATCCAATCTTATATATAGTCGTTAGCCAGTCATAAATGACTTTCTTAATTAATATCTGTCTCTAGAGGAAAGTCCTAAGTGATATTCTCCTTTAGTCTCCTTGAAACTTGCTCCAGATTAATTAACACGGCTACAAAATCCTTTGCATTAACTGCTGGATATGAATAAATTTGAATTCCATAACTGATTGAATTTGAAATCCATAAATCATCGATCTCTCAAGAAAATCATCGATCTGAGCTCGACTACCGTCGACCTGAGCTCAAAGACTGGAACTTGACTTGAAACAGAGATCATCGATCTGAGCTCAACTAGCATTGATCTAAGTTCAGAGATCTGGATTTTGGTTAGAGATAGAAACGTCGATCTGAGCTCGGAGATCGTCGAACTGAGTTCGATGACTCGTTGAACTGAGGTCAGAGATAGTCGAACTGAGTTCGACGCCTCGTCAATCTGAGCTCGATGATAATTGCCTTAGTCTCACTGCACTTGAAATCTGAACTAGGAGGTCTTGGGGGCAGCTTTCAAACCTCAATTCTAAGCCCTAGACCTATTCTAGTTTGACCTTTAAATCTATACAATGAGGTCAAGACATATTCCTAAGGACATAGTGATCCTTACCCAAATCAGTAATAGGGTGTTCCAACAATCTCCCCCTATTTGGGTTAGGATTACTATTTACATGACATATAGGAAATAACAAGCATACAAGCAGAAACAAAAGCAAATACAACATTACAGAACAATAAAGTGCAGCATTGCAGAAGCAAATGAATAATCACAGCAGATTGTTAGAGAGAGATATATATTATTCAGCTTACACAATCAGTCCTTTTCTTCTCTCTTTTTGTATAAGATTTCTCTGTTGGGATCTTGAGCTTCCTTCTTGGATCTTCTATCATCAGCAGCACCTTGGGAGGTTTGAGATTTTGGTCTAGGAACAACAGCCTCTGGGTGCAGATTCAAGTAACTCTCTGGATAAAAGAATTTTCTGAGGAGTATCTCTCAAATTTCTTTCTTTCTTTGCTCAGATAAAGTAGTGATGTTTGAGGTATCTCTCCCTTGTTCTATTGCCTTCATTATTTAATCTAAAGCAGCTAATTCTTTCACCCTTGCTGTCCAAGAAAGAGGATTGTTCTCTGGATCTTCAAAGACAACAGGAGGTTCATATCTATTGATTGTATCAGCAGGAGGAGCTCTTGAAGTAACAATTTCTTTAAGCTTGTAAGGGAAAGGACCAGAAGTTGAATCAATTGGGCCTTGTCCTTCCCTGTGATAAGGATGTTGTCTTGATTGTCCTCTGGAATAAACTCTGTATCCTCTTTTATTTCCTCTATATCGGCCTCTTCTTGATTGGTAGCCTCTTTGATGATATCCTCTGGATTGTGATCTATCTTTAGTCTGAGAGGAACTTTGAGTTGCATCATGAGAGGTTTGTCAAGCAGAACTTCCACCAGTTCCTGCATCTGGGGAGGGAGGAGGAGGAGGAGGATTATGGTGAGATGTGCCTTTGTCATACTTCCTCCTCTTCTTCATAGCCTTCAATGGATTCTTAGAAAATTGCATCCAGTGTTTAGTGATGGGACAATCATGTAGAATATAATAAGGAATATCATTATCATTTTTCACTTTCTCTGGAGGGACTCTCTTCAAGGCTTTGCTTCTTGCTTTCCTCTTCCTTGCAATGGTTGCAGAGGAGTCATCAGAATCAGTTCTAAATTTGTCACTGTCTGAGCTTTGAGGATTGTCATACATCTCATCAACCATCTTAATACATTCTTGCTGTTGTTTAGATTGTTCAGTTGAAGCAGTAGCAGCAGTAACAGAAGCAGTGACAGAAGTTGGAGCAAAAGTAAAAGTAGCAACACTGGAAGAAACAGAAGTAGCAACAGAAATAGTACTAATAACAGAAACAACATCACTAATAGCTGGAGTAGTAGGAACATCAGAAACAGTAATAACAGCAGCAGCAGATTCTGAAACAAAAGCTGGAACAGCAGGCTCAACAATAATAATAGCAGGCTCTGAATAATTAGCCTCTGTCTTCATCAAATCATTAGCAATATCAAAACTAACTTCATTAGCAGTAGCATCAACACACACAGTATCAACAGAAGTAACAATTTCCACAGCCTCTATAAAATTGATATATGAAGATATCAAGCTGGGATCACAACTGGAAATAGGCACAATGGCCTTAGTAAGATCCTCAGCTTCTTGAGCTGGAAGATATCTGCTATGGAGAGCATTAAATTCTGAAAGCAGTGACCTAAAGTCAACTGAACTGAAGGATAGAACTGGAGCTGGGGCTGGAGCAACTTGCACTTCTTTATCTGGAGCAGACAGTATCTCTTCTTCATGTGGCATCTCCCCCTGCCTTGATTCAGTTGAAACTGGATCAAGGCACCCCACAGAAGGGATTGCCTGAGGAGGATGGAAAGAAGAAAGCCTGACAGATAATTCATTGATGGAGTTAAGAAGTGGAGTCATGGAGGTCTCCAGCAAGAGTGCTAGCCTGGGAGCTAACATCTCATAAAGCTTATCTACAAGGGCTGGAAGATCTACTTGCTCAAGGGGTGAGTAGAGGTAGAAGAGAATGTTAAAGAAGTTGATGGAGTTGGTGGAGCTGCAGGTATGTTGAGAGATGATGTGGATGGCAGTGGTATGGATGGTTGAGAAATGGGAATGGTGGTGAGGGATGTCACTGGAATAGAAATGGATGGGGTGAAGGATGGCTGAGCAAGAATATCTTGAAGCAATTGTTGGTAAGAAGTAGAAGATGATGGGGGCTCAAGAGGTGATGAATGAGAATCATCCATGAAGGAATCATCTAACAGATTGAATGATGGAAGATGGATGGATGAATCAATGTCAAGAGGGGGATAATAATTTAGAGGATTGAAGTGCTCTAGATGAGTTGCTGATGGTGGTGAAGAGATAGATGGAGATGGAGTTGAGATGGGAGATGAAATAGTGATGGAGGATGAAATTTAAATGGTGATGGTGGATGTAGGGATGGATGAAGAAACAATAGGTGGAGATGGTGGAGATGAGGAGGCAGGCAATTCTTCCAAGGGGCAGATGCCTGAGGGGAAGTGACGTGTACAGTCCTTGTGCCTGAAGTTGAGGTAACAGTTGGACCCCTGCTGGGTTTGGTAATTTGCCTGTCCCACTTTCCAAAGAGAGCATAGGAGAGTCTCTTGTAGGCATTGATGAGCATACCACTGGATAGAAGAAGTTGGGGGCATCTGTTATGCAGAAACAGGCCTAAAATCCTCCCAAAATTAACAAAATTCTTGTTAATCTTCATCTTAATTAAATCAAAGAATATTTCTCCCCAATTCAAATGTTTCTTATCAACTAAGGCACCCATCAAACAGAATTGATACCTAGATATAGTATCATGAGCAGAATGCTTTGCTAACAGTACCTTTCCCACAACATCAGCTAAAAATATGTACTCTACTGACAGATTTTTCTTAAGCAACTTATTAGGGTTTGCTGCTGAGTGACCCATTCAATCCAACATAGAGGAAAATTCCTCTCCAGACAATTCTACTGAATAATGCACAGTACTCAATTGGAAAACTTCTGTTAGGAGTGAAGGAGTTAGGGATACCTGTGTTCCTGATATTGTTCCAATCACTGTGTTTTGATCCAGGTTGTGTGTTGTATACACCCATTCCTTAATCTCATCTGCAGCCAATTTCATCCTTGTAGACATGATAGGAACCAACTATTGTTCCTTGAATAGTTCCAGAATATCCTTGAATATTTGATCACTGCCTTCGAATGAATCCATGTCGATGTCGAAGCCGGTGTCAAACTTCATTGCTACTAAGACTGCAACAGAGACGGCCATGTTTTTCCTGCAAAAACAAACAAACACGACCAAGTGCAGAGAGGTTTGGAGGGAAAGAAAGCTCTGTAGAAAGTATGAATGCGCAAAAGAGAACAACGGCCGAAAAATGAGTTTTATATTAGGGTTTCGACACAGAAAAGGAAAGATCGTTGAACTTTATTCGATGATCTGGGCTCCTAAAGGAATCTGAAAGGACTTCAACATCGTCGATCTTTGTTGGACGATATTGGAGAGCATCGAGCTGCGTTCGACGATCTCTGACCGGAAAGAGATAGCCTAGCACTATCTGGAAAACGCTGAACTCCGGTCGACGATTTCTGAGAATGTCGATCTCCATTCGACGATCTTGGGGAAAAACGTCGATCGGAGGTCAGAGTTCAGAAAGAACCTATAGACACTACAAAAATCAAGTTTTTAGCCTAGTCTTGGTCAATTTTAGGTTTTAAAATCTTGGATCTTAATTTAAAATTCCTCCATCTAACATTCCTAACTGATTCAGGAAGAAGGTGTGTTTTTTTTCATCCAAGGGTTTGGTGAAAATATCTCCCCTTTGCAAATCAGTTGGGATATATTGAAGTTCAATTTTATTTTTCACAACATTATCTCTTAAAAAGTGATGCCTAATCTCTATATATTTTGTCCTACTATGGAGGACAAGATTTTGTGCTATAAAAATAGCACTGGTGTTAACACAAAATATTTTGGACTTATCTAAGTTGTAACCATAGTCTAGGAGTTGATTTTGAATCCATAATATCTGTGAGCAACAACTACCTGCTGCCATATATTCAGCTTCAGCAGTTGATGTGGACACAGAAGTTTGTTTCTTATAAAACCAGGAGACAAGTCTGTTACCAAGAAACTGAGAAGTTCCACTGGTGCTTTTCCTGTCTACTCTACATCCAGCATAATCAGCATCTGAAAATCCAGTTAATTCAAATCCAGAATCTTTTGGATACCAGAAACCTAGATTTGGACAACTTTTCACATACCTAAGAATCCTTTTTACTAATGTTAGGTGTGACTCTCTAGGGCTTACTTGGAATCTAGCACCGATGCATGTAGCAAACATTATGTCAGGTCTACTAGCTATAAGGTACAATAAGGAGCCAATCATTGCTCTATATGTTGTCTGATCAACAGGTTTCCCATGTTCATCATTATCTAATACAGCATTAGTAGGCATGGGTGTTTTCATACATGATGCTTCAAACATACCAAATTTCTTAACCAACTCTTTTGCATACTTGGTTTGAGAAATGAATATGCCATCAGCATGCTGTTTGACTTGCAATCCTAGAAGGAAGGAAAGCTCACCCATGCTACTCATTTCAAATTTAGAATGTATTAGGTTGGAAAACCTTTTGCGCAAATTTGAATCAGTAGATCCAAAGATAATGTCATCTACCTAAATTTGCACTAGTAGGGTATTGGACTTATGGTTTCTAATAAAAAAGAGTTTGGTCTACTCTACCCCTTATAAAATCATTTTTCAAAAGAAAGAATGCTAAGGTCTCATACCATGCTCTAGGAGCTTGCTTGAGACCATATAATGCTTTATGCAATTTAAAAACATAATCAGGATGAGTTGGAGAGATAAAACCTGGGGGTTGTCTAACATAGACTTCTTCCTTGATATCTCCATTGAGAAATGCACTCTTTACATCCATTTGATAGACCTTGAATCCCTTGTGAGCTGCATAAGTAAGGAATATTCTTATGGCCTCTAGCCTTGCAACTGGTGCAAAGGTCTGGTCATAATCTATTCCTTCTTCTTGTGAGTATCCTTGTGCAACTAGTCTTGCCTTGTTCCTTACAATAATTCCTTGGTCATCCATTTTGTTTCTGAATACCCATTTTGTTCCAACAATGGAGTGATCCTTTGGCCTTGGAACTAGCTCCCAAACTTTGTTTCTTTCAAATTGATGTAACTCCTCTTGCATTGCAATGATCCAGTGTGGATCTTGTTCTGCATCTTGTATGGATTTAGGCTCAATTTGAGATAGAAAGCAGGTGTGCATCAGATTTTGGTTGACCTAATTTTTGGTTTGCACACCAGTTGAGATGTCTCCAATCACTTGGGAGATTGGATGATCTCTTGATGTTACTAAATCAACAGGGGGTGTTTATTGTTCACCAACCTGTGTTGTTGTTTCCTCTTGTGGAACAACAACTGGCTCTTTAATGTGGTTCTCACCAAGATGTTGAGTGTCCTCTTCATCTTCACTGCTTTCACCTTTTTGCTGGGTATGTGAAGGTGTGATACCCTCTTCATTTATGTGTAATCTGTTCAAATTTTCTGAAAGAGAGTGTACCTGCAAAGGTTCTATGGTAGAAGTATTCTTCTCCTTATAAGACATATTAGTTTCATCAAACGATACATGTACAGATTCTTCAATTTTAAGAGAAGATTTGTTATATACCATATAAGCTTTATTGATCATGGAGTATCCCAGAAACACTCCTTCATCAGCTTTGGCTTGAAATTTTGCTCTGTATTTCTTGTCATTATTGTGAATGTAACAAATACAACCAAAAATCTTGAAATAATCTACTTTAGGTTTCTTCCCTTTGAATAATTCATAGGGAGTCTTGCCCTTCAGCTTATTTATCAAACTTCTATTCAACACATAGTTTGAGGTGTTCACTGCCTCTGCCCAAAAGGATAGAGGAAGGTGAGCATCTGTCAACAATGTAGTAGAAGATTCAATAAGGGTTCTATTTTTCCTTTCAACTACCCCATTTTGTTGAGGAGTTCTAGGAGCTGAGAAAGTGTGCCTTATCCCTTCACTCTGACAGAACTCTTGCATAAGAAGAGAATCAAACTCTATCCCATGATCACTTCTGATCAGGGCAATGTGAGTATTGAACTCAATCTTTATGCATTTGAGAAACTCTATCAAACACTTAAAGTATCAGACTTCTTCCTCAGAAAGAACACCCATGTGAATCTAGAGAAGTCATCTACAACTACTAAAGTGTAAGATTTCCCTCCTAGGCTTTGTACTGTAATGGGTCCAAAAAGATCCATGTGTAATAGATACAAGATCCTAGGTGAATCACTCTTATTAAGTGACTTAAAACTATTTTTAGTTTGCTTGCCTAATTAACAAGCCCTGCAAAGTCCTTCCTTCTTGTAGGGGCCATAAGGTAGTCCTCTAACAAGGTTGTCCTATGATAGCCTAGCAATGATTCTAAGGTTTATATGTCCTAATCTCTTATGCCATAGTTCATTTGGTTTACTAACAGAGTTGAACAAGAAAATATCTACCTTAATTAAATGAAAATCTACAAGATAGATGTTACCTTTCCTTTTACCTGTCAACACAGTTGTGTTGTCCTCTGATCTGATTTTGCATTAAGATTAGTTGAATGTCACCTGGTAGCCTTTATCAAACAATTGACTGATGCTGAGTAAGTTGTGCTTCAGTCCTTCCACATAAGACACCTTCTTAAATGTGACTGACCCTATTTGGACTGCACCATATCCCTTGGTCTGTCCAAAGTTTGAGTCTCCAAATATTACTTTGGGTCCAAGCTTGGATTTGAAGGATGTTAAATTATCCTTGCTTCCTGTCATGTGCTTTAAGCACCCACTATCCAAATACCATTGCTGGTTTATTGTTGGATAGGTCTTCACCTGCACATAAAACAATTTATTTGTTTTTGACCCAGTTTACCTTGGGCCTAGGTTGATAACCTTTAAACTCTGAAACAAAAGACATCCCTGGTTGACTCTTATATCCTTCAGGATGATATCTCCTAGGAGGTATTATCCATTCAGCATAAAGGTTGAAGCCTTGGGATGTGGGACCACTAAGATTTAAGTTTGATTTACCCTTAAAAATTTGTTCAAAGCTTATATCTCTATTCGACGATCTCTGAGCTGAGTTCGACGATCTTGGGTCAGATTGTCGAGCTCCATTCGAAGATTGACTTTGCCAGAGTTCAAATATCGTTGACCTGAGTTCGACGATTCAGCTTGAGATTGCTGAGCTCTGTTCCACGATCGTCGAGCTCTGTTCGACATTTTCCGTTGAACTTTGTTTTTCTTAGGTAAATCAGGATTCTTCCTGGCTACCTCTACAACTCCCTTTCCTTTATCTGAGATATACTTAATTGGGGTTGTTAACACTATAGGTTGGCTGGATGAAGAACCCAAGCCTAGTGTAATGTTAAGTCTTGAGTTAACTTTGCTTGTGATGTCCATCAGTCTGATGTTTCTCCCATTGAGATATTCTTCAAACTTCTTTGCCTGAGATAGTTCACTTTTCAGTGAAGCTATCTCCTCCCTACAGCATTCCAACTCCTCAGAGAGTTTGAGGTTATCTGATTTTAAAGTGCTATGTTCAGACAATTGATTTCTGAGAGAGATAATCTCTTTCTCAGACTTTAGCAGGTCTAAACAAAGTGCCTTAAATTAAGATCTAAAGTCCTCTGAATTGAAATCAAAAGAATATATTACCTGATCTTCTTCAGCTTCATGTTCAGATTCGGATTCTGACTCTTGTTCTGCATCAGAATTATGTTGAGAGGCATTGATAGCCATCATGCAGAATTCCTTCTGTTGAGCATCATCTTCATCATCACTTGAGCTTGATGAGGCCTCTGATTCCTCTTTAGTTTCACTCCAGGTTTCAGCTACAAATCCTTTCCTGGTGTGTTTGTTCTTGCTGGAGTAGGATTTTTCATTGTTGTTTCTCCTGGAGTCTTTGTCTCTTCTTCTATCTTTCTTATCTTTCTTGTCCTTTTTTTGTTTTCTGGACAGTCAGGCACAATGTGGCCTGGTTTCTTGCATCCAAAACAAATAATTCTTTATTACTAGACTTGTCATACCTTGGCTTTTCATGGCCTCTGGATGACCTTTTCCTGAAATCTTTTCTAGCCATCTTGTAAAATCTTTTTTGCCAGTAGACTCATTAACTCTTCATTGCATGTGACCTTGTCTTCAGGCAGTTCTTCTGTAGCTTTGAAAACAATTGTCTTATCCTTCCTTGTTGCTGGAGAAGCTGACTTTTGCTCTTCCTCTCTATTTTTGATGAGCAGATCATAAGACTTGAGCATGCCCAATAGAGCCTCAGTGGTGATCTCATTTAGGCTTCTGACATCCTTGATTGGCTAGATCCTTGAGTCCCAAGTGCTGGGGAAGCACATTAGGATCTTATCATTGAGTTCAGTCAATGAGATCTCTTTATCAAAAGTTTTCAATTCACTGATAATTAGACTGTGTCTGTTATACATGTCAGCAACTGACTCAGTTTCTTCCTTCTTGAAATTCTCATACTGGGTTATGAGATGGGATCTTCTATCCTTTCTTTCATCAGCTGATCCTGACACAAGCTCAGATAGCTTGTCCCATATTTCTTTTGCTGAGTTGCATTCAGCCACTTTTTGAAATATGTCATCAAACATAGTCTGATCCAATATGTTTATTGCCTTGGCATCAGCAACTTTCCACTTTTTAATTTCTGCATCTGTTCCTGAAGGGGGTGCAAAAGCACTTGTACTTGTACTTTCTGGAGGTCTTGGACACACTGTCAAAATAGAATTGAAGATATCCCCATCAATAGAATTCATGTACAATTTAATCCTTGCCTTCCAAAGTACAAACTTAGAAAGATTGCACACTCGAGGTCTGGTGCTAGCATAATCTTTGTTCTGTGCCATGGTTTTATATGAAAAAATTATAATAGAAATAATAACCCTCTATTAAAGATTGATCTTATCAGAGACCTAGTGAAGATCTGGTTTTTGAATAACCAACCTCCCTCTGATACCAATTAAAAGTGAGGGTAAGATCTACCTTAACTCTAGCGGGGGGGGGGGGTGAATAGAGTATTTTAAAATAATTTTGAAAATTAAAAATTAATTGGTAGTGGAAGACTTAATTTATTTATAAGTTTATTGTGCTTGTAGAGAATAAAACAAACTAAAGCAAGAAGTAAAAACACAGCACACAGAAAATAAAACACAATAACCAGAAGACACAAGGATCTATAGTGGTTCCCCAATCAACCTGGGTACATCCACTCTTCTACCACCCTAAGTAGGAATCCACTGCAGGAATAGTTGATCAGGTGTCCCTGGCACCAATGAGCTTTTTATAAGGTGCTCAAAAACCAAACAAGATTTTTTGATCAGGTGTCTTGCCACCACTGATTTTTGATAAGGTCTCAGAAACCAAACACAAAACTTTTGAAGGGAGTTTTGAGTAACCCTTTTACAACAAAGAAAAATAAAAGAGGTGAAGTTGTTCTTCTCTGTTCAACAGTCAAAGAGAAGACTAGTGGATTGATGTTGTCAAAGCTCCCCCTGAGATTTGTAGTTGTTCAGGAAGAGAAGCGTTGCACAGGGTGATAGGCCTTCAGAATAATTGAGATCTCTAGCAAAGAATAATTTCAGCAAAGACTGAAATGTGTTGTGTCTGGAGTCTTGATTGATGAAGCCTTGATAAAATTGAGTCTAAGATGAGAAATTGTAATCCTGTAGTTGTTATGTGTCTTACAGATCTTAGATGTTGTTCACAGTTTTTCTCTTGTTTTCTGTTATTCTATATTGATCATCTCTGCCTCTATTGCCTAAAAATGATATACTGAAATCCAATCTTCTAGATAGCCGTTAGCCAGTCATAAATGACTTTCTTAATTGATATCTGTCTCTAGAGGAAAGTCCTAAGTGACATTCTCCTTTAGTCTCCTTTAAACTTGTTCCAGACTAATTAAAATGGCTACAAAATCCTTTGCATTAACTACTGGATATGAATAAATTTGAATTGCATAACTGACTGAATTTGAAATCTATAAATCATTGATCTCTCAAGAAAATCGTCGATCTCAGCTCGACTACCGTCGACCTGAGCTCAGAGACTGGAACTTGACTTGAAAAAGAGATCGTCGATCTGAGCTCGACTAGCATTGATCTAAGCTCAGAGATCTGGATTTTGGCTAGAGACAAAACGTCGATCTGAGCTCGGAGATCGTCGAACCGAGTTTGATGACTCGTTGAACTTCTCAGAGATAGTCGAACTGAGTTTGACACCTCGTCGATCTAAGCTCGACGATAATTTCCTTAGTCTCACTGCACTTGAAATCTGAACTAGGAGGTCTTGGGGGCAGCTTTCAAACCTAAGTTCTAAGCCCTAGACCTATTCTAGTTTGACCTTTAAATCTATACAATGAGGCCAAGACATATTCCTAAGGACATAGTGATCCTTACCCAAATCAGTAATAGGGTGTTCCAACACACATCATTTTCATGAATTTGGATTCCTAAATATTTATAGGTTGTGCACGAAAATTCATGATGAACATGAGAGAAATCAGGAGAAGTAGGAGAAGAAACATGTTCTTCTTCTAATTCACCTGTTGTGCCCATACAATAAATAAATTCTTGAAATATTAACTTTTCTTCTTCTTCGGAATAAGACACTAAGAGGGCACATGAAGATTCATGTTTCACCATAGAAGAAATATTCAAAGATGTTGAAAAATCATTAGAATTAATAAAATTCTCATCTAAATGCTGGGGAGAAAAATCAAATTGAAGTGCTAAAGATTCCCCAACATTAGAATAAGAATCTTGCGGTGCAGAAGTGGAAGAATAATAATTTAGATCAAATAAATTTTCTTCTTCGCAATGAGAATTATCTGAGTGGCCTTGCGACATAAAATAATCAATGTTGACGGGAGAAGACAATTTATTAAAATCAGAAAAATAATTTTCATTAAAGCTCAAAATATTATTTTCATGAAAATTGGGAAAATTTGAAAAATTATTTTCATAAAAATTTGGAATAGAATTATCATTGAAGTGAGAATAATTATTTTCATAATTCTTATGAAAATTATTTTCATAACAAATATTTTGAGAATAATGATAAATATAACAATCCTCACTTCGATGAGGAGCACCACAATAATAATAATAAATTATGGGCTTTTGTGCGGCTTACAAATGAGGTATTTTTGTTTGAAGCTCGACAACCTAAGCAACCACTTCAGATATCATTTTTTTATTAAAGAAAAGAAAACAACCATTACTTAATAGAAGTGAATTTAGAAAGTAAAAGTAAAAGAGAAATGAAGGTAGCGAAAGAGAATGATAAAATTAAAGAAATTTGTGCTTTCAAAATATCAACAATAATAAGTCCCCGGCAACCGCGCCAAAAACTTGATTGGTGAAATTTAGGTTTGAAAATATTTCTTAATTCTACGAACTATAGGCAAGAGTACCTATCATTCATATTATAGGATATTTTAAAATATCAAGTGTCGTATTTTTCCGGGCCTGTTGACTACTTCTCCTCACGTAAATTAATATTATTTTATTGAAAAATAAATAAAAGGTCAATTAAAATATGAAATAAAAATAATACTTGATCTATAATCCCTTCGAGTTAAAATAAAGTTTTATAAAATACAAGCTTCTAATTTACCTACTTCAACCGTAGAGGTTCCCAAAATACAAATGTGCCTCTCTCGAGAATACGCTCTCGACTAAACTTAGGTTGATCGAATAAGACCCCTCGGCCAGTCAAAACCCATAAGCTTGTTTTATGCGGTGAACCCCAGTATTGGATTTGACTCCAATCTGGAAGATTTATGTCGTCCTCTTTCAAGGAGTGCATACAACTCCTTTTACCTTTGAGTGATCTACTCGTATCCACAACCTCTCGCTAAATCTAGGATATGGATCTAAGATCGAAATCTTATACATGAAATTTTAATTGGACATGAATAAAATCAAAGATAAATCAAAGTGATAATAATAGAGCTTGACAAAATAAAAGAAATATAAAAAAATTATTTTATCCAAAGTTCATCATGATCAAGTGCTAATTGAAGATTAGCTACTTTACATGATGAAGAAATTACATAAAAAGAGGGACATGATTGCATAAAAGAAGTGCTAAATTATAAATTAAACAAAGACTTTATTCTATGAAATGGTAAATACATAAAGAAATGCGAAAATATTGAAAACTAAACTGCTAAAAACTTCCTAAAAATCATCCACCTGAGCTCCTGCCACAGTCTGGAATTAATAGTAATTTTTCTTGAGAGTCACTCCCCTAAGTCATGCCCCTGACTAGGGGGCATGTAAGGCACAAGAACTGTCCCCTTGAAAGCTCGGGAACGTTGGAGAAAAATCGCCAAATTCTATTATTTTGCTGGTCATGTCACTAGCTCATGCCCATGACCAAGGGCGTGTCATGACTGTTACTGGAAACAGCGGGAAGAAGAAACGACGGGAGTTAATCTTGCATTTGCTGAAGAGGTCATGCCCCTAGGTTACGTCCAGGACCTAGGGCGTGTAAGCTGGGAACGACCGTGAAATAAAAATGTCACTTAATGCTGCAGCATGCCTGAGCTGGATGTCACGCCTAGTGTCACGCCTGTGACTGAATGGTCACGCCCGTGACTTGGGCGTGTAAATTTAATCTGATGTGGAATTGGAATCTGGAGCTCTTTCAGTCGGATATGCCTGTGTCTATTGTCACGCTCGTGACATGGGAGCGTGTAACTTTAAATGATGCGGCATTATATTCTGGAACTTATATATGGGCAATAGCCACTTGTCACGCTCGTGAGCAGAAGGTCATGCCTGTGACTAGGGCGTGTACTTGGACTTTCTCTAGTTTTTCTTGAAATAACCTCCTGATAAAACCTGACATCTTCAAATTATTATTTGCAGCCCAGATTAACCTAAAATATAAAAAGAAAGTAATTAGAAAATTAATTAATAAAATATAATTATAAATTTATTAATTATTAAAAAAAAATCTATAGAAAAATAAGGAAATAATTAGAATTATCATACATAGTGTTTTCTGTGACCAGCATCACACACCGGTTTGTGAATTGCTTCTTGACATTCTCAATGTCTCTATGAGAAGTTTAAAGCTTCCTCTCCAAGTCCTTCCTCTCTTTAGTGTGTGTGTCAACTTTGGAGGAAGCCTTGGAGAGGTTATCTTCTAATTCTTTTATTGTGCTCAAGGAGTGAGAGCACTCTTGGCACTCAACCTTCCCTTTTCCACATTTCACTAATTCGTTATTCACACATTTCAACTATTTTTTCAGTTGTTAATTTTCAGATTTCAAAATGCTATTCTTATTTGCCACATTATCTAATTTATCACAAAGAGTTTCATATAATTCAAGGAGTTTTATGTAAGTTGGAGGAGTTGCCTCAGTGTCGTTATAGACACTAGATTCACCATCTGAGTCATTGTGATGTTCCCCCATTAGACAGAGATTCACCTCATCATTATTGCTTGATCCAGAGGTGCTCGACTTGTCAGAAATATCATCGTCCCATTTCGACGCTTTGAGCAATTTCCTCTTTCCTTTGTCTCTGCCTTACCGCCCTTTTTCTTCCTTCTGGAGCTTTGGGCAATCTCTCTTCATGTGTCTAGACTTGTGATAGTGGTAGCACTCAGGAATAGGCTTTTTTTCATCCCTTTATAATCCCTTTACCGATCTAGTCCACCTCCTCTTCTTTACTACACCTTTCTTTAGAAAACTTGTGTACTTCTCTTGCCTCTTGGGCTCCTTTAGGATTCTTCTAAATTCTCAAATATATAAGCTTTCTTCACTTTCATCAACAGACTCTTCTGTTTTCACTGCTAGAGCATTCTTCTTTGGCTCCTTCGAGTATTCCTCACTTTGTATCTTTAGCTCTAGTTCATGGGTCTTCAGATTCCCAATAAGGCTTTCAATTTCCAAGGTGTCGATATTATGTGACTCAGCAATGGCAGTCACTTTTGGACTTAACCAAGGAGGAAGAGATCGCAAGATTTTCCACACCAAGTCTCCATTTAAGAATGTCTTCCCAAGAGATCTAGAGGCATTGACAGTTTTCATGAAGCGTGTGTGCATGTTATCAACCTCCTCGCCGATCTCCATCCGAAATTGTTCATATTCCGACTCCAGTAAGAATAGCTTTGACTCCTTTACCTGAGAAGTACCTTCATATGTTCGCTCTAGTAATCGTCAAATATCAAACGTAGTTTCACAATTGCAAATTCAATTAAATTCAGTTTTTTTAACTCACAGAAAAGAGAGCTCATAGCTTTCGCATTATTAGTATATTTTAGTTTGTTAGAGTCATTCCCTTTCTCATGCGGATGATCCAAAACTTGATCACCCACAGTGAAAGTGCGTGCAGTGTATTTCATTTCGATCATGGCCCACACATCCATGTTTCGTGTCATCAAGAAAATTTTCATCTGCATTCTCCAGTGGCTGTAATCACTCCCCATAAATAGTGGAGGTCTACTCACACCTTATCCCTCAGGGAAAGCGTGAATCGTGTTGGCCATCTTATTTCCGGATTTTTATCCCTTTTCAAAGTACCCTAGCTATGATACAACTTATTGGATCGTGTGGCCAACCATAGGGTGGTGAATAAGATTTTACTTATTAATTAAAATTTTGAAGAATTTTTTCAAGGGAATACTAGTTCTGGATGCTACCGCAGGGAGCTAGCTTGCTAGTGTGGGGCGGTAGGTTACATACATCATTTTCCTGAGTAAATTTATCCTTGGAGAAGTGCGCACCATTCAGAGATCAACTAACAAACACCCACAACGTTACAAGTTGAATTAATAACAACAAATAATTTTATTCAAACTGAATCAAAAGAGTTTTACAATTACAAGTGCTTGATCTTCATGACACTGGAGATCGGAGGCAGTGAAAGTCAAATCTTTTTTATTTTCTATACCGACCCACTACCCGGATCAGTTAGATATCTCCCTCTCCCTCCATGAAAGGTCTTCGACCCTGCTCTTCACCTTCATGCCAAGAAGGTTCTTAGAGCCCCACTAGATCCTCCGATCTTGACGCCACTTCCCCGGACAATTTCTTACGGAATCCTCCCCGAATTCCGACGACCTTCACCAGTCGATTTTCCTCACCACAATGAAACAGAAAAGAGAAAAGTACAAAAATTGTAAAGAAGATTACATATTGATACTCTTTCAAGACGATTCCTCCATTGAGCGATGTGTGGCTGGTGCTAACGATCCTCATTTGGTTGTAACAAATCAAATCCTCTTCGTTATTGTAGTAATTTACTCGCTGGAGATCTTCGTGCGTGAACAGGAGGGAGGGGGCTTTCTCTTCCTTTGATCGAGACTATGTAATAGTGCTCAAAGGTGGCTCCCGAAACCTAGAATGAAAATGTGTCTCCCTTTGGTTTGTCTAAGGACTGAGAAAAATGAACGCTTTTTATATGTCTTTGAAAAATAGGCTATCGCCGGCGGTAAGACTAGCGTCCGATGGTAGGTCGATGTGCGTCGTTGTGAGAGTTGTCACGTAGATTTGTAAAAATATTCGAAAAAAATATTTTACCTTTTTTCATGCTAACGCGGTGCGGTATCCAGCTAACGCCTGCCGGTAGCTCAATCTTCTCGACGAATCCAATCGACGACTATTGAGAGGGCTAGCGCTATGCGGTAGGTAATTAATGATGCATGGTAGTCTCCGAGAACATGTCCAAAATGAATCTTGAGGCTAGCGCTTGTGGTAGCGCTAGTGCTCCGTGGTTTGCTCTCGAGATCTCATTCAATTAAATCCAGGCTACCGCTCGGCGATAGCTTTTAGCGCGCGACAGTAGGTCCCATATTTTAGTTTTTCACTACTTTTGAGCCTGGAAACTTGCACACCATACCAAATAAAAGTGTGATCAAATACAACAAGGGATTTTATATTGTCAAACTAGAGATATATGAACCGTAGGCTCCAACAGAATTGACTATATGCCAAGTTCTTGAAGTGTGAGTTTTGGCTATTATAAGTTGCTTTTCTTGGCCATGTGGTTAGTGGATAGGGTATTATTGTGGATCCGGCGAAGATAGTTGTTAAACGGGAGTGGCCTCTATTGACTACTATGGTGAAAGTCAGGAGTTTTTTTATGACGTGTCAGCTACTATAGGCTCTTCATAGAGAACTTATTGATGATTTTTTCCCTCTCACTATGTTGCTAAAAAAGGATCAAAAGTTTGTTTGGACGCCAGAGTGTGCACAAGCTTTTAATGGGTTGAAGAGTTGTCTGACCACGACGTATATTTTGAGTTTTCCATGTGGTGTAGAAGGCTATGAGATCTATAATGATGAATCAGAGAGCGTCTTAGGCTTTGTTCTTCTATAGTTTAAAAAGCATATAGCTTATGGTTCACACAAACTGAAAGTGAATGAGATAAAATATCTGGTTCACAACTAGGAATTGGCAGCCATGATATTCGCTCTTAAGCTGTGGTAACATTATCTATATGGCATGAAGGTCGATATCTTTATGGACCATAAGAGCTTAAAGTATTTGTTACATCAGAAGGATCTGAATATGTGACAATGAAGGTGGATGGAGTTTCTAGGGTACTACACCTTCGAGATTCTTTACATTCCTGGGAAGGGAAATGTAGTTACAAATGCGCTAAGTTGCATGGTTCCAACACGAGCAAATTGTTTGCAAATGAATATTGAGCATTTAATTCGTGAGTTAAAGGCTTTGTACATCTCTTGTGTCGATGGGAGGATGAGGGTGAATGCATGTTTAAAATGGACAGAGGTGCAATATGACCTCGCATATAGGATTTGGAAATCATTTGAGCTAGATGACAACCTGAAACGCTATGTGGAAGAGTCTAAGGATGGTTCAAATTCCTAGTTTTCTATTATCAACGGTCTTTTGTGGAAGGACAGTCGGTTATGGATCCCAAACATTGGAAAATTGCGGGAGGAATTGATGTATGAGGAACACTTTACAAAGTACTCAATCCACTCGACGATCACATAGATATTCAAGGATATGAAAAGGCTGGTTTGGTGGTTAGGGATAAAGGACAAAGCTCTTTTTGTGGCAAGGTGTCATACTTGCGCCATAGTAAAAGATGGATGTCAAAAACCTAGTGGTTTCCTGAAGTCGTTACCAATACCAGAGTAGAAGTTTGACGACATATCTATGGATTTCGTGAATGGTTTGCCGAGATAAAAATGCAAAAATGATACCATTTGGGTGATCATGGACAGGTTGACAAAAGTGTCACACTTCATTCCAAATCGGAGGGACGATTCAATGGAAAAGTTGGCCAAACTTTATTTTGAACAGATTGTACGATTGCACGGGTACCGCGTAGCATCACTAGTGACCGAGATGGGAATTTAACGTAACCTGACTGGAGGCTTATTCATAAACTGTTGTGTACCAAGCTGAAGTTTAGTACGACCTTTCATCCTCAGACGGATTGTCAGACAAAGAGGGTAAATAGAATGATGGAAGATATACTTCGCATGTGCTGCTTTGATTTCAGGAAGAGGTGGTAGGACCATCTCTATATGATAGAATTTGCCTACAATAATAGCTACCAAGCAAGTATTCAAATGGCGCTTTTGAGGCCTTATACGGTAGAAAGTGTCATACTCCCTTGACATGGGTAGAAACTTGTGAATCAAAGTCATATAAAACTTAAAGATGTCAAAGATGTGACTTCTAAGATACGTTTTAATCGAGAGTGGTTGTTGATTGCTCAAGATAAGCAAGTTAAGTACTATAATGCCAGACACCAAAACATAGATTTGGGGTGCGTGATTGGGTATATCTCAAGATAAAGCCGTTAATGATTGTATATAGGATTCGACGCTTGAAAAAGTTGAGTCCGAGATACCTGTGCCCATTTGAAATCGTCAAGCGGATTGGTGAAGCTGCCTATTAGTTAAATCTTTAAGCTGAACTCAGTTGTTTTCACGATGTGTGATGCAGGCTACGTCACCCGTCCAACTTCCACGGACAAGCAACACCGAATTTACTCGCTCACGTTCTAACTATACGCTCGCACAAGTAAAATACAACACACCTGATTTGTGATATTATTATTATAATGCTAATGTATGGGTTCGCTACACCCTTAGAGATCAAATAGAAACTATGAGCCAATACTCTCTCAAGCGATAAGGATCTACCCGATCCGGTCGAGCATGTGTTGTACCAAAAGAGTTCAATCGAAAAATAATGATTCGGAAAAGGTATATCTCTCTCAACAAAAAAACGAGGGCCGCCAATCCTCACAAATTTAAATAGATCAAGAGAAAACAACAAAATTGTTTGGATCAAAACCACGATGAAATAAAGATTCGCAAACAACTCCAACGTAAACCACCACAATATTTATCTAAGAGTGAAACAATCAAAAGTAGAAATTTCGTTACCCCAATCAGAAGAGGATTCCGAGAACTAAAATGGTTCGCTCTTCTACTATTCTGCCAGAGTCATACCGAATGGAGATAAACTCATCCGCCAATCTCGTTTCACGCCGGAGAAGGTTCTTCATTGCAGTAGATCTTGTCCTTCGCCGAAATTCCACCAAGAAGGAAAGAATATGGTTGGTCGAACCCTTTGTGGGAAGCCAACGTGTGGCCGAAATCTTCTAGGAAGGGAACCGTCAAGTAGCAAGGAGTTGTAGAGTAGAAAGGTGGTGTTGTGGTGGAGAAGAGAGGAGGGGAGATGGGAGAGTTGTGGCCAAACCACAAGAGGGAAGAGGGAGGGGGCCGGTGTCCAAGGAGGGAAGCAAGAGAGGAGGGGAAAATCTCAATTCATATTTTAGGGTTTCTTATTTCATTCAATCAATAATTAAATATCCCACACACATAGCCTTATATAAGGCTCACAAAAATCCAAGCTATATATAGCCCAACTTAAAACAACATATGGCTAAACATAGGCCAAAATTAATACATGAATCTAGATAAATACAACCCAGATTTAAAAGCAAATAACATGGAAATTAAATAAAACAAAAGAAAGATTATTTTCAAGAGAATGTCTTATGTCGAGGGAGGAGATTGTAGCATCGATACATAATGTCTTCGCGGTGCCGCAAGTCCTTAGTTGGAGAGGGCGAGGGATCTTCCGTAAGCATGTCGACACCATCATCAGCATGTTGGGGGTCATCGTCTCCATCAATCCTCCCCCACTCGAAAGTACTCATCACTCATGAGTTGGCTTTAATTTACTAGCACAGAAGTGCATCATCCAAAAGAGCCGCCTCTGATTCAAATAGCCAAGAGTCATCGAAAGTCGGACGATCATGCCACCGGATTAAGTAGCGGCAAATGTCACCACTTGGAGATGCGAGCACTTCATCCTTGATTATCCTGTCAGGCAAAAATGAAGTCTTGGGGAACCTTAGAAAAGCATTAGTCAAAGAAGGAGAAAAAGTTTCTACATCAACATTCAACAAACCTCAAGTGGAAACTGTTGGAGAGAGCGATCCAGGAGCAAGCTCACCCCCCCAACCCATTAGAGGACACAGTGGATGGAATAAATGGAGAGGTAGATAATTCAAGTGGTGCAGAAATATATGACGTTAAATCCAAAACATTAAAAATAGGGGATATACCCCAAGCAGTGGGTATCTCAAAAAGATATGTGTTTTCTCCTAAGTTCTTTAAAATTCGAAAAGGACAGGCTCGCCGATTCGCCAACTTTTTTATGGAGATTGAAGGCATCCGTTCAGAGATGAGACGCACCAAGACTAAATCATTAACATTAAAGTGAGATGGTTTTTATGTACATTAGCATGAGATTGATAAGACGCCTATTTGGTGGTTAAAGTTTCATGAATGTGCTTATGTAAATTATGAACATGAAGAGCGAACTCTTGTGCAAATTTACTTGATTTATAAGATGGAGGTAATGGAACTAAATCAAGTGGCACCGGTGCCTTATAGCCGTGCAAGATTTCATTAGGGGATAAACCCCTGGATCTATTGTTAGAGTTATTGTACGCAAGCTGAGCATGGAGAATGATCAATTCCCAGGTACCCTTATGGTCACCCACTAGACAACGAAGTAAACTACCCAAACTTCTGTTTACTACTTTCGTTTGCCCATCCATTTGTGGATGGTAGGCCGAAAAAAACAAGAGTTTTCTACTAATAAGCTTCCAAGGGTCCTCAAAAAACTAGTATATTTCACGTCCCTATCAGTTACTATTGTCTTGGGAACACCCCGATGCGCAAAGACTTCCTTAAAATATAATTTCGCAATATGCAATGCATCATCGGTCTTATTATAAGCGATAAAGTAAGCCATTTTAGAGAACCGATCTGCTACAACTAGGATGGAATCATGAAGTCTAAAATTTATGGGTAGACCAAATATTAAATCCATACTAACATACACCTAAGGAATGGAGGGAATCAGAAGAGGAGTGTAAAGACCGACATTCGTCTTATTACCCTTAGCTAATTAGCACACACGGCAACTCTTCACAATTTTATTTACCGTTTATTTGAGACTGGGCCAATGAAACTTGTCCTCCACTAACGTAATGGTCATGTCACAGCAAAAATGACCACCTAAACCACCACTATGCAGCTCCAAAATGATGAAATGTTGTAGGGATGAACGAGGGATACATAGCTTCGAGTGCTTAAATAGGTAACTGTCTCGAACATAATCGGTTGATATGGTTGTGGGAGTCAATTTGAGTGGATAAATAGATTTCCTTGAAGTCTGGACAATGGACATACTCATCCTTAATCTTATCGAACCCAATGGCATTCACTTCTAGCGTAGACAATAATAATGTAACGTGACTAAGGTAATCAGCAACACGATTTAGAGTCCCCTTAAGATGTTTTATTATTAATGTGTACTCCTACAAATAGAAGACCCACTGGGCATGTCGGGGGCTGACCTTCCTTTGAGAATTGAAAAATCTCAAAGCGTCGTTATCGGATTGGATAACAAACTCCTTTGGGAATAGATAGTGTCATCAATGTTGGAGGCATCGAATAACAACATAAAACTCCCTATCATAATTAAAATAATTCAACTTTGGACCCACGAGTTTCTCGCTAAAATACCCAATCGGATGACCCTCCTAACTTAATACACCACCTATGCCGATCCTAGATGCATCACAAGACAACTAAAAAACCATAATAAAATCTGACAACCTTAAAAGTGGAGCTTCCGACATCCGTGATTTAAACATTTGGAAAGCTATGGTAGCAGATTTAGTCCAAGTAAAATCACCTTTCTTCATACATTCCGTTATCGGCGCCATGATACTACTAAAATCTTGAATGAAGCGATGAAAAAAGGTAGCTAGTCCTTGAAAACTACTAACATCCTGAATGTTGGTGTGTTCCATCCAATCCTTAATGGCTTGGACCTTCTTAGGATCCACATATATGCCTTCCGAACTTACAATATACCCAAGGAATTCTACAGACGTCACATAAAATGTACACTTCTTGATATTGACAAATAATTCTTCCATCCTTAGTGTGGTTAGGATAGTCCTCAAACATGACTCATGATCGATCAGAGAAGTACTAAAAATGAGGATAACATCAAAATACACCACTATGAAAATTCTCATGAATGGTTGGAAGACATGAGCATCATCCTAGAGAAACTACATGGGGGCATTGGAAAGCCCAAATGACATCATTAACCATTTGTAAAGCCCATTTTTGACTTAAAAGCAGTCTTCCATTCGTATCCCTCTCTAATCTGAATCTGGTGGTAGCCACTCCTAAGGTCCAATTTCGAAAAGATTATGGCCCTGGCTAACATGTCCAATATATCGTCCAATCGAGGGATGGGGAATCGATATTTAATCGAAATTTTATTAATTGCTCGACTATCCACGCACATCCTCCAATAACCATCATCCTTAGGGGCAAGTAAGGCGGGTACGACACACAGACTTTTGCTATGGCGGATTAATCCCTTACTTAGCAATTAAGAAATTTGGGTTTGCAACTCTAGGTGTGTATAAGGGTTTAGCCTATAGTGATGAAGGTTGGGTAAAGAGGAACCCGAAATGAAATCTATCGCATGGTGTATGTCCCGCATGGGGGGTAATATGGGTGGTAGCTCGTCTGATACACATCCTTAAACTCTTCTAAAAGTTTCCTCAACACTGGCGGTAAATTGCCAAAAGTGGATACATCTTCCTTCACTTGCAAGCAAACTAACGCATAAATGACACCATCTAGAAAAGTATCGCGCGCAAGCTCCTTCTTACTTATCAGACTTAGTGTTATTTTCTCTATCGGAATAAGTGTGTCTTTAGAAGGAACGGAAGGATCCTTAGGTGGAGTGGGCTTAAAAATAATGTCCTTGCCATTAAATTTGAATTCGTAGGTGTTAGCATGTCCCAGATGAGTAACATCATGGTCGTAAAGCCACAGACGTCCTAATAGAACATAACATGCGTCTATGGGGATATCGTCACACCAAATTTTTCTGAATAAGCCTTGATGGTAAGGGGATCCAAGCAACGCTTCGAAATCGGAAGGGATGTCTTGTTAACCCATGCAACCTTATAAGGGTGAGGGTAAGGTTTGGTGGTTAACAACATTCGTGACACCGCATTCTCCAAAATCACGTTCATACAGCTTCCACTATCGATAATCAATTAGCACCACTTCTCTCTGCTCTTGAAGTTTAACGACAAAACATTCGTACTATTCCAATAATTTGATGCTCGAGGAGTATCCAAAATACACCTCATCACCATCATATAAATATCATCCTCTATATCGCTAGGTACTCCTTCTGACTCAGATTCTTCACCGGCCTCATACACGAGCTCGTTGGACTCAGACGAGGTATTTAAAAGGGATAGGGGTGTGAGCTTGGTTGGACACTCGCTAGCATAATGACACTAAAAACCATATGTAAAATACGTAGCACTCGTCTTGCTAATCCTACCGATGGGAACTCTCTCAATGATCATGCTTCTCAGATTCCTAGCCGTAATGAAAATAGAGTTCGGGTCAGCGAACTAGAACTTTCCCTTATCCTTATGGGTGGAAGTGGGAGGTGGTCCTAAGATGGACTTTCCCTTCTGAAAGGAGCGATATTTGGACTTGAAAGCATTGTGCTTCTCAATATCCAAGGCAGCATTAAAGTTAGTGTTCAAGTCGGTCTTACCATACCGTAGGAGTTTACCCTTAATGTCGGGGTTGAGCCCCTTTCGAAACCTAGAGAGGGTGATCTCTGGCATCTCCCTAACATCGCACCTGACCATCATGTCCTTAAGACGACTCATGTAATCAGCGACCGACATATTCCCTTGCCTCAGGGTAGCTAATTCATCAAACATCTGCGTCCGATGGTACGCAGAAACGTACTGATCAGTCAACATGGCTTTCATGCCTGCCCAACCAATGGATGGTAAGCCATTCACCACACCTAGACGTCGTTCCTCGTTTAGCCGAAATATTTTTCCCTGCCTAACAGCTTCATCCTCGCAACTCGCACCTTTTTTTCTTCGGTCAGGTTGTGCCACTCGAAATAGCACTCCATTTCCATAACCCAATCTAAGAACACTAGGGGTTCACCTAGTACGTCGTACGATGGGAGTTTGATTCGAAAAGCCCTAATGATATCAAACTCGTACGATGCCTGGTTATTATGATTAGGTGCACGCGGGACATAATCATTATTATTATTGTTATTATTATTTCCCTCGTCACGTTGGCAGGCCGCCTGATTAGGGGGAGCCGCTTGGTTTAATCTTAGTACGTGAATCATCTCCCGAATTTCTGTTAGCTAATTAGTGAACTCCCGGCCGAGGTCATCAATAGCTGTCGGACAGTGATTCTCATCCCGGTCGTCCTCCATTTTGGAAGAAGAAGCGGTATACTTCGTGCCTAGTCTAGTGCGCATGCAGTGAAAGAGGTTGGACACTGACTCGATAAATATTTATAAAAGATTATTATTTTTTGTAATAATAACTAGATAAAAATAAAATATTTTTTAAATTTCTTACTGCAAAGGGGATGGAGATTTTCCCAAAAAGTTTTTTTGGATTTTGCATAAATATGAGAATTTTAGGCCGCCATTTGCAGAACAGAATTTTTTTCAAATTTTGACCAACGGAACGTGCTAGACAAGTACATGTCGACGTCCTAAGAATAATAGGATGGTGTCAATTAAGAAATTGGCATGAACCTCCCTCTGATACTAAATTGATGCAGGCTAGGTCACCCGACAAACCACCACGGACAAGCGACACCGAATTTACTCGCTCACGTTCCAATTATACGCTTGCACAACTAAAATGCAACACACCGATTTGCGATATTATTATTCCAATGCTAACATATGAGTTCGCCACACCCTTAAAGATCAAATAGAAGCTATAAGTCAATATTCTCTCAAGCAATAAGGATATACCTGATCCGGTCGAGCTTGTGTTGTACCAAAAGAGATTCACCAAAAATAATGATTTTGAAAAAATAGATCTCTCCCAAAAAAAGAAAACGAGGTCTTCCAATTTTCACGAATTTAAATAGATCAAGAGAAAACAACAAAATCGTTTGGATCAAAACCACGATTAAATCATGATTCGCAAACAACGCCAACGTAAACAACCGCAAGATTTATCTAAGAGGGAAACACCCAAAACTAGGAATTTCGTTACCCCAATCGGAAGAGGATTCCAAGAAGTAAAATAGTTCACTCTTCTAAGATTTCACTGGAGTCACGCCGATCGGAGAGAAACTCATCCGCCTTCCTTATTTCATGCTGGAGAAGATTCTTCGTTGTAGTAGATCTTGTTCTTGCCCGAAATTCCACCAAGAAGGAAAGAACAAGGTTGGCTGAACCCTGTGTGGGAAGCCAAGGTGTGGCCGAAATCTTCTAGGAAGGGAACCATCAAGTAGCAAGGAGTTGTAGAGGAGAAAGGTGGTGTTGTGGAGGAGAAGAGAGGAGTGGAGAGGGGAGAGTTGTGGACGAACCACAAAAGGGGAGAGGGATGGGCGCTGACGGCCAAGGAGGGAAGCAAGAGAGGAGGGGAAAAATCAATCCAGATTTTAGGGTTTCATTTTTCATTCAATTAATAATTAAAAATCCCGCATACATAGCCTTATATAAGGCTCACAAAAATCCAGGCTATATGCAGCCTAACTTAAAACAACATATGGCTAAACGCAGGCCAAAATTAAAACATGAATCTGGATAAATACAGCCCAGATTTAAAAGCAAATAACAAGGAAATTAAATAAAACAAAAGCAAGATAATTTTCAAGAGAAGGTCTTGCGCTGAGGGAGGAGGTTGCAGCGTCGATCAATAATGTCTTCGCAGTGCCACAAGTCCTTGGTCAGAGAGGGCGAGGGATCTTCCATAAGCATGTCAGAACCATCATAAGTATGTCAGGTGTCATCGTCTCCATAAAATGGTTTCACATATCGGTGCAGCAGGAAGACTATACAACAGCCTGCGTAATTGGTTTCTACGGATTAAGTGCAGGTCGATAGTGGGTTGATGACGAAAGTTAAGACCATTCAAATTGAGTACACGAATGTCAAATGGTTGAGGAACAAATAGATCAGAATGGTCAAACTCCATTGGGACAACTATGGTCGTGTGGAGCTGACATGGGAGCACAAGCAGACCATGCGAGAATAGTTCCCTGAACTATTCCATTGAGGTACACTTTATATGTTTTGTACTTCTGTGTTATTTCCTGTTAAGTGTAATTTTGGGACGAAATCTCTTAAAGGAGGGGAGAATTATAATACCCCAAATTTCCTGAAAACAATAAAAAGATGGTTACTGGAGGTTATCAACAGACGGTAGATCTAACGCAGGCAGTATCCAGCTGATTAAAAATACAAGCATCTCTGGACGGTATCGCCCGACATTAGTATGATACCACATGGCAGTAGGCAATGAATTAATTCAACCATTGTCTTTGGAAGGTACCGCCAGGCGATAGAGGTTTCACTAGCAGTAGGATGCCACGTGTCATATTGTATTGGGATGATCATTGAGCGACAGTGCAGTGCTAGATAATACCACCCCTGTACAACCCTGTATCTGGCGAGTGGGAGATGCAGGATCCGGATGTAACAACCTGCATTTTCTCCGCATTTAAAGATATATCAAAGTAAGTAAAAATGCGCGTTATGATGCCATGTCATCTGGGGATTATTGCAGACGCTCAGGCAAAACTCCTACTTAACACCTTTACGAAAGATCTATAAGTCATTTAGAGAACATTCAGTTTAAGTTAAGTGGTTAGCCGTATCCCTCGGCTCAGTGGTTCATCTATTCCATGAGAAAAAAATAGTTATACGCTGCAGGAAATACTTTATATACAAGATTAGATGTTCTACATGAGTATAAACATCCCCGGAGGACAACTCATGGTATGCAAGACTCTAGATTTATAATAGTTACGAAAGTAGCTTTTAGGACCATTAAATATAGTGATTTAGATTTCAAATATGGCATGTATGAAGTAATAATAGTAGTTTTTATACTTTAAAATATCTAACATGCAACCTAGCATAAAACCTTTCAAAAGGGCAAGTACAAACAAACAAAAAAGGTTAACTAGCAGCTAGTAAGGTATTCAATATTCCAAAAGAAAACTACCAGTGGACGTCAACAACCTTACACGAACCCACTGAAAATATGTATGACTGTACTAAAAAGGAAACATCAAATTACCTCACGACGGTGAGGAAAACCCGCTGCAACCACCAGCAACCAGCAAACCTAGCCGCTCAACTGGCTACTGCCCTGAACCTGAGACATTCAAAGAAAGAACACCTCAGCAAGAAAGATAAGTGGCAAAAGAAATTGTCAGCAGACAAAAAGACAAACAGTAGAAGGGTTACCACCCAAACAGGAAAAGAAAAGATGCATGGAAATCATCAATATTAAGTCATAAGATCAAAGTGAGAAAGAGCTCACAAGGGTTAGACATCCAAAATTTTGCACCAAGTGCGTAAAATATCAAAGCTTCGAATGCACGTACATAAGCGAGTACATAAATAAATATAGCAAACCCATCGTAAAATGAGCATAAACATCGGGGAATGATCGGTACCTATGGGGGGAGAACCCTTCGCCAGCACACCCAAAGTCACAAACCCACCGGGGTCAAAAGGAATGTGGCCTTATACCTTAGCACACCTAAGGCCAGGAAAAATGACACCTGTGGGGGGAGAACCCTCTGCCAGCACACACAGTCACAAACCCACCAGGGTCAAAAGATTCATAGCCAACCATGGCCACACCAAGATACCTTTAATACATATAAAACCACAACCTAAACCACAAGACATCTCCAACGATGGGAGAATGTCCCAAATCACACTAAGGCCCAACTCACAATTGACAAATACACAAAAATATACCCTAAGGCCCAAACTCGATGAATCGGACCAACTCGACGAAAAATATTCTAATTCCTGGCTAAATTCGGCGAGTATACCGGATGAACTGCGATACTCGACGAATTTCATGATGATACTCGGCAGAATGTATTGATACTCAACGAATCAACCAATGATACTTGACGATTTCCCCTGATACATGCTGAAATTCCCTTGGCTTCACCAGCCACTCGACGCTTACTAAGCCTAGATTATACTCGACAATCCAAATTGATACATGCCAAATTTTCCTTAGGCTAATCTACGATATTGAATGATTTCTGACTTAGCGATATTCTAACCTCACTCGCCAAAATGACTAACTGATACTCACCAAAATTTACTCACTTAAACCCAACGAATTTCAGTTCTCGATACACGACGAATTCTACTTAAAACCCCTAAACTTATTCTCTAGGTCTTGGCTGAAAACTCACACTACAGTAGGAGTTCCCTCGTGGTTTAACCTACGCTAACCCTATTCTCTAAGGGTGGAGGAAAGAAAGGAAGAATGTTGGAACCCAAGTCCTGATTTGGGCAAGGATCACCATGTGGATGATTAGATTGACCCAAAATGTATAGTCATGGTGTAACGTCCCAATTCGCACTAGGCCCCTCGTGCACACTTTTAAGTCAGAAGAGCTGACTTGGGCTCAGGGAGTGCTGGCCGCTAGTCTTACACTTGTATAAGCGAGGAGAAGTTGGTCAAGAGTAGGAGACGGGTAGTGACACGGGTGTGTCCATACCCATGTAGTACTCTGGTGTCTTTGGGTCTTCTATGTGAAATTTATAGAGAAGGACACGGGTAGTGACACAGGCGTGTCCCTACCCATGTGTGTGTGACACGGGCGTGTCCATACCCATGTGGCTCTCTGGCAACGATGCAAATTCCTTATTGTGTTTCCCGAGCAGGACACTGGTGGAGACACGAGCGTGTCCCTACCCGTGTGTGTGTATTCTTCGAGCAAAGATCGACTAACATCGTCGACCGTGTTTCCCGAGCAGGACTCGGGTAGTGACACGAGTGTGGCCCTACCCATGTGCGTGTGTGTGTATTCTTCGAGCGAAGCTCGACTAACGATCGCCGACTGTGTTCTTCCCGAGTAGGACACGGGTAGAGACATGGGCGTGTCCATACCCGTGTGTGTCCACAGCAATTCGACAATTCATCAAGCGGAGCTCGACGATTGTCGTCCATGTTCTCCCGAGCAGGATATGGGTAGTTATAAGGGCATGTCCCTACCCCTGTCATTCAATTTCGTGTTTTGATGAATTTTTCGGGCTACGTCGTTTTGAAGGGACTCATTTACTGAGTGATTGGCGGTCCAATGAGAGGTCAACACATGGCTATGTAGTTATCAACTTCCCACATAAAAAGGGGAGAAAACCCTAGCCGTTTCTACTCTTCCCTTCCAAGCCATTGCTGTAGAAAACTGCTAGAGAGGAAGAAGGTGCTGGAGCAAAGCTTTTTCCCGTGAAGAACTAACACCGACCGAGGAGAAGAAGATGCCACCAAGAAGGATGACACGATCAATGTCTGGAAATTGTGGAAACACCAGAAATGAGGTGAGCTTCCTCCCCTCTCCCTTGGTGCATGATCTGTTGTTATTTCTAGGAGAGATGTCGACTCAAGAGAGTTTTGACTTGTGAGATGAAGATTTCCTAGGAAAAAGACCATTCTAGGGCTTGTGCCCTAAGGATATTGATGTCTTCAACCTTTCACCTCTCCTTGAGTAGATGGTGGACTTGGTTCGTGAAGAGGAAATGGTCTCATGTGGGTGAATTGGAGAAATTTCTGGACAAGGTTTGAGCATATGGTTTGAGGAAGAAGATGAGCCGATGTCGTTCATCTTGCTTTATGATGAATGCATAAATCTGTTTTGTGCACGCAACAGTCTTCGAGGCCGTTTTCAGGCATGATACGGCATGATCTGGGCTTTCGACTAAACACGAAAGTCGTAGCCCTTGGAAATACCTTTTCCAACAAATGGTTAAACGTCTTCACTGGATTCTTGTAGACTCGGGAATCCCCGTTTGAAGTTGTTTTACAGTAATTATTCCTACACATGTAATTCTCGTGTTTGTTTTTGTATCGGCTTTGGGTTCGTGGAGAGATTGTGGTACAGTCACGTTGATGTCTCGTTGAGTTCAGATTATAAGTAATTGTGATAAAATTATAATAATGACTTTTATTTGATAGACCTTTACGAACAAATGATGTGGTAAAATGTACTTGATCAATGTGATTTGGTGAAGGTTTGAGAACGAATGGATTAACGAATTTGGATGGTTGGAATGGTTTAAATATGTTAATCAATAAGGATGTACTTGGCAAGGGTAATGCGTTGAATAATTATGAGTTTTGCTTGAAGATATTGTACATAATTTGTAATGACTATTATGAACAAATGGTTGTATGGTTGATGAATATGTGAGGTACCTTTATGTCGACGATGAACCTTTAAGTGCATGTGGCACTAGATTATGAAAGGGTATAAGTGTGTGGTTTGACCGCACTAGTTTGGTAATGTTGAGAATAGACTTTGGACGGTTGGGCTTTGTCCTCAGTGCTCATTCCCGGGGCTCCTTCCGTACCAAGTGGACGGTTGGGCTTGGTCCTCGGTGTTCATTCTTGAGGCTCTTTCCGTGCCACGATGATGTTAAATTGCATGTGATGAGAGTCGACACGCGGTGCCGTAATCTTGGGTTAAGGATAGGGTGGCAGGTCTATGGGCTCGCTAGTCGTCACACCGATGGGAGTTGACAGATAGACTTTGGACGGTTGGGATTGGTCCTCGGTGCTCATTCCCGGGGCTCTTTCCGTGCCAAGTGGATTGTTTAGATTGGTCCTCGTGCTTTTTCCGAGGCTCCTTTTGGGTCACAACATAGGCAAGTTTTGGGCTTAGTTCCCGGTGCACATCTACCTCAGACTCCCGCTACTGTAGTACGCATGTGAGCTCCGTTATTGTGTTCTTAGCGTTGAGGCATATGGAGGCCTAGGACAGGTAGTGGGGATGCCAGCCTAGTAGTGGAGATGCTCGCTCTACTTTCATCGTCTTGCCATGATGGTTGACGCCTGAGACATTAGCTACCTGCTCGAAAAGTAGGAACTACATGTCTATGTCGACATAGTAATTGTATGTGCGTGATCATGGGGGAGTCATTGCATAGCATTCATGGCATTGCATTACATTGCATACACAAGATCCTCATCGTATAAGTTTGTCTGGGCACTCTTATACGATGAGTTACTTTACTGTTGAGCCGATCCTTAACTTATATGTTTGTATGGGCATTCATATAAGTTGAGTTACTTTTTTTTGTAGCTTTACATTTTCATATTCTTCTATAGATGATAGAACTGCTAGAGTAGATGGTTTACTCATTTATTGTGCTGCTTATATACATTGATATTGTTCATTCTATACCACCTGTTTGTACTACTTCTTATATAAATATATTGTACCCTTATTCCTTTCTCCGCCCGGTGCCAAGGAGTCATCGGGGGAGCGGATGTGAAAGTTACTTAGTATTTATGACTAACAGTTGCTACGTCTTCCTTTTTAGGAGGAAACACCGCAGACAGAGCAATAGCAGGTTTTGCAGCAGGATAGCCAGGCCAGGAAGACAGGTCTTGAAGGGACGGTGCCCTCACTACCATCAGTGACTGATGTGAGTTTGAGAAACTCATGATATAGCCCTTTGGGCAAGTTTTAGCCGTACTCTGATATTTTAAAAACTTATTGTAGTTTCTTCATTTGTTGTACTTTTGGACTATTATTACTTATGTGTGGATTGACTTCTATTTTATATTAATGGTTGGGTTGACATTGGTTGATATTGGTTATAGCCGACAGAATAGGCATCTTGTGGTATAGGTTAGCCCGAGTTCTAGCGCTACTGCAAGGCGGCTATTCTGGGCATAAGACTTCCCTTGTGCCGTGTTTTGTGTTCTGGGAGGGGGGTCTTACAAATGGTATCAGATTGCTACGATCCTAAATTAAAGAAGTCATTCAATAATGGCGCCACCCCCGTTCGATTAGTCAGTTTGGGGACAAACTGACTTAGCGGAAGCAATGGTGTGCCTATATGTAATTCACAGTATGTATGTCCAACTTTGAACTTAAGATTAGATAACCTGACCTTAGGTTTGTACTCTACGTGTAGATCCCAGTGCACGTTGGGCCAGTGGGGGGCACCCCCGCCCCGTCCGTACCCACACAATTTCAGCAATCGGAGCTAGGGCAGACGCTCACAGCTTTCCTGGATTCCTTTAGATCCCAATAAGCCCCCGTACAATAACAAGCTCTGGGATCCAATTGGGTGAGAACTTTCCGAGCTCTCTCTCCTCCAGCCTACCTTGGGACAGAGTTGGCAGTCCGTATAGAGGAATGGCTTGACACCGTGCAAGAACTGTTGGCGGGAATTAGATGTCCGAACAATATTACTGTGACCTTGGTAGTGACACTCCTGGAATTGCATGCCAAGAGATGGTGGAAGTCCCTCTTGGGCTCCACCTTTCAAGGGAGAGTTAATATGGAGATTAGCTGGAGCAAGTTCTCAGAAGAATATTTAGTGCACTTCATTCTCTCGTCTACTTGAGATGAACTCGAATAGAGATTTTTACAGCTGAAGAAAGGATCGAAGTCGGTTACGGAATATCCATGAGAGTTCCAACATCTCGCGAGATTTGCTAACTCATATGACTTGGATGATAGAGGATATGCTAAGAGCTTCTACAAAGGGCTGCGAGACCCCCTGAGGCAGACCCTTTTGTTTATAATAATTGGCATGGTGAAGAGGCTAGAAGCAGACCACTTGGGAAGTGGTAAGAGACCTGTTGAGGGTGTGATGGAAGCTGGCCCTAGCAATAGAAGGAGACATGACTACAGAGGAGGAAGAGGACATAAGAGAGGTGGCAGGAGTTTCCACCAGAATTTTAGAATGGAGCACCTAGTTCCATTGCCAAAAGCATTGCCTCCACCTCCACAACTTCAATCAATTTCAACAACACGAGGGGCGGAATGAGTGAGTGTGCTTACAATGCAACCAACCGGGACACATCCGACATTACTGCCCGTAGCTGTTTGGTAATGCTCCTCTCACTCTCCCTCCTATAGCTCCGTGAGGGCGGGGACATATGTGTGGTCGATGATGAGGACCACGAGGTGGAAACCCCATACCTTCTCAGAATCAAGTTTTCGCGCTGGACATGACATAGGAGCGGAACCCTCAAGAGGTGATTGCAGGTATGTTACATATAGTTATCACACCAATCATTATTAACTTAAGTTGTTTGAGACGTACTAGATATCTAGCTTTGAGTATTGATATTGGTACTTAGGCACTGTGGTGGTCAACGGGAAAACGGCCTATATATTATTCGATACCAGTGCCTTGCACTCGTTTGTGTCTGCGGACATCATTAAAGACCTAGAAGGAGTGAAATACTTCACTGGTATTGCTCGAAGAGTACGCCTTCCAGACGGCTCTGAGATTACCGCAACCGCCAAGTGTGAATTGGAGATACTCATTGGGGGAAAGACCTTTGATACCCCGCCATAATGTTGAGATTTCAAAAATTCAATCTCATCCTGGGCATGGCATGGCTGGATTGGCACTATGCAAGAATTGACTGTGTGGAGAAGCAAATTTACTTGAAACATGGGGATACCGATGTCATTTTCCAAGGTATAAAATTTGCACCACGTTTGTTATTGTCTTCGATTCAGGCCTTGGAAGCTCACATGAGAGGGGATGAAGTTTACATTATATGTTTCGAGTTTAAAGAGATGAAAATAGATATGAAGGATGTGCGAGTAGTGCGGGACTTTCCCGAGGTATTTCTTGAGAAATTTCAAGGATTACCCCTACATAGGGAAGTGGATTTTCAAATTAAGCTAGTGTCGGGTGCCAAGCCCGTCTCTAGGACCCCTTACCAAATGGCCCTGAAGGAACTCGTTGAGTTTAGAGTTAAGTTGCAAGAACTGGTGGAATCAAGGTTTGTTCGCTCAAGCTCATCACCTTGGAAAGCCCCTATTCTGTTCGTTAAGAAGAAGGATGGAACCTTACGATTATGCATAGACTATCGGGAGCTCAACCGACTGACGTTATGAGACACTTATCCGCTACCCCGGATCGACGAGTTGTTCGACTAATTGGTAGGAGCGCATTGGTTTTCAAAGTTTGATTTGCGCTCGGGGTATTATCAGTTAAGGATTCAAGAGGAGGACATTCAGAACACGGCTTTTAGCTCAAGGTACGGTTTGTAAGAGTTCACTGTGATGCCGTTTGGGCTCACAAATGCCCCTTCAGCTTTCATGAGTTTGATGAACAAAGTATTCGAGCCTTATCTAGATATCTTTGTCATCGTTTTCATCGATGACATTTTGGTCTACTCAAAGATAGAGTAAGAGCATGTCGAACATCTGACCTTGGTACTGAGGAAGCTAAAAGAGCACGCCTTGTTTGCCAAGTTCAGCAAATGCAAATTCTTGCTCCAAGAGGTTGCCTTCTTGGGCCATGTCATCAGTGGGGCTGGACTAGCTGTGGATCCGGCCAAAGTGAGTGTCGTGAGGGAGTGGTCGCCCTTGAAGTCAGCGGCCGATGTGCGGAGCTTCATTTAACTTGCCGGGTACTATCACAAGTTTGTAAAAGGGTTCTCAAAGATTTCCCTTCCTCTTACTACTTTGACAAAGAAAGGTGTTCCATATGAGTGGACACCCCAGTGTGAAGCTGCATTGTAGGAACTGAAGGACAGACTTACATCCACACCCATCCTATCCCTTTCATCCGGTAAGGAAAGATTTCAAGTCTATATTGACGCGTCGTATCAAGGGTTGGGAGCAGTATTGATGCAGTACGGGCATGTGATTGCATATGCTTCAAGATAGTTGAAGAAGCATGAAACCAACTACCCAGTACATGATTTATAATTGGGAGCAGTTGTGTTCGCCTTGAAGGTTTGGAGACACTATCTATATGGCGTCAACTACGAGACCTGTCAAAGGGTGAAGGCGGAATGCAAAAGCCCCAGTGGATTATTACAGTCATTGCCCATCCCCGAGTGGAAGTTCAAGGATGTCTCCATGGACTTTATCCACAGACTGCCTTGCTCACGCTCAGGGAATGATTCGGTATGGGTAATCGTTTACCTCCTGACAAAGGTAGCCAGGTTTTTTTCTATGAAGAAGTAAGCTCATGTGGATGTTTTGGTACGCCTCTTTGTGGAGCAGTTTGTACGGTATCATAGCGTGCCAAGGACAATTGTTTCTTACCGGGATTGTCGGTTTACGTCTAAAGAATGGAAGGCGGTACAGGCGTATTTGGGTTCACACCTTACCATTAGCACATCATTTCATCCTCATATGGACGGGCGGTCTGAGAGGACCATAAAAACATTGGAGGACCTATTGAGACTTTGTGTGTTGGATAGAGAAGATCAATGGGAAAGGCTCTTACTCCTCATGGAATTCTTCTATAACAATAGTCACCATGCCAGTATCGGGATGGCACCCCATGAAGCCCTTTATGGAAGAAGGTGTAGAACCCCCTTGTCATGGGTACAAGATGAAGACCCAAAAGTTTTAGGAATTGAGTACATCGATGATTCCGATGCGGTTGTTAAACTAATACGGGACCACATGCTTGAGACCCAAAGTCGGCAGGCTAAATATTATAATGCAAAGCACCAGGTAGGAGAATTTCAGGTGGGTTACAAAGAGTTCCTTAAAATCCAGTCGATGCATGGAGTGTGACGGGTACGTGGTGTGAAGAAGCTTAGCCCAAGGTACGTTGGACCTTACACCATATTGGAAAAGATTGTCCCTTTGGCCAACAAGTTGGAGTTACTACCAGATCTGGAGAACTTTCATGACGTATTCCATGTGTCGTCTCTCTGAAAGGCCCTGTTGCGGCCCGATAAACATATTCCCACCATTGATGGAGTAGTAGCAACCGATATATCTGTATGTCTAGAGCTAGTGCGGATAGTAGACAACAAGACAAGGATTTTTTGCCGCAAGAGTGTTCCTTTGGTAAAGGTGATGTGGTCTAACCATGAGAAGGAGGAGTATACATGGGAGCCGGTGGACTTAAAATAAAAGCGTAACCCGGAGTTGTTTCCACAAGGTAATTTTAAAAAGCATATTTTATTTTAGTTCATGCTTTTCTCTTCCCATAGCCTTAGCCTGATTTAGGGGATGAAATCTTTTATTTTGTTTATAGGATTTATAACGTCCAAATTTGCGCTAGGCCCCTCGTGCGCACTTTTAAGTCAAAAGAGCTGACTTGGGCTCAGGGAGTGCTGGTCGCTAGGCTTACACTTGTGTAAGGGAGGAGAAGTTGGTCTAGAGTAGGACACGGGTAGTGACATGGGTGTTTCGTTGGGTACATTGAAAAATATGTACCAGATTTGGAGAAGCCTCATCTTAGTCAATGATATGCATCAATTTGTATTTGATAGATGTTTGAGTTACATTGTGTAGGTTCAAGAATTTGAAGAAAATTTTCTAAGTACAAGTGTCGACACTTATGAAGGAGTTGTGTCGACACCCAAGCCAAGTGTCAACACTTGTGAAGAAGGTGTGTCGACACCCAAGTTAAGTTGACACTTATGAGGAAGTTGTGTCGACACTCAAACTGAGTCGACACCTAAAGAAGCAGATGTGTCGAAATCCAGAATTGTGTCGACACCTGAGGCAGAGTTTGTGTCGACACTTAATACAGGAGTGTGTCGACACCAAGGAGCTGTGTCGACACTGGAAGCAACTGTGTCGACACACTGGACTTGTGTCAACACATCAACCCTCAAAGTGTTGTGTCGAGATCAGAAGAAATTGTGTCGACACACAAAACTTGTGTCGACACACACTCAACGCCATCTAGACACACTCAACGCTGTCGACACACACTCAAAGCCGTCTGACATATACTCAACGCCAACTGTCTGCAGCAGTTATGTCACGAACATGAAGACTTATGTCGACACACAGGACTTGTGTCGACATATACAACAGAAGAAGTGTCGAGTAGCAGAAGATTGACTGAGTCGACACATTGAATGCTGTGTTGACATCATGAAGACTTGTGTCGACACTGATAGTTTTACTTTCAAGACAACCTAAACACCTATAGGGGGGGGGGGTGAATAGGTTCTAATGCTTGTTAACACTTTTTGGCAGAATTCAATTACAGAATTAAAACACACAGCACAACAGTCACAGAAATTTAACCATCAAAGATTGCACACTGTTTTATAGTGGTTCCCCAAGGTCTGGGTACATCCACTTTCCCCCTTCACCTATCTAGCAGTATGCTAGATTCGGCCAAACTTCCTCTTTACTCAGATCTACAGATCCTACAGCTCAGAACCTGAAAAGGTTCCTACAACTCAGGCTCAACAGCCCTACCTCAGCCTTATCACAAAGCCTACAACTCAGAGAAGAACCTTCTCCTACACTCAGGCAAACAACCCTACCACTCAGAGATCAACTCTCCTACACTCAGCCTTTATAACACAGGCTTACAAATCAGATCTATATTGACAGATCCTACAAAAATTAGAAAAGAAGTTTTTAATGTCTTGCCTTTGTTGAGAGAGAAAAGAACAAGACAATTCTTGATCAGCTGATGAAATCAACTGAATCTGAGCTTTCTTCAAAGCTTCTTGAATCTAAACTTAGCTGAGTTGATTTCCAAATAGCTTCTTGAGAAACCAATGATGGCTTCCTTCTTCTTCTTCAAGTGGCTGGATCCCTCTCTATCCAACACCTTTGATGATACTTCTGAATTCTTGAAAGGACTCTACTTAGACTGATCCTGAGATCGTCTTCTTAGATCTTCTGATGAAGATCTTCTTTAATGCCTTGCACTTTCTTGAAGAGAGGACCTGTCAATTTACTGATGTGTTGATTAAGAATTAATTTCCTCTTGTATATACTTTTCTTTTTCTGACTCTGTCTATTTATAGATCTTCTTCATGGTAACCGGCTGATCCGGTTTCTAACTGACTTCTGACAAGTCTGACAGCTTCAGTTAACCTGTAAAAACCCACAGCTGTCAAGTCTTCAAACAGATCCCGTGCCTTAGTCTTGGACAGCAAAGTGTTGAGACAGACTGTCAGAAAGTGTCGAGACCAACTGTCTATATGTGTCGACACAAGTGACTTTGGTGTCGACACAGCCTTTGATGATGTCGACTAGTTTGCCTTTAAGTCGACACTGCTTCTTCAAAACTTCATCTTGAGAATGAGTCGACACAGAGAATTTGTGTCAACTCAACACTTCATCTTTCTTCAGAAAATAACTTGGTCTTGACTTTGCAGTGTGTCGACACAAGTCCTGTGTGTCGACACAGTTGTTGTAGATTCAGAACTCAGTATGTGTCGACTCTGCCTTCAGGTGTCGACATAGTTGAGGTCGACTATCTTTCTTTGAGTCGACACTGCTTCCCAGTGTCGACACAAATGTGGTCGACTATCTTTCTGTGAGTCGACACTACTTCCCAGTGTCGACACAAATGTGGTCGACTATCTTTCTGTGAGTCGACACTGCTTCCCAGTGTCGACACATATGTGGTCGACTATCTTTCTCTGTGTCGACACAGCTTCCTTCAAGTGTCGACATAATTATTCTGAAGTGTCGACCCAGCTTCTTCAGATGGCGACACATGGACTTAGAATAATTTCCTGTATTCTTTAATACTTCTTCACCTGCACATGTCAACTTAAAACAACATCAAATACACCTTGATGTATATCATTAAGCTAAGTTAGGCTTCTTCAAATCAGGTACACATTTTCCACTGTACCCAACAATCTCCCCCTATTTGGAGAAGTCATAACCCTTTTAGTTAATGATATACATCATTTATAACAAAAAATAATATGATGATGTATGACATTACAGGAATATTTAATATAAACAAAATATTAACAATTCATCACATAGTGAACATGAATATATGATTCCAAACAAAATTTTGTTTATAACTTGATAATGTTTGGTTACAGATGTTTACATTGAATGATCAAAACATTACAAAACATCTGAAAGAACTAAGAACTAAGACTGATCAGGCTCTCTTATAACAATTCCTTTGCCAGATTGGATTTGAGCCTTCACAGGAGCTTCAGCAACTTCAGTAGGCTTCTTGCCTTTTTGCTCAGCTTTCTTCTGAGCTTCTTCCTTTAGCCTTTGTCTTTCAAAGTAATGAAATGGCTTTGGAAAGTACTTGCTCGGCTCCTGAGCATCTCGTGGCAGCCTTCCCAGCTTGGCTTTTCTCCTGAACTGTACTATGGCTTCCTGCCTAGCTTCATACTTTTGCCATTCCATTTCATTATACCACTTTCCTCTTTCATGTACTTTGTCCTTTACAGCCTTCCATGCAGTTAGTAAAATATTTCTTGAAGTAGGGCTCCACTGCTCAAAATCTGGCGTAAGTTCAGCCTGCTCTCTAAATCTTTTCTTGGATAGTAGAGCATCTTGTTGTTCTTTCAAGTTGGCATCAGGCTTATCAACTTTTTCAATAACAACCTTGGTAACCTCCTTTGGAGAACTATACATATCCTGAACTTGCTGATTAATCATATCAAAATCAGGAGGAGGGTAAATGACTTGGGCAATCTCAGGTTGATTGCCTTCAAGTAGACCTGTTTGAATTCCTGACTCAGCCACCATATCATCATCACACAAAGGTGGATATCCCAATGTGGCTCGAATACTATTTGTCACCCATTTGGTGTGCTCTGAGCCAGCATGAACTAACAACCTCTCCCCCTTTATGACTTCTCTGGTAATATGATCTCTTAGATCATCCTTCTGAAATCTGATCTGGCCATCTAGATAATTCACACCTTCTTTAAAATATGATTTCAATTTTTGAAGTTTGGCAGATATTTCCTTCTGAGATGTAGTGATGGCAGATTGAGCTGAAGCTATAGCCTCCTTTAGTTTCTGATCAAAAGCTTCCATCTCTTTTGCTCTTGCTTCAGTCATCCCTGCAGTAGCTTTTTTGAACTCTTCAAGAATTTCATGGTGAGATTCAGCCAAATTATCATTCATCCTCAGCTGATTCTCCAAAACATAACCTTGCTTCAAAGCAATATCATCCACTTTAGTGAGGATAGACTGCTGTTGTTTAGCCAAAAACACTACAGCATTACCTCCCTTATGGAAGCAATCTGTCATCTCCTTCTTATTCTTATTTACTTCAAATCTAATAGACTTAATATCTTGAGCTAAGTCAAATTGAAGGGATTTATTGCTCTCATCAACATACTTCTCCATTGCTAATCTCTGCTCATCCAACTTAACTTGCAAATCTACCATGAACTTGTTGTAATTAAATTCAGATGGAGATTGGTGAGTTGAAGTTTGGAGTGTCTGCTTATAACTTTGGCTCCTTCTCTTGAAGACTATGAGCTTTCTCTTCTTAGCCATTCTGGCTTCTTCAGTTTGAGAGTCTGATGAACTTTCTATTTGAACTCTTTCAGGTGGAGTAGGAGGAATATTAGTTTCAGTGACATGTTGCTTAGCCTCAACATTCACAGGCTCCCCCTCAACTACTTGCTCCTCCTCAACTCCTTATTCCTTCTCAGCTTCTTGCTCTATCTCCATGTCTAGTGCCTTCTCATTGTCTTGCTCCTCCTCTACTCTATCAGTAGCAATTTCAACATTAGGAAATAACTCATCTAGAGTGTATTCCTTCTGAGCTTGAACAGATGTTGAATCATCTAAATCTGCAATATTCAAATCTTTTGATAGATCAATTTGTTCTTTCTCCTGCACTGATTCAGACATCTGCTCTCCCTGCACTTGTTCAGTATTTGGAATATCCTGGGCAGGTGAATACACTTGCTCCCCCTGCACCTGTACAGGAATAGAAATATTAGTAATGTCCTTAGCAGGAAAATACACTTGCTCTCCCTGTACCTGTACCTGGTCAGGAGTAGATACATTCTGGATAGGAGAGTGAGCATGCTCCCCCTGCATCTGTGCAGGAATGGTTGATTTCTGAACTTGAGTAGACTCAGGTTGATCTTCAACCTGCTTTCTCACTTGCTCTTCTGGATGCTGGGCAGTGCCTAGATCATGTGTAGGGGATCTCTCATGGGTGTCCTGCTTGTTCTCATCAGGCACATCTTTAGACAGCACCCTATCCCACCTTGAAAATAATCTTATATCCATTTTCCTCATGTGATTAATCTTTGTCCCAGGCAGTTGTTGCATAACCTCAGGGATCACCCCAGTCAGGTATAAACTCACAATTCTAGCTAGATTTGGCTTCTTGATTCCTTCCTTGATCTTATCAAATACTACAGCTGACCAGTCAGTTGGAATTGTAAACACAATTCTGGTCATTAGGCTGAACATATAGGCTGAAATCCTATCATGTCCATCTGGTTTGCACAAAATTACCTTCCCAACTACTTTTGACAAAAACTTGCCTTGTTGATTCATGCCCTTCCTGTTGATAGCTGCTCCAATCTTCAGGGTTGGATCCAATCCACACCATTGGAGAGCCTCTCTGGTCTTAGAGGCTGGAACCTCTTCTTCATTCTCAATGTTTGATAATTGAAGTGTTTTTCTTAAATTTCTTGGTGTCAGTTTCACCTTCGTCCCATGAACAGTGGATTTTATCTTGAGACAAGCTGAATCCACTGATGCAAAGGTAAAGAATTCAATCACCTCCTTCTTCCAGATCTTTGATGGTTCAGAAACTAGAAATTCTAATCCAGATTAAGAAATTAGAGTGACAACCCTTTGAACATCTGTCGGGGCATCCGCAAAGGCATTGCGCACCAACTCATATCCTTCATTGATGTTATCTGCAACCTTTGGCGCCATTGATCAGACGAGAAATCTTGAGAGAGAAGAGAGAGAGATTGTAGATACAGGGTTTTAGTCTCCAAAACCTTATAAGCGTGTCGACAGAATAAGTTCTTGACCTATTTATACCTTCTAGGGAAAGAAGATCAAAAGTCGGGCAAAAACAGTCTATATGTGTCGACACAGATGGAGTGTGTCGACACAAACTTCTATTGTCTTGACAGCAAGTCTGTCTACTATGTGTTGACACCAATTGTGGATATGTCGACACCTGAGGGACATTGTGGAGCATAAGAAATTCTGTGTCGACTCTTAGGATAAGTGTCGACACAAAATCTGTAAGTGTCGACACCACTATTTTGGTGAAGTCGACACTACATTCCTGGATGAGTCGACTATTTGATTCTTAAGTGTCGACACAAATTCTCTGTGTCGACACATATTCTCTGACTAGTCGACATGACTTCACTGAGTCGACACATTATCACTGAATATGTCGACACTATTTTACTTAGCCAATTTCTATTTTTGTCTATACCACTTGATAATCTAATATCACTTGTAAGTTTGTTGATAAACTAATCAATGGTCAGCATGCCTAATTCAATTTTAAATTTATTGAATTTTGTTTCATCCAGTGGCTTAGTAAATATATCTGCTATTTGACAATCTGTTTTAACAAATTCCAATGAGATATCTTCTCTTTCTACATGCTCTCTAAGAAAATGGTATTTAATTTCTATATGCTTAGTTCTACTGTGAGAAATAGGATTATTAGCAATAGAAATAGCACTTTTAGAATCACACAATAGAGGTGTTCTACTTACTTGAATACCATAGTCTTTCAACTGATGCTGTATCCACAATAGCTGTGCACAGCAGCTGCCAGCAATAACATATTCTGACTCAGCTGTGGATATTGCCACACTGGTCTGCTTCTTACTACTCCATGAAATCAATCTTCCTCCCAAGAATTGACAAGTACCTGTTGAACTCTTTCTGTCCTCTCTACACCCTGCAAAGTCTGCATCTGAATAACCTGTTAGTAGAAAATCTCTATTCCTAGGGTACCAAAGGCCTAGATTAGGTGTGCCCTTAAGATATCTCAGAATCCTTTTGACTGCAGTATAATGAGATTTTTTAGGGAAGGCTTGGTACCTAGCACAGACACATGTAGCATACATAATATCTGGTCTACTAGCAGTGAGATATAGTAGAGAGCCAACTATTCCTCTATACAAAGATTCATCAACAGGTTTACCTGCATCATCTTTGCATATAGGCATACTTGTTCCCATAGGAGTTCTCATAGTGGAGGATGACTCCATACTATACTTCTTAATTAATTCTTTGGTGAACTTAGACTGGGATATGGACAGGCCATTATCAGTCTGTCTTACTTGGAGTCCCAAGAAAAACTTAAGTTCCCCCATACTGCTCATCTCAAACTTCCCTTGCATAAGTTTGGCAAACTTTTTACAAAGGTTGTTTTCAGTAGATCCAAAGATTATGTCATCAACATAGATCTGAACTAAGATGATCTTACCTTTGGATTCCCTAAGGAATAGAGTTTTGTCTATTTTTCCTCTTGAGAATTTATTCTCAATAAGGAAAGTAGACAGGGTTTCATACCAAGCCCTTGGGGCTTGCTTTAACCCATACAAAGCTTTCCTAAGCTTATAGACATAATCAGGTTTAAGAGGATCTACAAAACTTGATGGCTGCTCTACATAGACTTCCTCTTTTAAATCACCATTCAGGAATGCTGATTTCACATCCATCTGGTACACTCTGAAGTCTTGATAGGCTGCATAGGCAAGGAACATTCTGATTGCCTCCAGCCTTGCTACTGGGGCAAAGGTTTGATCAAAGTCAATCCCTTCTTCCTGCCTGTATCCTTTTGCAACCAATCTTGCTTTATTCTTCACTATTATTCCACTCTCATCCAATTTGTTCCTATAAATCCACTTTGTGCCAATTATGTTGTGGCCTATTGGTTTAGGAACAAGCTCCCAGACATTGCACCTTCTGAATTGATTCAGCTCATCTTGCATAGCATCAATCTAGTGCTGGTCTTGGATGGCTTCTTCAAACTTCTTAGGCTCCATTTGAGACAGGAAACTTGAATGCAGGTCTGTGCTTTGATTTCTGCTTCTAGTCTGCACTCCCTGTCTTGGATCACCTATAATCTGATCAGCTGGATGATCTCTTAAATGTCTTGTAGCTGGAGGAAGATTCCTTTCTGGTTGAACATCTCCAGCTCCTTCTTCATGCTGAACCTCTTGGTTTTCATCAGCTTCTATTGAGTCTTGTACTCCCCCTGGACAGTAGCCTTCATTTTCCAATGCTCCATCTTCCTTTGATGCTTCAGCAATAGAGAGCTTGTCCATTCTTTTGCTTATACCTGTTGAATCATTTGATCTACAAGACAACTCACAGTTGATTAATCTTGTTTCATCAAACACAACATGTACAGATTCTTCAACAACTTGAGTAGTCAAGTTGTAGATTTTATAGGCCTTACTATTTATGCTGTACCCAACAAATATCCCATCTTGGGATTTGGCAGCAAACTTAGTTAGGTATGTCTTACCATTGTTAAGTATATAGCATTTACAACCAAAGATCCTGAAGTAGGATAGATTTGGTTTTCTACCTTTCATAATCTCATAGGGAGTCTTTTGTGGTTCTTGGTGATAGAAGCCCTATTGATCACATGACATGCAGTGTTAACTGCCTCAGCCCAGAAATATTCTGGGAGAGAGGTGTCACTCAATAAAGTTCTTCCAGCTTCAATTAATGTTCTATTCTTTCTTTCAGCAATGCCATTTTGCTGTGGTGTTTTAGGTGAGGAGAACTCTTGGAAAATCCTAAAGTCTTCACATAATTTTGTCATGCTTTCAGATTGAAACTCAGTACCATGGTCACTTTTGATTTTGACCACTATACTATTCAGTTCATTCTGAATTTGCTTTACAAAACTAAGTAATACACTTGGGGTTTCTAATTTCTGTCTCAGAAAGAACACCCATGTAAATCTAGAATAGTCATCTACCACCACAAAAGTATAGACTTTCCTACCTAGACTATGAACTGGAATAGGACCAAAAAGATCCATATATAAGAGGTATAGGCACCTCACAGATTCCTTTTTTTCAAGGCTTTGAAAGGAGGATTTTGTCTGCTTGCCCTTTTGACAAGCTGAGCATATTTCTTCCTTTATACACTTAACTTGAAGGACCATTCCTCACTAACTCTTTGCTAAAGAGTTGGCCAATTGTCTTATAGTAAAGATGAGCCAATCTCTTGTGCCACTTGACACAATGAGAAGCATTATCATCAGCTACAAGACAGATGGAAGAAGCCTTGTTCTCACATACCAAATTAAGACAATAGACATTTCTCTTCCTATACCCAATCAATATGATCTTTTGAACCCTTGACCTTTTGATATGACATCCATTCTTAACAAATGAAATGTCATATCCTAAATCACTAAGCTGGCTTATGCTTATTAGATTGTGTTTCAAACCTTTTACATAAGCCACTTGGGTGATAGTAATTAGGTTAGTAGAAATGTTACCAAACCCTTTGATGATTCCTTTTTTCAGATCCACCAAAGATCACTTTGGGTCCATCTTTGACAGATGTATACTCCTTCAGCAGCCCCTTTGTTCCAGTCATGTGCCTGGAACAACCACTGTCCAAGTACCATATAGGGGCATGGCCACTTGGACTTTCCTGCAACACAGATTTACTTACCCTTAGAACCCAAGTAAGTCTTGGGTCCTTGGTTCAGGTTAGCATTAACAAAGCTACCATTATCTCTTCTAATAGGTAGACTATTGTTCTTTCTAATATTTGTGTTATGCCACCAGTCTAATGCAAAATGGCCTCTCTTGCCACAGCACCAACATTCAAACTTATTGTATCTAGATCTAGATACACCGTTGACAGAAGAATTTCTGTCCATTGCTGGTGCTGCAGCAGCTTCACCCACTGATTTCTTATAACCATTGGGTTTATGAACATGGATAGGCCTATTGGCATTTACACCCTTGTTTATAAAAACATTAGTCTTAAAATGACCATGTATATCTTCATGATCATATTGGTTAGAAGGCACTTGCACCTTTCTAAACTTAATAGGGAGTGAAAGGTTCAGTGGCTTGACAGGAGCTTTGCCTTTCCTCTTGAATTGGGCTGCCCTGGGGTTACCTTTGAATCCTAATCCTGCCTTACTCTTTTGAGTCACAAATTCATCTATCAAGGCTAAGACAGACTTTCTTAGAGTAACTAGCCACTAACTCCTTTCTATTCTTAGTCTGGCCTCCAGACTCTTCACTTGATCATTGGTATAATTGATTGTGCCCATCTGAATAATAGTTATATTCTTCAATTTGGCAATTTCATTTAACTTCTGATCAATTACTTTTTCAAACTCAGTTGCAGCTACCATTAGATCAGCAATTTCCTGAGCCTGAGATTTAACCAGGTTCTTTCTTTTCTTAAGGGCCTGCAACAAGTCCCCATACTTATCTATCAATTGATAGACATCTCCTTCAGATTCAGATGCATCTACATCACTTGATGTAGATGTAGCTGATTCTGCACTTGTACTACAAATAGATTTTATTGAAGTACATAGTACCTTACTAGGACCAGACTGATTCTGGCACATGTCTTCTTCTAATCCTGCCATCAGTCCCATGCACTGATGATCTTCTTGTTCTTAGATGGAGTCTAGCAATTGCATGAACTCCTCTTCTTCAGTAGCAGCATACAGTCCAATATATGCTTCAGCTTCAGATTCTGATTCTGAAGTTGATTGATCTGTTAGGCTCTTTTCCTTCTTTGCAACAAAAGATTTTTCCTTCTTGCCCTTTTGATAAGTCTTCTTCTTGTCTGATCACTCCTTTCTCTTATCAGGACAGTCAGCCACTACATGTCCAGGCCTACTGCAACAATAGCAGACAATCTTTGAAGTAGTGACCTTGCTGGGCTTTGTTCTGCTCTTCTCTTTCCTTGATGACTTTTTCTTCTGATAATAGTCATCAATTTGCTGTGATAAGGAGGGCCTAGACTTCCACTGCTTCTTCTTTAAGAATCTCTGGAATTGCCTTGTAAATGCAGCAAAATCTGCATCTGACTCACAGCTTTCTGAACCCTGATTATCTGAATTTTCAGAACTAACTTCTGCAACTTCCTTAGGAGGAGATGATGATATCCTCCTATTCTTTTTAGTGGCTTCTGCCTTGAAGGCCACTGTCTTCTCTCTATGCTCTCCTTTTGAATTCTTTTCCTCCTCCTTCCTCACCATAAGTTGCATTTCATAGGATAGCAACTTTCCAAACAAGGTTGGAGGAGAAATCTCTGCCAGTTTAGCCACTTCTCTTATGGCACAGATCTTTGTGTCCCAATCCTTTGTCAAGGCATCTTAAGAATTTGTCATTCAGTTCATAGGTACTGAATACTCTTCCATAGGACTTTAACTCATTCACAATTCTATAGAATTTCTTATAGCATTCAGTTATGCTATCTGTTTTTCTTGTCTAAAACTTTCATATTCCTGGTTGAGCATAGACTTCCTATCCTGTCTTACTTCTTCAGATCCCTCCATATAGACAATCAAGGTGTCCCACATTTCTTTGGAGGTCTTGCAGTGAATCAGATTCTAAAATGTAGAATCATCTATGGCACTCACAATAATATTCTGAGCTCTCTTGTCCATGGTTGCCAAAATTATTTCATCCTTGGTCATTTCAGAATAACTCTTTGGAGTTTGAATATTAGCATCAAGAACTAATACCTTCATTGGAATGAAGGGTCCTTCCTGAACTGTGATGTATATCCTTGGGTCAGATGCTTCCATGAACAATCTGACTCTTTCTTTCCAAATTCCAAAGATTTCCTTCCTGCAGATGGGTAACTTCATTGACCCTAACTCCTTGTGATTTTCTCCAGAACCCATCTTCTTGAATCTTGATTCTGCCTTTCAGATCTACCTCAGACTGTTAAGTCCTTTTTGAGTAACCTCCCTCTGATACCACTTGATAGTTTTACTTTCAAGACAACCTAAACACCTAGAGGGGGGGGGGGTGAATAGGTTCTAATGCTTGTTAACACTTTTTGGCAGAATTCAATTACAGAATTAAAACACACAGCACAGCAGTCACAAAAATTTAACCATCACAGATTGCACACTGTTTTATAGTGGTTCCCCCAGGTCTGGGTACATCCACTTTCCCCCTTCACCTATCTAGCAGTATGCTAGATTCAGACAAACTTCCTCTTTACTCAGATCCACAGATCCTACAGCTCAGAACCTGAAAAGGTTCCTACAACTCAGGCTCAACAACCCTACCTCATCCTTATCACAAAGCCTACAACTCAGAGAAGAACCTTCTCCTACACTCAGGCAAACAGCCCTACCACTCAGAGATCAACTATCCTACACTCAGCCTTTATAACACAGGCTTACAACTCAAATCTGTATTGACAGATCCTACAGAAATTAGAAAAGAAGTTTTTAATGTCTTGCCTTTGTTGAGAGAGAAAAGAACATGACAATTCTTGATCAGCTGATGAAATCAACTGAATCTGAGCTTTCTTCAAAGCTTCTTGAATCTGAACTTAGCTGAGTTTATTTCCAAACAGCTTCTTGAGAAACCAATGATGGCTTCCTTCTTATTCTTCAAGTGGCTGGATCCCTCTCTATCCAACACCTTTGATGATACTTCTGAATTCTTGAAAGAACTCTACTTAGACTGATCCTGAGATCGTCTTCTTAGATCTTCTGATGAAGATCTTCTTTAATGCCTTGCACTTTCTTGAAGAGAGGACCTGTCTCTTAACTGATGTGTTGATTAAGAATTAATTTCCTCTTGTATATAATTTTCTTCTTCTGAATCTGTCTATTTATAGATCTTCTTCATGGTAACCGGCTGATCCGATTTCAAACTGACTTCTGACAAGTCTGACAGCTTCAGTTAACCTGTCATAACCCATAGCTGTCAAGTCTTCAAACAGATCCTGTGCCTTAGTCTTGGACAGCAAAGTGTTGAGACAGACTGTCAGAAAGTGTCGAGACCAACTGTCTATATGTGTAGACACAAGTGACTTTGGTGTCGACACAGCCTTTGATGATGTCGAATAGTTTGCCTTTAAGTCGACACTGCTTCTTCAAAACTTCATCTTGAGAATGAGTCGACACAGAGAATTTGTGTCGACTCAACACTTCATCTTTCTTCAGAAAATAACTTGGTATTGACTTTGCAGTGTGTCGACACAAGTCTTGTGTATCGACACAGTTGTTGTAGATTCAGAACTCAGTATGTGTCGACTCTGCCTTCAGGTGTCGACATAGTTGAGGTCGACTATCTTTCTGTGAGTCGACACTGCTTCCCAGTGTCGACACAAATGTGGTCGACTATCTTTCTGTGAGTCGACACTGCTTCTCAGTGTCGACACAAATGTGGTCGACTATCTTTCTGTGAGTCGACACTGCTTCCCAGTGTCGACACAAATGTGGTCGACTATCTTTCTCTGTGTCGACACATCTTCCTTCAAGTGTCGACACAATTATTCTGAAGTGTCGACCCAGTTTCTTCAGATGGAGACACATGGACTTAGAATAATTTCGGCTGTATTCTTTAATAGCCGCCCTTCTTCACCTGCACATGTCAACTTAAAACAACATCAAATACACCTTGATGTATATCATTAAGCTAAGTTAGGCTTTTTCAAATCAGGTACAAGACATTTTCCACTGCTACCCAACAGACACTTTGTAACGCTGCCCTGATTTTTCGATGATTTTTTGTTTGGTTTTGGTATCGTCATATTCTATGACGCCCATGGCGTTACTTTTAACGTCGGGTTGACGCCGCATCGCCGATAAGGCATTTTCGCGTCCATTCGGTGCGCGAGTCGGCTCAATTTCCCTTCCGGATTTTTGTTGAAATCAGAAAATATTCTTTGAGGTTTAAGTTGAGTATTTTAAACTTGCTCGTCAAGTTTCATCGCAATCCGAGCATTTTTGAGTCCGTCGGCGCGCGATTGAAGTTTTGAGTATTTATGTCATTGTATTCTGGAAATTTTTATCTCAGGAATGGCTCGTCGGATTTAGGTTTCGATTTTTTTGTTGGGTTCATCCCGTCAATTTTTTTTTCTCCTCGAGCGTTCTCCCTATATGTACTCTAATCGATCCTAGATTGATTGTTTCTCAAGTCCTATACGTATTTATGGCAAGTTTCTATGTAAATCTCGAGAGTTCAAGCCTTTATCTCGACCGTTTTTATTATTATTATTTTTTGTGTCGTGTGTACGGGCACTATTTAGATGGTCAAATAGGAGTGGTATGGAAAAATGGTCAACATGTATTTTGTTCGTCTGATCTACAACTTTCATGTTGACCACTTTTATTTGAGGTCATCTTGAACCCTGTATTCTGTTTATTTATGGAATGTGTGTGTGTGTGTGCTCCTACTGATTGTGTATGAACTCGAGTATATGGTACTGTATATGTGGGACTCCTACTGTGTAATTTTCCTACTGTGTGATTCATCGAGTGTGTGTGCTTCTGACTCGAGTATGTATGCATCTACTGAGTATGTATGCTGCCACTCGAGTATTTTTTATCAGCGTTAGAGCGCCGTTTTGATGGTGTGCATGTATTGGTCAACATGAATTTTTTGTCTGATCTACAACTTTATGTTTTGAACTTTTCGCTTTGAAGCAATCTTAGATTCCTAATTTTGATATTTGAGACTGTCCCTGTGTGTGTATGAAATGTTTTGGTGTGTAAAGAAAAAAAAACTATATATATACTTTTCTCTTGTGTATTGTGTGATAATGTGTGTGTGTGATTTGTGGTGTGTGTAATAACTTGTATCCGAACCAGACCATGTGTGTGTGTGTGAGAGAATAATGTGTGTGTGTATGATTGTGTGTGTGTGTGAATCTTCCGTGTGGCCGCCGACGGAGCTCCGTGTGCTCGGATGTGTGTGTTTATCTTATGTATCCGGAAAGCTCTCACCGAGAGTATGTATGTGTGTGTGGATAATGTTGTGGGTCTCTTTCCGTGAGTTTTCTTGTTATGGTTTTTCGGCCCTAACCCCTTTTCCGCCATGTGTTGTTTAGATTTCTACTTCTCATGACTTGTTATTATAATTGCCCCGGATCATACGGGTATAATATAATGGTAAAGGATTGGAGGAGTAGCGTTTCCGGTGCAGACCAAGGCAAGTATGGTTTTTCCTTCTCTGCGATTTCGATTGGTTTAGGGAACGGCCCAACCCACTTTAGTTCTCAATCCTTGTGGCACTTTTGATTGTCGCGTTTAAAGAACGAACTGGTCGAAAAGTCTTACGATAGATATGAAAAATATGGGATTAGTTTTTTGAAGCAAAGATTGGAGTTGTAGAAGGAGCTGAAACGATGTAGGGTTTAGGTGTAGGACCCGGAGAAGAGAACTATTTATCGCGTTCAGAAAATTAGCTAGGGTCGTAAATCATTTCTAAGGTTGAATCAAATTGTTTAACCTAGAATATATCGAGTAGAATCCGATGTGCCAAATCCTGTGATTATTTCCTAATGACTCGTTCATATTGATATATTGATTGTAACAGGTGTTTGTGGGCAAATCCACTGACCGCAAGGTTTGTTTTCCTTTTATTAGTGGTTGCAATGCAACTCTATTGGTGAGTTTGCATCCTGGCGGCGATCCAGTTGGTGATAAGTCTCCCCCGCAATGTAGCACGGATTTTAACATCTGTGAAGGTGCTCCTGAAGATATTGGTGTTTAGTGCTTCAACACCTTCTGCGAATGCGTCTTCCTCGGCAAGTAAAAGACGAAAGTTTCTTTCTTATGATTTACTCATGCCTTTGTTTTCACCTTGCCTTGGGATCTGGCATAACAATGTTGGTTGATGTGACGATTCACGTAAGTTCTATTTGCATCTAATTTTGTTTTGTACCTTATTTCAGTACTTTGGGTCCTGTCAAGGAGTTGGTGGAGTTGATTTTTAGTCCAGAGCTACGGGCAAACCTACGTGTATTACTTTGCTTGGAGCACATAAGTTTTTTGGACAAGCCTCAGGAAATTTTCAGAGCAGTAGCAGATAGTGGAGCTAGTTTTGGCTTTGAAGGCTAAGCAGCAGTGTTGGCTGTGGTTTTACTCGTGATGCCATAGCGAGGTAGTTCGTGATGAACTTTTTGTTGTTATTTGGTGTTCGTGTAGACAGGTTATTGACGCCCACAGGAATGTGTGATTTTTAACACTTGCTGGTATTAGTCAGTTTCTTATGTTTTGATTTAGATAACTTGCTCTCTGGGATGATTCCTTGCTAGGACTGCATGTTAGGTATTTTGATCTATAAAACCCTACTATTTATATCACTTTTCAAAGCGCGTGAACTAGATGATTCACTAAGCCGAGGGATACGGCTACCATCATAACTTAAACTGCTCCCCAGAGAGCTATTTCATAACCATTTATGTTTTCTATTAAAATTTCGGACAAGCTTTTCAATCCGGAGCTGTCCCAAACAGAGCCTGAATAACGTATTCTGCAGTAATACTTCTTCACCTGCACGGCGTGGCATCTTAAAACAACATCAAATACACCTTGATGTATAATAAGCTAAGTTGGGCTTTTTCAAAAATGCGGGTACACATTTTCCACTGTACCAACAGACACTTAGCCTATATGTGTCGACACATGTGAAGCAGTTTGTAAAGTGAAATGTGCTGAGTTGTAAAGTCTTTGGTGAATCAACTGAATTGACTTATGGCTTGACAACTATCATAACCAACCAGTCTGACACCTCTGTCAGAACTATCATAAGGATGTTACAAACCGGATCAGCCGGTAATAATTGGGAAACTCTATATAAGAGTCAAATTTGTGACAACAATGAGATGATGAACACAAAATAAGAAGAAGAACAACACTAGAGAATTCTTCAACAAGAACAGGGAAAACCCTTACGAAGGCGGATCCAGAGCTGTCTGCAAGAAAGATTCAGAATCTATTTTGAAGTTAAGGAAAAGGGTGACTGAAGATCATCTTCTACATCAAGTGAAGATCCACCTTATTTTGTTCTATCAAGAAGCTTTGAAAAGCTAAGTCAGGTTGGATTAGAAGGGTCAGTTCATTAAAGAACTGATCAAGAAGGCTACATCAATAGCGAAATCTAGCTGGTGAATTTTCTGTATCTTTATATCATTCAATTTTTTGTAAGATCTATTGTTAGATCTGAGTTATAAGCCTGAAATTATAAAGGCTGAGGTAGGGCTGAGGTATGGCTTAGATCCTGAGGTGTAGGACTTGTGTAAAGTCTGATTTGTAAGCCTAGTGATAAAGGCTTAGGTAGGGCTGAGGCCTGAGGTAGGATTTTTGGGAAGAATCTGAGGTAGGACCTGTTTAATTCTGAGCTATAAGAACCATTCTGGTTCTGAGTTATAAGATCTGCGGATCCGAGCCAGTGGAAGGAAGTTAGGCTGAATCAAGTTATCTACTAGATAGGTGAAGGTGGAAAGTGGATGTACCCATACCTTTGGGAACCACTATAAATCTGGTGTATGCTGTGCTGTGAATTATGGTCTGTGTTTTAAATTATCTGTGCAGAATTTTTATCAAGCTATTTGCCAATAAAACTTGTTTAAAAGTTTAGAACCTATTCACCCCCCCCCCTCTAAGTGTTTAGGCTCTTTAAATCAAGTATTTTCAAGTGGTATCATGGGGAGGTTCTTCAAAGATTGACCTAACAGTCTGAGTGAATCTCCAAGGCAAATAACAGATATCAAGAATGGGTTCAAATGAGAATCAAAAGGAGTTTGGATCTATGAAACTGCCAATCTGCAGGAAAGAATCCTTTGGCATATGGAAGGAAAGGGTGAGGTTGTTTATGAAAGCATTTGATCCAAGAATCTATATCATAGTACAGGAAGGCCCCTTCATTCACATGAAGGTATCAGTCCTTGATGCAAATGTTAAAACTCCTAAGAGTTTTTCTGAGATGACTGAGAGGACTTAGCGGCAGCCCCAACAATGACAAAGGATGAAATCATCCTGGCAACTCTAGACAAAAGGGCACAAAATATCATTGTAAGTGCTATAGATGATGCTACCTTTCAGAATCTAGTACACTGTAAAACCTCCAAGGAAATGTGGGACACCCTTATTATCTACATGGAGGGCACAAAAGATTTCAGAGAGGACAAGAAGTTTATGCTGAATCAATACTATGGGAGCTTTAGAGAAGCTAAGAATGACAGCATAACTGAATACTACAAGAAATTCTTCAGGATTGTAAACGAGTTTATGACTTATGGAAGAGTCTTTAGCACTTATGAACTGAATGACAAGTTTCTGAGATCTCTGACAAAGGATTGGGACACCAAGATTTGTGCCATCAGAGAGGCAGCAAGGCTGGCAGACACACCTCCTCCCACACTGTTTGGAAAGTTACTATCATATGAAATGCAGCTTACAGCCAGGAAGAAGGAAGAGAAGAGCAGCAGATCTGAACACAAGGAAAAGTCAGTTGCCTTCAAGGCTGATGGCACAAGAAAGGGCAGGAGAAAATCTCCTTCTCCTCCCAGAAAGAGTGCTGAGGCAGAAGAAGGTATTCCTGACAACACCTCATCAGACAGTCACACCTCTAATGAGGATTTTGTAACCTTCACAAAGCAGTTCTAAAGATTCATGAAGAAGAAGAAGTGGAGAACCAGAACTTTTACATCCTTTTCCAAGGATGAGTACAACAAGATAAAGAAGACTCCCAAGGAGGACAGGTATGCTTCTAAATCTAGTAAACAATCTAATCCTAAGATTGCGTGCTATTGTTGCAACAAGAAAAGACATGTCATAGCTGACTGTACTGACAAAAGGAACGAGTCAAAATACAAGAAGAAACAGCAAGTAAAAGGCAAGAAGGAAAAATTCCTTGTTTCCCAGAAGAAGAAGAGCTGGATAGATTCATCATCATCTGAATCAGGAGAAGAAGAAGATGCTGAAGAATATGTTGGGCTATTCTCAACTGAAGAGGATTCTAAGGAGTTAGAATTCCTACAAATGCTGGACTCCATTAATCGAGTGAAAGAACATTGTTGTAGAGGGCTGATGGCCCTATCAGAAAATGATCAATGCCAGGAACAGGCTGGTCCTAGTAAGATATACATTTCTCCCTTAGATTCTAATTATTTTACTGGATCAGAATCAGTAGCATCAACTTCAAGAGAAGGGGATGGTTCTGATTCTGATGGGGATGTACATCACCTCATTAATGAGTATGTTGGGTTGTTGCATGCTCTGAAGAAGAGCACGTTTCTTGTCAAAGAGCAGTCCAAGGAGATTGAGTCTCTTATGCTGGCTGCAGCAGATTCAACAAAGTTGCTGGATCTAAAATTGAATGAGGTTGCCAAACTAAAAAACATTATAGTTATTCAGATGGGCACAATCTCTTTCAAGGAGAATCATATCAAGAAACTGGAGGCAAAACTTCAGCAAGAAAGAGAGATTGTGGCAAATTTCTCGAAGCCAAAATCTGTCTTACCCTTAATAGACAATTTCATTTCACAAAAAGGGGAGATGGGTCTAGGTTTTAATGGAAAAACTAGGGCCACCAATTCACATAAAAAAGGTAGGGCCCCAGTTCAGCCTCTAGCTGCAAAACCCCCTATCTTCTTTGGGAAGGTGATGAAACCTACAAACAGGTATGATCATGACACTACTCATGGTCAACTTGAGTATGGAAATCTCATGGGCAAAGGTGGAAATGCCAATAGGCCACTTTATAGGCATGCCCATCATGTACAAGGGAAATTCTCGAAGTTTGCTGCTCCAGCACCACCACATAACAAGAATGCTGGCAACAAAGTAGCAAAGTCTGTACCTAAGAGAAGGTATAATATATTTGAGTGTTGGTGTTGTGGCAAGGTGGGCCACTTTGCCATGGATTGCTGGTTTAACACAAGTGTTAAAATCAAGAGTAGTTTTCATATTGGAACAGCTGCAGGATTGCAAACTAACAAGGACCTAGGACCCAATAGCAAATTGGGTTCTAAGGGTAAGTGATTCTTTATTTGAATGCAGGTGAATCCAAGTGACCATACCCCTATATTGTACTTGGATAGTGACTGTTCCAAACACATGACTGGAACAAGAAGAATGTTGAGGGACTATGTACCCATAGAGAATGCTCCCAAAGTCATCTTTGGTGGATCAGAAAAAGGAGTCATCAAAGGATTTGGTAACATTTCTTGTGACTCAATTACTATCACTAAAGTGGCTTATGTGAAGGGTCTGAAACATAACCTGATTAGCATAAGTTAGCTTAATGATCTAGGTTATGACATCTCCTTTCACAAAGGGGAGTGCCAAATTAAGAGGTCAAGTGATCAAGAGATCATTTTGACTAGCACTAGGAAAGGAAATGTATATTATCTTAACCTATATTGTGAGTTGAACAACTCACCTGATTTCCTAGTTGTAGATGAGAAAGCTTCACTATGTGCCAAATGGCACAAAATGCTAGCTCATCTGAACTATAAGTCCATAGGACTATTGTTTAGCATGGGTCTGGTGAGGAATGGTCCTCAAGTCAAGTGCATTAAAGAGGGAGTGTGCTAAGCTTGCCAAAAGGGCAAACAGACCAAGTCCTCTTTTCTTGCACTAGATGCCAAAGATTCATTGAGATGTTTATATATCTTACATATGGATTTGTTTTGTCCTATGCCAGTTCACATTCTTGGTAAGAAAGTATATACACTAGTTGTTTTGGATGACTATTCTAGATACACTTGGGTGTTCTTCCTAAGGCAGAAATCTGAAACCCCTAGTGTTTTCCAGACTTTTGTTAGAAAAGTTAAGAATGAATTTAATAATTCAGTGGTTAAAATCAGAAGTGACCATGAAACTGAATTTCAGTCTGAATGTATGACAAAATTTCGTGAAGAACTTAGGATACATCAGGAGTTCTCCTCACCTAGAACACCTCAGCAAAATTGAATTGCTAAAAGAAAGAATAGAACTCTTATTGAGGCTGGTACAACACTACTAAGTGATACTACTCTCCCTGAAAATTTCTGGGCTGAGGCAGTAAACATTGTTTATCATGTTCTCAATAGAGCATCCATAAATAAGAAACTTAAGTTGACTCCCTATCAGATTTTGAAGGGCAGAAAACCAAACATTTCTTATTTCAGAATCTTTAGTAGCAAGTGTTATGTCCTAGTTAATTGTAAACACTACCAAACAAAGTTTGCTGCCAAATCCCTAAAAGGGATATTTGTTGGGTACAGCAATAAATGTAAGGCATACAAGGTCTACAACTTGACTACTCAAGTTGTAGAAGATTCATTCCATGTTGTTTTTGATGAGTCTAGATTGATTAACAATGAATTGTCTAGTTCTTCTGTTAGTTCTACAGGTCTAACAAACAGGCTGGACAAGTTGACCATCAATGATGAAGTTCCTGCCAGGTTGGATGAAGAAAAAGATGCAAGCTATCGAGGGGGAGAACAAGTCCCACTGGATGAAGAAGGCAATGTGGGGCATCAAGTTGAGTAAATTGAAGAAAGCCATGATGTTGACAGATTTCCTCCACCTAGAATACATCTAAAGGATCATCTAGCTCACCAAATCATTGGTGATGCATGTCAAGGGGTTCTAACTAGGAGCAAGAGCATGAACACAGTTCTATGTTATAGCTTACTTTCTCAAATAGGACCCAGGAAGATTTAAGAAGCAATGCAAGACTCTAACTGGATTGATGCTATGCAAGAAGAGCTCAGTCAGTTCAGAAAATGTAAATTATGGGAACTGGTGCCTAAACCTAAGGATCACAACATAATAGGAACTAAGTGGATCTACAGGAAAATGCTTGATGAGAATGGCACCATAGTCAAGAACAAGGCCAGAATGGTAGCTAATGGCTACAGGCAAGAGGAAGGTATTGACTTTGATCAAACCTTTGCTCCAGTGGCAAGCCTGGAGGCTATAAGGCTATTTTTAGCCTATGTTGCCTATCAAGGGTTCAAGGTATACCAGATGGATGTGAAATCAGCATTTCTGAATGGGGATTTAAAAGAGGAAGTCTATGTTGGACAACCATCAGGTTTTGTAGATTCTCACTTTCTTGATTATGTATATAGGCTTAGGAAAGCTCTATGTGGTTTGAAACAAGCTCCAAGGGCTTGGTATGAGACCTTGTCTGCTTTCCTTATTGAGAATAAATTCTTAGAGGAAAAATAGACAAAACTCTATTCTAATGGGAATCTAAAGGCATGATAATACTAGTCCAGATATATGTGGATGACATTATCTTTGGTTCTACTGAAAACAACCTTTTAGAAAGTTTGCCAAACTTAAGCAAGGAAAGTTTGAGATGAGCAGTATGGGTGAGGTGAAGTTCTTCTTGGGACTTCAAGTTAGACAGACTGATAGTGGTTTGTCCATATCTCAGTCTAAGTTCACCAAGGAGTTGATTAAGAAGTATGGTATGGACTCATCTTCTACCATGAAATCTCCTATGGGAACAAGTATGCTTATAGGCAAAGATGAGGACGGGAAACCTGTTGATGAGTCTTTGTATAGAGGGATAATTGGCTCCCTACTTTACTTGACTACTAGTAGACCTGACATCATGTAAGCAACATGTGACTATGCTAGGTACCAAGCTTGCCCAAAGGAATCTCATTATACTGCAGCTAAGAGAATATAGAGATATCTTTAGGGCACACCTAATCTAGGCCTTTGGTACCTTAAGAATAAGGATTTCATTCTATCTGGTTTCTTAGATGCAGACTTTGCTGGATGCATAGAAGACAGAAAGAGTACTACAGGAACTTGTCAATTCCTTGGTGGGAGGCTGGTGTCATGGAGCAGCAAGAAGCTAACCAGTGTAGTTATATTAACAGCTGAATCAAAATATATAGCTGCAAGTAGCTGCTGTACACAATTGATGTGGATAAAACATTAACTTGAAGACTATGACATCCAGGTAAGTAGAATTCCACTGTTTTGTGATTCTACTAGTGCTATTTCTATTGCTAAGAATCCTGTATCATACAATGGACCAAGCATATAGAAATTAAGTTTCATTTCATCAGAGAACATGTAGAGAAGGAAAATATTAGCCTAGAGTTTGTAAGAACAGATGATCAAATAGCTGATATTTTTACATGACCTCTAGATGAAACATAATTCAATTATTTTAAAATTGAATTAAGTATGTTGAACCTAGAATAGGTTAGCACAAGCTTCCTTAAGTAGCATATGTAAGCTCAAAATTTCTCTGGAAATTTGTCTAAGTACAAAGTTTGTGTCGACACAAGCAAGTTGTGTCGACACACTCAGTATGTTTTGTCGACACAGAAAAAAGATGTGTTGACACAGAAATAGTATCAATGTCGACAGAAGAACTGGTGTCGACACAACTCTATCGAGACTTAAATGGCCTGAGTCGAAATAGACACAAGTGTGTCGACACTGACACAAGTATGTCGACACATAAATGTGTCGACTAAATATAAGTATTGTCTACTCAGACATTAGTATGTCGATACATAGTCGTGTCGACTTAAACTAAGTACTGTCGAGACCTAGGTCATTTCTGACGACATGTATGCTGATTTGTCGACTAAGGCCCGTCATTTGATCTACCCTTGACACTAATACTATAAATAATTGAAGCCAAAAACTTATCGACTACGCTTTTAGAATTCTTGGCTCTGCACCTTCTGTCGACAAAGACCTTCTATTCTTTTCTCTCTCATCTCTCTCGTCGATGACGCATCATAGAGAAGATAATGTCAATGAAGGATATGAGCTGGTTCGTGAAGGGTTCACGACAGCTTCAGAAGAAATTCTGGGTGTAATTTCCCTAATTTCTGAAAATGGTTTGGAGTACTTGGTCTCTGAACCACGAAGATTTGGAGGAAGGAAGTTTTGGAATTCTATTCAACAGCAAGCGTGGATATAGAAGGGAAGAAGATCAAAGAAATAGTCCAGGATTCCCAAATGAAACTTACACTGAAGACAATTAGGAAATCTCTTCAGCTTCCTTTGGTTAAGGATACAAATGAAATAACTCCATCCCTGACTATAGAAGCATTAAGTTGGTGCGGGCTGAGCCCTAAAATCAAGGTTTTATCATCTATAACTCGGAAAGGGATGAATTCCCAAGGGAAGTTCTTGTCAGAAATAGTTGGGAAGGTGATACTATATAAGACTGGTGGAAATGATCGAATTTCAGTCCACATGTTCAATTTGATGACACGGATCTTATTCAAAGTGAAAACTGACTGGGCAGCAATAATGTTTGATAAGATCCAAGGAGTGAAGAAACCAAACCTGGGAAGAATCCTAAGTTTATGTTTATCTTCAGTAATACCAAATGTATTGAAACAAGTGGCTGGATCCAAAATCAATCACATGAGGAGAATGGTTGTGAGAATTCTGTCAAGGTGGGATAGGGTTCTGACCAAGGATTTCACTACTCCTCAGAAACAAACTAAGAAAGATAAAAAGCAGAAGAAAGTTATTCAACAAGCAGAATCCTCTAGTGATTCTAAAGAGGAAGTAGTCTTCAGCTCAGATGAAGACCAGCAACAAAAAGAAGCCCAAGATCAAGTGGTGGGCAGTGAGCCCCAAGAACAACAGATAGGCTCCACTCCAGGGGGAGAAAATACTGAACAAACGGAGTTGCCTGCCCAAGGGGGAGGCAAGGCTGAAGCTGCCCATGAGAGTGAATTTGTTGCAAATACTGTCATGAACATAGTATCTGAAATCAATAATGCAGCACAAAAAAATTTTGAGACCTAAGGTCAAGATGAGCCAGTAAGTATCTCCTCAAGAATTTGGTGATATCTAGTGGTACTCTCCTCAACAATGTTCCGGGAGAAACTTTTATTTTAAAAGCTAATCTTGTTCCTCCTATACAGGTGCATCAAAAGTTCACTATGAAAAAACTCTTTTCTCATTTACCTGATGCAAGAACTGAGGGGGAGCAATCACAGCTGGAAAAGGATTTGCTAAGGACTAGGGGGAGGAATAAATCAAAGAAACAGATTTACCAAGGACTGAGAGGGAGCTGTATCAACATGCCCCAACTGATAAGGACACAGTTGATATACAAAGTACATATGAAACTTCTAATGATGAAGAAGCCTCAATGGCTAAGAAAAGAAAAATAGTTGCATTAAAGAAAAAGAGTTCTGGCTACAAAAAGGCCTTGCAAATAGGCACAACACCACCTGCTCAAAGCTTGGACTTCAGTTTTCTACTGGTCCAAATGCAAATTAAGTTGGATGAGCAAAGACAATCTCTGGAGAAATATGTGGATATAACTCACAAGGAGTTGCAATTCCAATTGGCCCAGGATATCAAGTCTATTAGATTTGAAGTTAATCAAAATAAAAAGGAAATGACAGATTGCTTCCATAAGGGAGGTAATGATGTGGTATTCCTGGTCAAACAATAGCAGGATCTGAAAGTACAAGTGAAAGATATTGCAGTAAAGCAGGGTTATGTACTAGAGAATCAAATAAGAATTAATGAGAATCTTAAAGATTCACATCATGCTATCTTGACAAAAATTGATGCTCTAACAACTGATATCAAAGCTGAAGTCTTAAAGAAGATCAAGGAAGATATAGCTGCTGTTCAGGCCACATTTCAAGCCTCATAGAAGAATATGTCTGATTTTTTGACAAAATTCAGAGATTATTATAAAGAAGGAACTGGCTATGTTATTAATTAAGTCAGATTTCAAAAAGATGATCTGAGGGATCATATTGATAGAGAAGTCATAAAGGGGGAGAGAGTAGTAGCCAAAGCCTGCTCTGATCATGCTAAATGGATATCAAATAGCATCAGAGCAACTCTTGGATATCCTCCCCTATGTGATGATGACAATGTATTTGAGTCTGTAATACAACCTGTTCATACTGAAGCAGATCAGCTTGAAGTTGCTCAGGTGATTTACCCCCCAGCTGATTTTGAAATTATTCAAGAGGAAGTTCAGAAAATGTATAGTCCTCCACTAGAGGCACACAAATAATTCTGGAGAAAGTAGAAATGTCAGAAGCTTCCATAGAAGCTCAGAAGGAAACTCAGCTATCAAAAAAGAGGTTCAGAGAACAGACTGAGTTTAAGCAAGACTTTGAGCAATGGAGTCCTACTTCCAAAAACATTATACTGAATGCCTGGAAAGCTGTGAAGGATAAAACCCATGATAGGGGTAAATGGTATTTAGAGCAGGAATGGAATAAGTATCAGGCTAGGAAGGAAGCCATTCTTAAAAACAGAACAACGGCTAAGGCTGGGAAGCTACGTGCTAATGCTCAGGAGCCAAACAAGTACTTCCCAAAGCCATTTCACTATTTTGAAAGGTAGAGAATAAAGGATGAAGAACAGAAGAAAAAAACTCTGAAAGGAAAGAAGCCTGTTGATGATACTGAACCTCCTTTACAGGCTAAGATAAAGTCTGGAAAAGGCATTGTCATTAAGGAGCCTAGTCAGAAATAGGATAGCTAGGCTTATGTAAAAGAATAATGTAATATTTTGTTTTTTTCTGTTCTAAAAGAAAATCTTATAAACATATCATTTTTCTGAATTAAATGAAATTAGTTTTAGTATTAATTCTTGTTGTTTACAATGATTATATGTTAACCTGCTGTAAAATTGATGTATATCTATTTCTATTATTATTATTATGTTATTTTATATATTCTTTCTATTTTTATTATGAGAGATGTATATCATTGACTAAGGATTATGAATTCTCCAAATAGGGGAAGATTGTTGGGTACATTGAAAAATATGTACCAGATTTTGAGAAGCCTCATCTTAGTCAATGATATGCATCAATTTATATTTGATAGATGTTTGAGTTACATTGTGCAGGTTCAAGAATTTGAAGAAAATTTTCTAAGTACAAGTGTCGACACTTATGAAGGAGTTGTGTCGACACCCAATACAAGTGTCGACACTTGTGAAGAAGTTGTGTCGAAACCAAAGTTAAGTCGACACTTATGAAGAAGTTGTATCGACACTCAAACTGAGTCGACACCTAAAGAAGCAGCTGTGTCGACATCTAGAATTGTGTCGACACCTGAGGCAGAGTTTGTGTCGACACTTAATATAGGAGCTGTATTGACACCAAGGAGCTGTGTCGATACTGGAAGAAGTTGTGTCAACACACTGGACTTGTGTCGACACATCAACCCTCAAAGTGATGTGTCGAGATCAGCAACAATTGTGTCAACACACAGGACTTTTGTCGACACACACTCAACGGCATCTAGACACAATCAACGCTATTGACACACACTCAAAGCCGTCTGACATACACTCAACGCAAACTTCTGTAGCAGTTATGTCAAGAACATGAAGACTTATGTCGGCACACAGGACTTGTGTCGTCATATACAATAGAAGAAGTGTCGAGTAGCAGAAGATTGACTGAGTCGACACATTGAATGTTGTGTCGACATCATGAAGACTTGTGTCAACACTTAGCCTATATGTGTCGACACATGTTAAGCAGTTTGTAGAGTGAAATGTGCTGAGTTGGAAAATCTTTGGTGAATCAATTGACTTGACTGATGACTCGACAGCTGTCATAACCAACCGGTCTGACACCTTTGTAAGAACTGTCAGAAGGTCGTTACAAACCAGATCAGCCGGTAACAATTGGGAAACTCTATATAAGAGTCAGATCTGTGACAACAATGAGATAATGAACACAATATAAGAAGAAGAACAACACTAGAAAATTCTTCAACAAGAACAGGGAAAACTCTTACGAAGGCAGATCTAGAGCTGTCTGCAAGAAAGATTAAGAATTTATTCTAAAGTTAAGTAAGAGGGTGACTGAAGATCATCTTCTACATCAAGTGAAGATCCACCTTATTTTGTTCTATCAAGAAGCTTTGAAAAGCTAAGTCAGGTTGGATCAGAAGGGTAAGTTCATTCAAGAACTGATCAAGAAGGCTACATCAATAGAGAAATCTAGCTGGTGAATTTTTTATATCTATATATCATTCAATTTCTTGTAGGATCTATTGTTTGATCTGAGTTGTAAGCCTGAAATTATAAAGGCTGAGGTAGGGCTGAGATCCTGAGGTATAGGACTTGTGTAAAGTCTGACTTGTAAGCCTAGTGATATAGGCTGAGGTAGGTCTGAGGCTTGAGGTAGGATTCTTGGGAAGAATCTGAGGTAGAACTTGTTTAATTCTGAGTTGTAAGAACAATTCTGGTTCTGAGTTCTAAGATCTGCGGATCCAAGCAAGTGGAAAGAACTTAGCCTGAATCCAGTTAACAACTGGATAGGCGAAGGGGGAAAGAGGATGTTCCCATACCTTGGGGAACCACTATAAATCTGGTGTATGCTGTGCTGTGAATTGTGGTCTGTGTTTTAAATTATCTGTGCAAAATTTTTATCTAGATGTTTGCCAATAAAACTTGTTTTGAAAGTTTATAACCTATTTACCCCCCCCCCCCCTCTAGGTGTTTAGGCTCTTTAAATCAAGTCTTTCACATGTCCATACTCGTGTGGTACTCTGGTGTCTTTGGGTCTTCTTTGTGAAATTTCCAGAGAAGGACACGGGTAGTGACACGGGCGTGTCCCTACTCGTATGTGTATGACACGGGCGTGTCCCTACCCGTGTGTGTGTTATACGGGCATTTCCATACCGGTCTGGCACTCTGGAAACGATGTGGATTCCTTGTTGTGTTTCCCGAGCATGACACGGGTGGAGACATGGGCGTGTCCCTACCAGTGTGTGTGTATTCTTCGAGTAGAGATCGACTAACATCGTCAACCTTCTTTCCCGAGCAGGACACTAGTAGTGATACGGCCGTGTCCCTACCTGTATGCATTTGTGTGTTTATTCATCGAGCAAAGCTCGACTAACCATCGTCGATCGTGTTCCTCCCGAGTAGGAAATGGGTAGAGACACGGGTGTGTCCAAACCCATGTGTGTCCACAATAGTTCGACGATTCGTCGAGCGGAGCTCTGCAATCGTCGACCACATTCTCCCGAGACAGACATGCGTAGTGACACAGGCGTGTCCCTACCCGTATTATTCAATTTCATGTTTTGACAATTTTTTATGGTCGCGTAGTTTTGAAGGGACTCATTTACTGAGTGATTGGCGGTCCAATGAGAGGTCGACACGTGGTTATGCAGTTATCAACTTCCCACATAAAAAGGGCAGAAAACCCTAGCTATTTCTACTCTCCCCTTCCAAGCCATTGCTGTAGAAAACTGTAGTAGAGGAAGAAGGTGCTGGAGCTGATCTTTTTCCCGTGAAGAACTAACACCGACCGAGGAGAAGAAGATGTTGCCAAGAAGGATGTCACGATCCATGGCTTGAAATGGTGGAAACACCGGAAATTAGATGAGTTTCCTCCCCTCTCCCTTAGTGTTAGATCTGTAGTTATTTCTTGGAGAGATGTCGACTCAAGAGAGTTTTGACTTGCGAGATGATGATTTCCTAGAAAAAAACCATTCTAGGGCTTGTGCCCTAAGGATATTGATGTATTCAACCTTTCCCCTATCCTTGAGTAGATGGTGGACTTGGTTCGTGAAGAGGAAATTATCTCATGACGGTGAATATGGGTGGAGGAATTTCTGGACATGGTTCGAACGTATGGTTTGATGAAGAAGATGAGCCGATGTCGTTCATCTTGCTTTAAGATGCGTGCAGAAATCTATTTTCTGCACGCAGTAGTTTTTGAGGCCGTTTTCAAGCATGATACGGCGAGACCTAGGCTTTCAACTAAGCATGAAAGTCATAGCCCTTGGAAATACCTTTATAACGAATGGTTTAACGTCTTCACCGGATTCTTGTAGCCTCGGGAATCCCCGTTTGAAGTTGTTGCAAGTAATGATTCCTACACAAATAATTCTCGTGTTTATTTTTTTATCGGCTTTGGGTTCGTAGAGAGATTGTGGTACAGTAACGTTGATGTCTCGTTGAGTTAAGATTATAAGTAATCGTTATAAAATTATGATAATTACTTTTGTTGGATAGACCTTTAATGAACAAATGATGTAGTAAAATGTACTTGATCAATGTGATTTGGTGAAGGTTGGAGAACGAATGGATTGACGAGTTGGGATGGTTGGAATGGTTTAAATATGTGAATCAATAAGGATGTACTTGGCAAGGGTAATGCGTTGAATAACAATGAGTTTGGCTTGAAGTTACTGTACATAATTGGTAACGACTATTATGAACAAATGGTTGTATGGTCGATGAATATGTGAGGTGCCTTTATGTCGACGATGAACCTTTAAGTACATGTGACACTAGATTGTGAAAGGGTGTAAGTGCGGGGTTTGATCGCACTGGTTTGTTAATATTTAGAATAGACTTTGGATGATTGGGCTTGGTCCTTAGTGCTCATTCCTGGGTCTCCTTCCGTGCCAAGTGGACGGTTGGGCTTGGTCCTCAGTGTTCATTCCCGAGTCTCCTTCCGTGCCACGATGATATGAAATTGCATGCGGTGTGAGTCGATATGCGGTGTCGTAATCCTGTGTTAAGGATAGTATGGTAGGTCCACGGGCTCGCCAGTCATCACAGCGACGGGAGTTGATAGATAGACTTTGGACGGTTGGGCCTGGTCCTCGGTGCTCATTCCCGGGGCTCCTTTCGTGCAAAGTGAACGGTTGGGCTTGGTCCTCGTTCTTTTTCCGAGGCTCCTTCCAGGTCACAACATAGGCCAGTTAAGGGCTTGGTTCTTGGTTTACATCTACCCGAGACTCGCGCTGAGTCGTAGTACGCATGTGAGCTCCGTTGTTGTGTTCTTAAAGTGTAGGCATACGGAGGCCTAGGCTCAGTAGTGTGGATGCCACCCTAGTAGTGGTGATGCCCGTTCTACTATCACCGTCTGGCCACGACGGTTGATGCCTGAGAGGCTAGCTACCTGCTCGAAAAGTGGGAACTACAAGTCTATGTCGACATAGCAATTGCATGTGCGTGATAATGGGTGAGTCATTGCATAGCATTCATGGCATTGTATTACATTGCATACACAAGATCCTCATCGTATAAGTTTGTCTGAGAACTCTTATACGATGAGTTACTTTACTGTTGAGCCGATCCTTAACTTATATGTCTGTATTGGCATTAATATAAGTTGAGTTACTTTCTATTTTACCTTTACATTTCCATATTCGGTTGTAGATGATAGAACTGCTAGAGTTGATGGTTTACTCATTTATTGTGTTGCTTATATAAATTGATATTGTTCACTCTATACAACCTGTTTGTACTACTACTTATATAAACAAATTGAACCCTTGTTCCTTTCTCCGCCCGGTGTCGAGGAGTCACTGGGGGAGCGGATGTGAAAGAAACTTAGTCTTTATGACTAACGGTTGCTACATCTTCCCTTTTGGAGGAAACCCCGTAGATAAAGCAATAGCAGGTTTTGTAGTAAGAAAGCCAGGCCAGGACGACAGGGCCTGAAGGGATGGTGTGATCGCTACTGTCAGTGACCGATGTGAGTTTGAGAAACTCATGATGTTGCCCCTTTGGGCAAATTTTACCCGTACTCTGATATTTTAGAAGCTTGTTGTAGCTTCTTTATTTGTTGTAATTTTGGACTATTATTACTTATGTGTGGATTGACTTCTGTTTTATATTCTTGGTTGGGTTGACATTGGTTGATATTAGTTATAGCAAGTAGAATAGGCGTCTTGTGGTACAGGTTAGCCCGAGTGCTAGCGCAACTGCAAGGCGAATGTTCTTGGCATAAGACTTCCCTTGTGCCATATTTTATATTATAGGAGGGGGGTCTTACACCTGGGTCTTAGGATTATTTCCAGTTTTGTTCCTTCAAAAAATTCCAGAGACGTTCGTATTTGAAGTTCAGAAATTCAGTTCAAAGAAATTCTCTGAGCTTAGTTCAACGAACTCTGAGCTCAGTTCAACAAACTCTGAGCTCAGCTCAAAGAAAGCTTTAAAACTTAGATCTATGATTATGCAGTTAACAATCTCTGAGCTCAGCTCGACGAACTCTGAGATGAGCTCAACGAACTCCGAGCTGAGCTCAACGAACTTCGAGCTCAGTTTGAAAAAAGTTTTAAAATTTAGTTTGACTATTTCTTAGCAGTATGTAGGCAGAACTATTTATAGCTGGCCGAATTAATTAAGGCTTAATTAAAGACGATTATATCTATCAAATTTAATGCCATATATTCTTATTAATATAGCCATTTTGAGGCTGCATTAATTATGGATTAATCAGTATTTAATGCTAATTGATTCCCAAAGCAATTACCATTCTTGGGAATGATTTAGCCATTATAGACAAAGTAAATTCATATGTTTGAATTATGTTCAGACAATATATAGAGATATTATTCTACAGAGATAGAACAATAGAAGGGAAGAACAAGAAACAAAGAGTGAGAAAAACAAAAATATACAAAGTTCTTCTTCTTCATCTGCTTCTGGTTTTCTTGACTAGTAGGGGTTGGCTTGATGAAGCACCCAAGTCCAGTTTGCCAGTGAGTCTAACATTAATAGTGCTTGTAATGTCCATAATCTTGAGGCTTCTCCCATTAAGAGATTCTTCAAGTTGTCTTGCTCAGCTAGTTTAGTTTTCAGTTTAATTATCTGTTCATTTGCAAGAGTAATTTCATCTTTTAATTTATGATTTTCTTCAACTAAACTACTTTAATCATTCAATTTCTCTCTAAGTTGTTTAATTTCATTTTCTAAACTAATTGGCTCCATGTATATAGTTTTGAATTCATGTAAAAATCTTCATAATTAAAGTCAAAAGAAGAGAGTACCTGATCCACTTCTGAATGTGGTTGATCGTAATCTGATAAATCTTCTCCTTAATCAGTGCTAGAAGCATCAATTGCCATTAGGCAAACTTCCTTTTCCTTTGCTTCCTCCTCATCTTCATCACTAGAGCTAGAGAATGAGGAATCCTCTTTAGTATCACTCTAGGTTTCTGCTACAAAGCCTTTCTCTTTCCTCTTATGCATGCTTGAGGAAGGCTTACTGTATTTCTATCTTCTGGAGTCCTTGCCCTTTCTTTTCTCCTTCTTTTGATTCTCTGGACACTTAGAGATGTAGTGTCCAGGTTTACTGCAACCAAAACAAACAACCTCTTTAGTTGGTATTTTGTCATACCTGGGTTTATCTTCTTGTCTGGATGTCTTATTCCTGAAGTCTCTTTTTCCCATCTTGTAGAATCTCTTTGCTAAGAGACTCAAGAACTCTTCATTAATAACAGGAGCTGTTGTTTATTCTGTAGCCTTAAAAGCAATGTTCTGCTCTTTCCAAATTGGAGTAGAGACCTTCTGCTCTTCCTTCCTTGTCTTTGTCAAGTGCTCAAAGGATTTGAGCTTTCCCAGAAGTGTTTCTATGGAAATTTCTGAAATACTTCTGGCATCTTTGATAGGCCAGATTCTTGTGTCCTAAGAACTAGGAATGCACATCAATATTTTTTTATTAATCTCTGTCAGTGAAATGTCCTTGTCCAATGTTCTTAGTTCACTGATGATGGCACTCAGTCTGCCATACATCTCTTCAACTAATTAAGCATCTTCCTTTCTGAATTTCTCATACTTAGATATAAGAAGGGATCTTCTGTCTTTTCTTTCTTCCACTAAACCTGCCACCATTTGGTTCAAATAATCCCAGATGTCCTTTGCTTATGTGCAGTCAGCAACCTTTTGGAAAATGTCATCTGACATAGTCTGGGCCAGTATGTTCATGGCCTTGGCATCTGCAATTTTTGCTTTCTTTTAAGCATCAGTCCAAGTTGGTGGTTGTACTGCATGAGTGTCAGTAGATGTAGAAGCAGCTTAAGTTGGTTGAGGGGGAACTGTCAAAATTGAGTTAAAAATATCTTCATCAATTGAGTATATGTAAAGTCTTATTCTTGCCTTCCAGATACTGAACTTATTTAAGTTACATACTAGAGGTCTGGTGCTTGCATAATCCATGTTCTGTGCCATGTGATAAATGAATAGCTAAGGAAAAGAAAATTTGAATAAGCTTGGATCTTAATTCAAGTGTTAGCTTGTACAACCAAAGAACCACAACCTCTGATACCAATTGAAAGGAGGGAGTTATTCAGATCTACTCTAGAGGGGGGGGGGTGAATAGATTGTTTAAAAACTTTAGGCTATTTTAATATATTCTATCAGAGTTCAAAAATAGGTGATACCAATAAATATACAAGCAGAAGGAAAACTAGAGAACTATTCCAAATATCACAGAAACTAGCAAGAGCAATAAGAAAAGGTGCAACCAAACAACACAAGAGATTATAGTGGTTCCCCAAATTAGGTACATCCACTCTTCTACCACCCTGGTAGGAATCACTCTCAAGTTTTTGATCAGGTGACTGCCACCAAATAATATGTTTTTAAAGGGAGATATTGCAACCCTTCTGGCTTTTGATCAGGTGCCGGAAAACCAACATGAAGTATTTTGATCAGGTGACCTCACAACCAGGAATTACTTTTGAAGGGAGTAAGAACCCTTTACATAGAGGGGGGAAAGAAAAAGTTGAGTTGTCTTCTCTTTTCTCAAGCAAATGAGAGAAGACTTGAGAGTGATCTTGATGTAGTCAAGGCTTGTCCTTTGATTTGAATGGTTCAAGAGATCAGAGCCTTGTACAGGGTGTAGGATTTGAAATCCAGAAAGTTGAGACTGATTGAAGAGGATTGGCTCCATAAGCTTCCTGAACCAATTCTTATTCTTGAAACTGAGAACTGTTCTTATTCTTTTTTTTGCAGCCTTGTTATCTCTTTCAAAAGTCTTTAGAATGCATCAAGAAGTCAGTACAAAATAATAATTCTCTCTGTCTTTTATTCTCTGAGCCCCTTTCCTTTGAGTGATTCCAAACTGAGTTTAAAATCCTACACCTTGATTGACAGTCGAGAATCATGGAACTTGTGCAACGGCTATAAGAGAATTTACTCGTTTCCTTAACTGTCCCGAGAAGGCTGTATAATAACTCTGTGAAAACCAGCAATCAATGCTTGCCACGGAACGTCCATATTCTGAGATAATATGCATTAATCACTCAGAGTCATATAAGTAAAAGAATAAACAGTCAATAAGGAAAAACAATAACTGCTGGGAATAAAATGATGATCTGGCAGAAATCATCGATCTGGTCCTAAGATCGTCGAGCTCAAACATCCTCTATCGTCGATTTGAGCCCTATGATTGTTGACCTGAAAATTTTCTTTCCAAACTGGGCTTCACGATCGTCGAACTGAGATGGTTGAACGTCGATCTCAATCCTGAAAGTAGATCAGAGATCGTCGACCTGAGTTCAGCAATCGTGTATCTCAACATTTAAGGATTTAACTCTGAGATTGTCGAGCGAAGAATGAAGATCGTCGAGCTTTCTTTAGAGATCGTCGAACGACTTTTTACTTAGAAAATTTTTTTCCTTGCTTACTCTCTGCTGTCTTCTAAGTCTCTGATGCCTTTGTCTTGTCTCACTGAGTTGATGACCTGGCTGACACCTAAGACACTAGACTAGACCCTGGTTATACAAAGTGGGTCTAACTTAGCCTAGATTAGTGAACCTAGCACAAATCCAAACTAGGGATCCAACACCATCGGCTCGCCAAGCTGGTCCTTCGCCTTCCTACCAAGAATATAGTTTCCATGGTCATTCGGCATGCCCGACTCGCGGGACCCAGATACTTCGACATTTATGGGCGTATGAAGGTAACTGTCTCCTCTCTCCTTCTCGGGTAAGTCGAGCAATATCTTCATGCCCTTGGAGACCGCCTTTTTCAGTCTCTTTGGAGGGAGTGGGAGGCGAGGTGAGCTGGAGCTGCCGAGGTCGGGCTGCTTATGGCTGATGGACCTAACAAAATCCTACTCTATCCGGCAAGCTGCTGCAGCTGCCCTAAAATCCAAAAAAGATAATAAATCAAAAATACAAAAAATGATGATAACCCTAAAAATCCAAAAAAAATTTAGGAAACAAATAAATTGAATATACCATTTTTAACCCTTTTTCACCTCCAAAAATCTAGTTGTGAGTTTATTTATAAGCGAATTTCATTAATTTTTTGTTTAATATTCGTTTATTAATTAGAGATTGATAGATTTAAATATCTGGGGTAAAGTTTTTAAATTTTTTTTTACTTTGTTCTTAAGATAGGGGACTCGTTTTCGACACTACTTCTAATTTATCTAAAATAGATGTGCGTGTATTATGTTAGAAAATAACAACCATGGACTTCAATTATGTCTACTTCATGCTTTTTGAAACATAGGAATGTTCAATTTATCAAAGTTGTTCTCAAAATGTTTTTATTAAAATCTAGATTTTTTTTATGAAAAACCTAAAACCCTTTTTATCCTTAAAAGAACCTATGTCAATGGGAATAAGATTTCGTTCCGTAAACATAGGCATCCAATATTTTAAAATATTATATGTTACGGAGTAAGAGGATAAAATTCATTACTCCTATACATATACATTGGGTTAATATGAAGTTGTTCAAAAAAATAAAATGTTAAGGGAAATAATATTTCATTTTCCTAAACATCCAAATATAAAAAAAATTCATTAGAGGTTTGAGAAAAAATTACCTCACCTCTAAGTCAAAGCCCTCTTCATAAACCAAAACAACCCCCTTAGCCATATTCAATGATTCTAGAATTAATATAAAATCTTTTTGAGAGCATAATTCTTAAATTGCAATATTTCCTATAAAACTCCTATAAGCTAAAGTTTTTATAATTTCAGTTTATTTATGTTAAACTAACGATTACAATTTATGTTTTCTGTTTGATTACATCAAGAAGTTTTTTTGCCAAAACTTTTCCTCTATTTAAATCATCTTCATAATTTTGGACTTAACTCTTATACCCCGGATCTTTATTTAGATCTCTATTTTAATTAATTTAAGCAGTAGATAAATTTAGGTTTTTTTTAATTCCTTATAAGTTCATCTCGAACTTTTTCTCTGGAATAGCAAAAGTTTTAGTATGGGGGTATTTAATGAGTTGTAAATATTCATATTTTTCAGTACTTTATATAAGTAGTTTTAGGTTATTTTTGTAGTTTTTTATTATTTTTCTTCAATAAAATATTTCCTTTTTTGTACATATTCTTATAACATAGCTTTATTTTATTTTCTGAAATTGTTTAGAAAAAGTCAAAATTTCAAAGTACACGCCCGTGTAAAATTGGTCACACCCATGACCTGGGTGTGTTACTTTGATTCCAATGAAAAAGAGCTGTCTGCAAAGAAAAGAAGATGTCACATCTGTGTCCCGTCCGACATGCCCATGTCTCGTTTGACATGCTCGTGTCAATCTTGATTCGACGTTTGACATTCGACATTCACCGTTCGACACTCGATGCTCGACGCTTCTAGCAACCACTCAACGCCATAAGTCACGCCGGTGTCCAGCCAAACACGCCTGTGTACAACCACTCAATGCCTCTAGGAAGCCAAGACCTCAATGCCTCAAGCAAACTCGACACTCAACACCTTGAACACGCCCATGACTTTTTCGACATGCCTGTGTCAATCTCGATCGACGTTCGTCGATCACCACTTGATGTTCGACGCTCGATGCCTTCATTAGTCATACCTTGCTGACATTCCCGTGACAATTCCGTCATGCCCATGACTGATACGTGTCCTGTTCTAGAAGCTTTAAGAATTCGACCAGTCACCGGGATTTTGACTTCTCTAACACCCCAGCATGATATGCCCCCCTTTCACGCCCGTGACCAGGGCGTGTAACCCCCAAAATATTGCTTATAAATAGAAATTTTCTGTAATGACCAATGGTTAAAATTTTTGAGCAATTTGGCTGTTGGACTGCTGCTTGGTTGCATTTTGTGCTATGTAAGGATAATTTTTCCCCCTCCTCTTTGTGTTTGCTTTAACTTTTGTAATCAGACTTTCTACTTAATAAAATATGTTAGTCTTTTCATCCTTATATTATACTGGAATGCCTCTGAGTGCCTCTCTTTCAAAGATCCTATGTATCTTCGTTTTTCTTTTTAATATGGGTGTGTGTGTGTATGAGTTCGATTTATCATTTTATATATTTTCAAATCATCAAATTACTTAGCTTAGTTTTAGATTTTTCTCAAATGTGCTGGTTGTTATTATAGCTTTTTTTTATCATGTCCCTTAGGTTTGTTTAGGTCTTGTTTTTTTAGTGCTTTATATTCATTTTCATGAGTTAGTAAAAGTGTTTTTAAGGTGGTTTTTATCTTTTTATCTTTTTTTTACTTAGTTTCTTTTTTATGTTTGTAAAACTTTTATTCTTTTTTACTTCTTTCTACTTTTTAAATTCTTTTATAAAATTATAATAATGAAAAAGTTGTAATTTTAATTTTTGAAACACTTTGAATTTTTGCTTTAATTTGAAAACCTTTTTCCTTCTTTAACTTTTATTTTCTCTTTTTATGTCTTTTTGGTAAACTTTAGGAGTAGAAATGTTGTTATTTTAATTTTTAAATAACTTTATTTTCTTTTCCTTTTGTTGTTGTGTGTGAGAGTGTATGAGATAATTATTAATGCTTTCTTTTCATGCTTTCTTTATTGCTTTCTTTATTTATGTAGAGTGGGTGTGTGTGTATGAGATAGTGTTTATTGTTTTCTTTCAATTATGTAGAGTGTGTGCGTGTGTGTATTTATTTCCACCTACTCATTCGAGTAGGACTCGCTTTCATTTCCCACCTACTCGTTTGAGTAGGACTTGTAATTTCCCGCCTACTCGTTTGAGTAGGACTTGTAATTTCAATTATGTTTTCCTTTTGTGTAACTTAGCTTTTACTTATTTATGAGTTTGATGTGCGTGTCAGTTCTATGTTATTATGTGTTTTCTTTAGCCTTTTGTTCCTAACGTTACATTATTTTTATGTCCTCTTTTTATAACCATTTATCGCTTAGTTTTGAACTCATGCCTCGTCAATCTCATAAGCCGTACCCATACCGATGAGTGGCAAATCGTTCTTAGACCTCGACATTGAAGAGCATTGGGACATATAAAATCACTCTAATTAATTAAAGGTCTTTTTCTCACTTTAATTAAAGGTCTTAAGTTTTGCCCCATGTAAACGATGTGTAGAACCACATATCGATGTGTGGGCTCAATTTCGGTTATCCATATGCTAGCTAGCCGAGAGGTCGTGCTTATGGACCGATCACCCTTGGGTAAAAAGAGTTGTGTGCTTACCCTCGAGAAAGGAGTAGTATAATTCTACCTGATTGGGTTCCCCACCCAATAGAGGGGTTCTTAGCATAAAACGAGCATTAAGAGGAATCCTTCATCGAATGAGAGTTTGGTAAAATAGTCTTAAAGTTCAGGTGAGCGATATTCCTAGAGATAGATGAACTCATGTTTGTGGAACCTCCACAGCTAAGTTGCCTTTAATTAATTTGAAAACTAAGTTCTATAATTATAAAGAGTCATTTTAGTTTCGATCTGATTCTATGTCGAGCGTTAACCCTTCATCAAATTTTTCTAAGTTTTTTTTACAACTCTCTTTTATAACTGCTTTAGTTAACTAAAACCCGACAAGTTATTTTCGATAAAATAATAGTCCCTCTAGAAAGAGTAGAAATATTTAACTGGCCCTGAGAAATATGCGACCTCGATATTACCCACCAGAATATCCTGTACTACTTGCGACAGGTGCACTTGCCTCCTCTTCACCGCATGGAATCCGAACCCAGCGCGCTTATCGTCTAAATCGAGAGTCGGGCTTCGCGTGCATCAATGGAATTGTGTGTTCTCATTCCTTTGCCGAATTGAGATAGACAGGAATTCTTTCCTAGTGTTCGGGAGCTTCCTCTTAGCACTATTTTTTCATCTCCATCAAAGGAAGAGAATTCCACCTCCCTCCCATAGGCGCACAAAAATCTTCAGTGAGCAAAGGACTACAATGACTATGAGGAGTTGATCGACTCCAAACAAATGAAGATCATTAGCACCGGTCACGCATCGCTCAATAGAGGAATCATCTTGAGGGAGATTCAATCTTAATTCTTCTTTAATCTTTTGGTACTTTTCACCTTTCTGTGTGATTGTGGTCAAGAAAATCGAATGGTGAAGGTTGTCGAAATATGCGGAGGATTCCCTGTGAAATTGTCCTGAGGAAGGGACGTCAAGATCGAGGGATCTAGCTAGGCTCTAAAACACATTCTTGTGTGAATGTGAAGAGCCGGCTCAAAGACCTTTCTTGGAGGGAAAGGGAGAGAGCCAACTGGTCCAAGTAGTGGGTCGGTATAGAAAACCAAAAGAGATTCGACTTTCACCGCCTCTGATCTCCGGTGTATTGAGATCAAGCACTAGTAATTGTAAAACTCTTTTTAACTCTATTTGAATAAAACCATTTGTTATTATTAATTCTTCTTGTAAAATTGTGGGTGTTAGCCGGTGGATCTCTTAAGGGTTTGTATTTCTCCAAGGAGAAGTTTGCCCAGGAAAACGATGTCAGTGACCTGTAGCCACGCGCAAGTGAGCTGGCGCCCACGGTAGCTTCCAGAATTACTTTTCCTGGATTGAAATAATTCAAATTTTTAATTAACACGTAAAACCTTATTCACCCCCCTCTAAGGTTGGTCACACGATCCAATATGTGGTATCAGAGCAAGTTTACTCCAAAACAGTTCACCATCAGGAATAATAGTCAACCCTAATCTCAAATCGACTAGTGGGGATGAAGAGTTATACATAGAAAAATCATTAACACCATCTCTATTCACAGGAGTGAAAAAAATGGAGAACATTAATGAGGAAATTCCTTACACTACTAGGCATAGAAGTGTGAAACATAACTTGTATCAATCCCCCAAATAACTTAACTAACCATGAGTGTCAAATAAATGCTAAATCTATGAATAGTTTGTTTTGTGGGCTTTGTTAAGAAATTTTTAAACTTATCTGCACAATTCCCACTACCTATAAAATATTGAAATTTCTTAAGTCTACTTATAGTTCTCTTTCTACAGATGACGAGCCTGAACAATTTCTTCTCGACCCGACCGAAGAACAAAATGGAGACTTGCTCTTGGAGAAAGATTAGGCAACCACATCACGGGGGAGTGAAGATGAGATCTCAACATTGGATGAGGAGACACATGAATGAGTCGAAGAAACCCTATGCTCCAACCTTACCTCATCCAAGAGCACAGTACGGCAATCAAATTCTCTTTTCTCCTATAATTCAATCTCTATACTGTGTGTGCTAAATAATGCAAAATGTAGAATTAAAAAGTTGATAAGTATTAACTCAAAATTACATGTAGAAAATACTAGGTTGAAAGCAAATGCCAATGTAGAATCTTCTAGTGGTGTGCCTAGTTCTTTCATATGCTCTTCAGATAACATGTTTACACCTTATATAGATTATAATGAATTAATAGAAAAATATATGGTTCTTGAACAGGAGCTTCGCATTGTAAAAAAACAAAATGATAAATTGTGTTTAGAAAACTCGTCGTTGAGAAGTGATTATGTTGGGTGCAAAAATTATAGAATTGAAATTAAAGAGGTGTATGAGACATTTGAGGAATATAGAAATAAGTATGAAGTTCATATCGAATCTATAGTCACCACTCTTAAAGACAGCACAATCGCATACAATAATTCTATACATAATCTCAAAGTGAAAAATAAAGAATTAATTATTAAATCAACATGCTTAAGGAAATTATGTTTAAGAACTCACAATACACACCTCCTAAGCTTCAAGCAAAATCTTAAAGCATGTTAAATATGAACCATCATATAATTACTAGGTCAACCAAAGGGAGTATGAAACCTCAAGCTAAAGCAAGTGAGATTCCTAGTTATAGAAATCACCTTCACGTGCAAAAACAACTTACTCCCTACTTAAAAGCTAATGAAAGTAGATTTTCTTTAAACAATCACTAAACTATAAGTCCCTATGTTAAGCCAAAGAATCTTAACTTGGAGAACAAATACAATATATTTAAACCTCCAACACAATATTATTCAATTGAAGATCATCACGTAAAGACTCGTAGAAATTTTAATGGAAATTTGCAATATAAACATAAACTCAACCCAAAGTATGAATGGAGGCCCATAGTTAAAAATGACGCACCTATACTACTTGAAAGGGTGCATTCATCATCTCATAAGCTAAGATGCAGTGTTTGGGTACCCAAGAGAATAACCACATATGATCTCACTTGGATACCTAGATTGCCTTTCCAATAACATCCACCCATTGCATGAAGTAAGTTCAAAACGAACTACACTATATCTTACTTCATGATAAACTTATTAGTTTTATTTATTTTTTGTTTTATTTATTATTTTATTCTTTATTTTTTAATATCACGATATATATTTTGTGAACTAATCACAGTCGGGGTGAGCGGGGTAGTGTCATGCCACTAATGACAATTGGAAATTATAAAAGCATAATAAATATCACCAGTAGTATCACTACTGGCATAAGATTTCAACACAGATAGAATAATGTTTAACACATCTTAGTGCTAACATGAAGAATAATAATGATAACAGCAAAGGGGGCAGCACATACAAACACCAAAAGAATAAGTGATAAAGCGCAGATGTTATTCTTCTAAAAAAGTCAGAGAAATGTTGAGCTTGCTCATCATCTTCTTAAGCATATTTTTCACGCCTTTCACCTCCTTAGTCGTCTGCCTAATCTCCTACCCTTGCTCCTTCACCATCTAGTGAATATCCTGGATGGTTTCCCTAAGGGATCCTCCACGGAGTAATGGAGGTTGTGCAGTAGGTGGTCGTGTTCATGATTTAGTAGGAATCTCACCTTCTCTGTAGATCTGGGGGTAGCTATCAGTCGAGTATGACGACTAGTCAATGGTAGGGTACTTCTCCATGAGGATACTCTAGATCACTCTGCCCAATGGTAGAGTGTTAAGTGGCTAGAGATCGGGAGATTTGAGCCGAAATGTAGAGTGCATCTTTGTCAAGATGAGATCCGATATGCTAAAGTGTCTTCCGGCTAGGATGCAAAACATTACCATAAAAAGCTAAGTTGTTATGTTCTTGGTGTCCCAAGACTTATACATTAGTGAGTGGTGCAAGATATCTTGGATGATTCGGGCATCTGGGGTGAGATTATCCACGGCGGTGATGAGATATCAATGTCCCTCCACACCATGAAGAACCTCATTGATCTCTCTCCAGTCTTGGGAAGATCTAAAGGACTCAATGATGTCAAGTTTCTCCCCACCGAGTAACCAGAAATACTTTCGCTCAATATTTGTATGAAGTATAGTCACAATCTCTGTACCGATGCACGATTGCACCCCTCCATCCAGCTGTATGAGAGCTGGATCCCTAAGTTTATTTTAGAATTCTCGAGTAAGTACCGAGGAAAAAGGATCATCGGTTGAAATTGCGGAGAGAACTCCCAAATGCCACAAATAACTGTAAATGTGAGTGTATCAGACATCGATGTCGATTACCATTGGCTGACTTACGTTCGCCTCGTCTATAGCTGGGAATGTGGATGCAGGTACTTTAGATCACATAAAAAAACTTCGGCTTGATGGTTGGGAGCTAACAGATGCCATAGCCTAGAAAAACATGAAAAATTTCATTCGTTAAACAATAAGAAAATCCCTCTCTAGAGGCTACCGCGGAGCGGTAATCTGCTACTATCGTGCAGTAGCGTGACAAACTAGACACCATCTCCTTTCGTTGGATATCCCCAAAAACTCGATTTTTCATAAATTTCTCTTAAAAACGTTAAGGGGGAAGATATCGAAGCTCAAATAAGTTAGATCCATGAAATCAAGTAAGATTCGTGGCGAAAAGTCTTAAATCCAACTCGAAAACTTTACGAAACCACCACGTATCATGCCAAAAACAACTAGAAATCCACGAATTACACTTTTCATCTCATCACAAATAAAAATGAAGAGAGAAAAGGGGAGTTGTCTACCTAGATCTAGGAAGAGCCGGCGGAAGCACTGTACTCAGAGGAGAGAGAATGGAAAACACAGAGAACCTAGTGCATTAGGCACTGGTATCTTCATTTCCTCTTTGTTGATATGAATGAAAACACAAGGTTGACTGTGTTGTGTCTCACAATAGTGGGGGCATAGGTTTGTGTGCATTAGGAACGCTAACTTGTAATTTGTATCTTGTCCTTAATCGGGAAGGGTTTTGTAGGTCCTTGTGTGGCGCTGGGGGAAAGAGTGTTAGGTTGAGCGCGTTCTTGAGTATATATATGGGATTAACACCTCACCCTATGGCACTTATGCTTCTCCTCATTCCCATCCGTCACATAGTACGGGGCGAGGGTGTTGACATATTGCCTGGGTCATTTGTGTCTTGAGCATTCTCATAATTTTCCCTATAGATAGCACGAAAGTTATTTCATGTCTCATTATCATATCTGTCAACATCATGCATAATACTCTATTGTGTTGTCCTATTTATTTTTGCATTGAATTTTTGTTTGTTTTTGTTTGATTCAATTTAACTATTTTTAAAAAAACTGAAAATTAAAAATAAAATAAAAAACCCAAAAAATATAAAAAATTATAGCTCGTTAATTCTTAGGACAGACATGGCTTGAACCTAGAGAATAATGATTACGTATAATATTTTATTTAAGATTGTTAATCTCTATGAACATTATCTACTTTCGTCATGATGTGTAGAATCTATAGGTGCTTAGTTATCGAGTGCGACTAGACATAATAGTATCTATTGAATATGCCTCAGGTATATGTGAGGATTTAGTTAGTGTAATGACTTTACATTGTTCACACATCCTTAGACGAAGTACTCATGTAGGAACACCATGCTTAAATGTTATAACTCCTGATATTGTGTCTAACACGTTAGCAATTACTTGAATAATCAATGTCACGATATACATGTGTTTATATAATGGTTAGAGCATTGGGCAAAATCTTTAGTGATCATTTCTTTTGTATTCAAGTTAAAGTGCATCTATCTATGTGGGTAGATTTTGATTGATTCGGGGTCCTTGAAATGAATGTTATAAAAATGATAGTACATAAAATAAATGAAAAAAACGATGCATGTTATCAAATCATGTGTCAAGGATACCCCCTAAGCACTACTCACTCCTCCTGATAAGTCTTCATGAGTATTGTGAGGATGAGCATCTTGGTAAAAAGAATCGTCTCGATATTATACAAAGAATAAACATTAGTTGAATGCCCCTTGCTCTAGTCTTGGTATGATGTAGATAGAACCGTGACATGATTTTTCACTTTAATTCTCTCATGATAGCATATTAAATTACTGAGATAAAACATGTACTAAATGTTAGTTCTACTTTATGTTTTTCTTTTGGTGTTATACGTACACATGTCATCGCACTATATAACACATATGCATAAGAATTGGACTAAAACTGCATTATATGTCTCCAACACATTAGTACTAGTACACGATTTCTATTCCTGTCTTTTACAATGTTACAATGTGTTAACTCTATAAATCTCTTAGCATTATATTTCAAATCAGTGTGTACTTAGTTTCACCTATGTTGTCCAATTCCTTTACTCTGAACACTCATATGATTTGCTTTTGTGTACTCCGCTCATATATTTGACCCGTACATATTATATTTTTTGATTTATGTTTCGTCTCCCCCATTGTATTTGCTTCTCGATTAACTTTATCACGTGCATTGTTTGATATTTATCACGTTTTTTAGACTGCATTTTTTCTAGTACATGCATATAGTTGTTTCTCGGTCTAGTCCACCCCTTTCGATAATATCAAAAGGGGAGAATAGAATGTTACTTAGTCATGTTAGAGAAGATTACATGTAGGGAGAGTTTGTTGAACTATTTATAGATTATCTTTTCTGAAAACTGACTATTTATAGATTATCTTTTACTTGCACTGTATCATACACCTCAACTTTTATATCTCTTGAACAGGATTTGATATTAACAAAAGGGGGAGTTTATTAGAGCCAACGGTTCACATATCTTCAGTTTGACAATATCAATTCCCATGTTATATTTGATCACATTTGAGTTAAGTATAGTTTGTGGGTTTATGGGTTCAAGAGAAGCGAAGAACTCCAACTTATGACCTACCATCGTGCGCTAAGCGCTACCGCTGGGCGGTTTCCTGAATTTAATTGAAAGGGTGCTCGGGATACTATCGCAGAGTGCTAGCTCTACCACCTGCGCTTGCCTCAGGATTTATTTTGGACAGGCTCTCAGGGACCTACCGCACAGTGCTAGTTTCCTACCGCACAACACTAGCTCACTTTATGATCGTAGAGTTAGATTCGTCAAGACCTACCTCCAGACGATTGCTAGGTACCGCTCCACGCTAACACGAAAAAGCGGAAAATAATCTTTTTGGAATATTTTTCCAAATACGCGGGACAATTGTCACGTCAACGCATAATGACCTATCGTCGGGCGCTAGCCTTACAGCCCACGGTAGCCTGTTTTTTCAAAGACGTATAAAAGGCATTTCATTTTCTCATTCCTTTGACAAATTGGGACAAACATGAATTCTTTCTAGGGTCCGGAAGCCAAAATTTAGCACCGTTATACCATCTCCATCAAAGGAAAAGAAATCTTCCTCCCTCCCGTTCATGCATGAAAACCTCTAGCGAGCAAAGCACTACAACAACTATGAGGAGTTGATCGAGTGCAAGAAAATGAAGATCGTTAGCACCAGTCACGCATCGCACAATAAATTAATCATCTTGAGGGAGATTCAATCTTAATTCTTCTTTAATCTTTTGTACTTTTCTTTTTTTTCTGATTGTGGTGAGGAAAATCAACCCGAGAAGGTCGTCAAAATTCGGAGAAGATTCCGTGAGAAATCATCTCGAGGAAGGGACATCAAGATCAGGGGAACTAGTGGGGCTCTAAGACTCTTCCTGGCATCAAAGGGAAGAGATGGCTCGAAGACCTTTCTTGGAGGGAAAGGGAGAGAGCCAACCGGTCCGGGTAGTGGGTCAGTATAAAAAACCAAAAGATATTCGGCTTTCACTGCCTCCGATCTCCAGCATTATGAAGCTCAAGCACTTATAATTGTAAAACTCTTTTTGATTCTATTTGAATAAAATCATATGTTGTTATAAATTCTTCTAGTAACGTCATGGGTGTTAGCCAGTGGATCTATGAAGGGTGTGTATTTCTCCAAGGGAAGTTTGCTAAGGAAAATGAAGTCTGTGACCTACTACCACACACTAGCGAGCTAGCACCAGGTCATAGCTTCCAAAACTTGTTTTCCTGGATCGAAATAATTTGAATTTTTAATCAATGACTAAAACCTTATTCACCCCCCCCCTCTAAGGTTGGCCACACGATCCAATAAACACAAGCCGCCTGATCTATGTAGTTGACTATACAATGGAGAATAACGTCCTAGGAAGCCACTGAGCTTCAACTAAAGAAAGACTCAAGACCGCTACAGAGGGTAAGCACCAGACTGCTGCTACGGATAACCATCAGACCACTGCTGCGGACAACCACCAGACCGCTACTGTGGAAAGCCACTAGACCCTAGTCATAGGTTACATCCAGACAGCTGGAGAGGGAAATCGCCACATCGCCACTACGGGTTATAGCTAGGCCGCGACTAGGGGAAGCCATTAGATCGCAACTGTAGGTTGACATCTGACCACAGTTGAGGGCAGTCACCAGTCTGCAGCTATATGTTACCAATAAGAAGAAACTGCAGGTTACTCTCTGGACTACAATACAAGAAAGAAGAATCTTAGGTCCGCACAATAGGACTTAGGTCGATAATAGTAGTTTGCCAAACTACTAGGACTGAACCGCTGATCTATCAAACTGCAAGGACTGCTACCAAACAGACTGCAGCCTCTGTAATCTATGCCAAACTGCTAGATCACGGAAACCAGTAGACTGTTGTGACTAGACAACAGACCTCTCCGACTCCTCAAGTTTTAACAGCGGCATACCAAAAAACGTCATCCTATGAGTGACAAGGTATGAGTCTGATTTATATATGGTTTTCGAACTCATCTAGGCTCAATCTCGAGGACTTGCACTTGACTTTGAGATCATTATTGTTTATATTCCCCATGTTAACACTTTTACATGAAGTGCACCTTTTTAGCCTGTTATGGTGTGTAATTGTGCAATCTGTTGTTTGGGGTAAGTAAAAGGTGCTCCCCATTGTCTTCTTTCTCTTTTTATGTCTATTACATGTATTGGTGGCATGTGGCCCAATTAGTTTGTTTTTTGTGCACGTGGATAGAACCTCATCCTTAATGAATTCTTTCCTTTATGAATTGTATGGTCGTGCATTTTCTTGACACCCGATCTCAGCAACCGTGTGTGTTCTGTTGTGCCCAATTTTTATGACTGCCCCAGCTTATGTGTTTTCTTTGCTCGAGGACGGTTTCGCTCATGCGTCAGAAAAATCGCAAGAGCTTGTATTTTTGTTTAAATTTTTTATTTTTTTAATTTCCCATGCATTTCCTTCATGCACGGTTGGATTCAGTCGTGCTAGAAGGAAAATGCATGATTTTCTCTGTTTAATATGTATTTCAGTTCTCTGTCGCTACCAATTCATTTTGTTCTTACATGTTCGTTTTGGTCGTTCATGAGCAAAATTGTACAAGCTCTTTCTTTGCCTATTTGGGTGTTTCTTACTCGATTAATATCTTATGATTCACACACGGTCATTCGTTCGACTGTGCATAACCATTTGTTATCGCATTTTCTATTTAAGCCGCAAGTTTTTCCCTATTCCGGGAGAATCTCATTTTTTCTACCAGTTCAATCGCAAAACCCTAATGGGAAGCTCCAGCTTCTTCTTCATCCACCTTCTATAAGGGCATTGTCCTAGGCTACCTCACATCATCCAAGCACTTTAAGGATAAGATTTTACACTCAACATCAACATCGAGCAAGGAGAACTTAGCTTTGAACGTCGTCAGATTGTAGTTTATGGAAGAAGACAAGTCCATTAGGAGGAAGTGACAGCTCTCCTCTACCACAGATAATAGTTGGGACCGAACAAGTTTGCGGATTGGTGACCCAATGATTCCGACCTTGAATCTATAATAAACCTTTAGATTCATTTATATCTTTTACTTTTTTTCTCTTCTTGGATTGTTGTGTTAGTGTAATCTTCTTGATTTTTATTATGTATGCCTGCTAAACTTGATTTGTAATTTTATTTTCATGTTTATGGAAATCATTGTTAGTTTAGTTTGTGCTTGAAGTATGATGACTCCACCATAACCCTCCACTCCATTTAGCGAGCCTACTCTTCCATTTCAAAAGCCTACTATTCTATTCCGCTTTACTTCTCTTCCATTATGTGATCCTACTCATCCATTTCGTATATCCACTCTTCTATCCGCTAAGCAAAGCAATGCATAACAACCTACATAATCTACATATGCCTTGTGAAGCGGTGCCAGCTACCAACATTAGTAAATTATGTTTCTTTTAGTTTATTTTCCGCATACCAAATCAAGCCTTTCGCAACCCATCTGACCAGAAGGACTTTAATCTTATGTTGTTTCTCGAAAATTAACTTCACTTTACTGTGTTCCATATGAGATTGAAACTTGGGCAAATTCAACCATTTTATATTACTTATGCCACCAGTACACTTACCATGCAACGCAATAAGATTTTTGCATTATTGTCAATGATCAAAGTTGTGTGAGTTTTTTGAGATAAAGTTGTGAGGTAGAAGTTCTTCCAGCGGTTAATAATAACCTTTTTGTTCTATTTCTTTCTAATTTGTTTTACAGTTTTATAAATCAGGATTTCACTAATTTTATTTCCATTTCGTGTGTAGTAAGTCTTATTTTTATTTGTTCTCATAGCTGTATTAATGAAGATTGTTATTTAGGAAGGCATAATAATAACTCATGTGGCTCGTCATATAGTTCTCCCATTGTGGTAGGACCCTCATATAATAAGCATGCTTATTTTCATTACTCATCTCTTGTGTAAGTGTCACCTTCATCGGGTGGTTGGGCCCCATCATGGTCTAAACCTATCGGGAAGCGGTGCTTGTGTTATCAGAGTCTCGATCATACTCTAAAGGATTATGAGCAATGGAAGTTGAAATTGGAAGAGGACGATATGCCAACCCTTGTCTCCATCCCTCCACCTTCCTATCTCACTACTCCTTCCATCACTAACAATATATATATTGGGCCCCCAAGTCATCTTGGGAGCATAACGAATGCGTCGATTAGTGTTGTCATTGATCAAATCGATGACATCTTAGAGTTTCCTCCTTCACTACCATCACTTTAGTGGATTCATTTTTCGAGGATAGCTCGCGTATTCTTACTGATTCTTTCTTAAAATTTGTTATTCCTCTGGCCTTTTCTGACTTTGTTATGCAAGAACTTTTTTATCTTGTCGATTATTTTGATGTGTTTGATGAATTTATAGGCCTTGAAGTTGTGTCGAATTGCACTGAGGAGGACCTTCTCTTTAGTGATGTGGTTATTACCACGTCACCAGTGGAGAAATTCCAACTCATCGTCGAAGGTCCATATAACTAATTTTCTACCTGCAACAGTATTTTCCTTGATGAGAGGGAGACTAGGACCACTCCCCCAATTCATGATTATTTATGATCTTCTTCTCTGTTATTTCCTGATCACCCTTCTCTCTTAGCACATACAAGTTGAGCTTTTATAGAAAATCAAGGAGGACTTAGACCTCCTCTCTATTTATGGCACCTTGCTCGACAAGGATATTTTTTGTAGGATGAGCGAGGATTCTACCTCCTCTTCTTACTGCATCTTCCATCTACTTATGAGCAGTAGGTATTATAATTCAGGTAGAGGGGTAATTGTTTTATTGTCATATAAATACCAATTACTGATATGGATAATAGAATAGTTGCCACTCAACTTCTTCCATGTGCCCATCAGCTAGAGCCTTATTAAATATGAATAAGTCGTGTTGGGATGACAATAACCCCAGTAGTTATCTTACTTTTTTTTATTTTGCACTTTCGTTAATTCAGTTTTTATTTGTCTATTTTGTTTTTTTGGAGCTCACCCTTGCAGGTACCTATTTTAGATGGCGGATACTGTGATTCTTATCATTAACCCAAATCTTCTTGCATGCTCATTTTTGAGCATTGGGTTCTCTTCCCCAACTCTTTATTAAATATGTATTGTTATATCTTGTGTAAGATTGTTTAGCCTAAGTCTGTAAGAGAGTCATGTGTTGTTACCCCCTCATGTGCACTTTATTATATGCAAGCTAGAAGTATATTAAGTTCAATTTTTATTACTATTACTCAAATTCATCGCACACCACAAAACCCACATAAGTGCATACTTTTCCGCAACCGCATCGCGAGATAAACTTATTTCTTTTGTGTGATTTGGGAAAATCCATGTGCTGGCATAGGATTACGAGACAAAGTTAAATTTTGACTCCTGTAGTTCTTCTAGTCGAGTGCTCACATCTTGTGTAGAATTTCAAGTAGAATTAGTTTTTCTATATGCTTCTAGTTTAATACTTTTTCTCATTACGTAAATATTATTTAGTCTACTCAAAATTGGGGAATTCAATGTAAATCTAACAGTAGCATATGGATGTGTGTAGATGGTCATTATACTCATATTGCTCTAGTTAGGTAGAAGGATGATCTTTATAAATGGCTAAGAACTTGCCCAAAGCGACTCTCAAAGCATAATTATAGATTAGTTCATTCGCATGAGTGTGATGTAGGCCACAATTTTGGCCCGGTTGAGTTATTGCACTGTTTCTATCGTCTTATCCTCGCTAGCCCATTTGTGTCTACTCTCCTTTTGATTCATCTCCATCTTCGTTCACCAAACACAAAAAGATGATCCTAGTCGCACACCCAAATCCGAGTTTTATTTTTCATATTTTCATTTGTGGGGTTGATGTGGTGTTGTTTTGTTAATTGTTGAAGTGCTCCATTGAAGATTTGCCGAAAATATATATGTGAAAAAAATTAAGTTGAAATAAGAAAAGAAAAATGAATGAAAAAGGAAAAAAAATTTAAAAAAATTTTGAAAATGAAAATTTATGTGTGAAAGTTTGTATTGGGAGTAGGAGATTCACACATACATGTGGTCAAGTCCAAGTCTAGGGGTGTGGTTAACCTATTTGTATTATTTGTGTGTGGTTAGTTCATTTACATTAGCTTATTTGGGTAGGTGTGTAGAGCCATCATGTTTATCCTAGTATACCTTACTAGAACCCAAGCCATATATCTAAACCTAAAGTATTGTGGATTTGTGCGTTGAACAAAACTAGTGTCGTGGAGAGAATGTGAATGGATGAGCTTATGCTCACCGACATTGATGGATTTTTTAGAGGTTATCCTGAGCCCTGATCTTTGGCAAGGCTCGCCTCAACAATTAGTCTACTTTCTCCTTATGCTTGATCAGAAGATTCTCCGTGATCATGATTTTAAGTTGAAATAATATGTAGGTACGGACTTAGAAAATTATAAACTATTATGAATAATTAAATATTCATTCCACTGTATTTATATGTGCACGAGTATGCGACTTTGCATAGTATACCACTTTACAATTTTAATGCCAGCTATGTCTTTTTCTTATTCATATGAGGGATGGTTTGCTCGGGATAAGAAAGTGGATAAGCATGGGGGTATGATGAATATAATTTTTATATGGTTTTTGGACTCATCTAGGATTGATTTCACACAGTTGAACTTCACTTTGAGATCATTATTGTTTATATTCTACTTTTTCACACTTTTACATGAAGTGCAACTTTTAGCCCGTTGGGGTGTGCAATTGCGCACTCTGTTGTTGAGGGCAAGCACATGGTGCTCCCCACTATCTTTATTTCAGACTTTATGTCTATTCTTTGTGGTTGTGCCTTGTGCCCTAATTTGTTAGTTTGTTGTCTAGGTGGGCAGATCCCTATCCTTGTTAAAATTCTTTCATGTATGAATTGCATGGTGGTGCGATTCATTTACGTGCGATCTTTGCAATTTTGTGTGTTATGTAGTGCCCAATTTTTGTGATCGGCCCAGGCTTGTTCATTTTTCTTATGCATGGCCAGTTTTGCCTCTACGTGAGCAAAATTGCACGAGCTCGTCTTTTTGTCTAAAAAATTTATGATTTAATTTCCCGTGATTTGTCTTCACGCATGATTGGATTCAACTGTACGAGAAGTAAAGTGCACGATCTTATCTGATTGTCCTGTATTTCAGAGATCTGTCGATACCCGTGCACTTTGTTCTTGCACGATCAGTTTTAGCAGTGTGTGAGAAAAATTACACAGGCTCTCTCTTTTCCTAGCTGGGTGTTTCCTGCTCGATTAATGTAGCATGATTCATGTATAGTCATGCGTTCAACCGTCTATGACCATATTGTAATGTGTTTTCTATTTAAGCTACAGGTTTTGCCATATTCCGTGAGGATCTCATTTTTTTGCCCAATTTTGCTGTAAAACCCAATGGGGGAGCTTCGACTTCTTCCTCCACCTTTTATGAGGGCTTTTCCTTAGGGTGCTTCTCTTCATCCAAGCCCTTCAAAAAGAGGATTTTAAACTTAATATCGACACCAAGCAAGGAGATCTTAGCTCCGGACATGGCAAAATAGTATTTTACTAGAGAAGATGGCTCCATTGGGAGGAAGTGACAACCCTCCTCTACCTCAGATGATATTTGGGACCATGTTAGGATGTAGATTGATGACCCAGTGATTCATACCATGAATCTACAACAAGACTCAAAATTTGGTTGTATCTTTGGCCTTTTTCTCTTATTGGATTATTGTATTAGTGTAATCTTCTTAATTTTGATGATGTATGCCTACTAAACCTGATTTGTAATTTTATTTCATTTTTATGAAAATGATTGTTAGTTTAGTTTGTGCTTGAAGTGTGTCGACTCCACCATCATCCTCCGCTCCATTCCGCAAGCCTACTCTTTTATTTCGAAAGCATATTATTCCATTCCGCTTGACTTCTCTTCCATTTTGCGAGCCTAATCGCCCATTCAGTGTGCCTACTCTACCATCTTCCATGCAAAGCAGTGCATAGTGGCCTATAAAATACTCATCCACCTCACGAAGCGGTGTTGATGACTTGCATTTGTAAATTAGGTTTCTTTTATTTTGTATTCCGCAAAGCAAATCAATCAATCTGTAACCCATTTGGCCGCAAGGACTTCAATCTTAAGTACTTTATCGAAAATTAACTCTACCTTTTTGAGTTCCACGTGACATTAATACTTGGAGAAATTAGACCATTTTATATTATATGTGCGACTGGTATACGTTGAATGTGTAAAGTTGTCAACCTAAATCACCTAGAGGGGGGGTGAATAGGTGAATCGTGCATCTATTTGCGGAATAAAAATTTTAACGATCTTGCACATGAATTCAAGCAATAACAGAAGATAAGAATATTTATAGTGGTTCTCCAATCTTGGGTACGTCCACTTTACCTCACTGATCTAACAAATCACTAGACTCAGCTACTCCACTGTCTCGGATTGAAAACAATCATATGCCTCGGAACCAAGTTCCTACAAACTCGATCCAAATGGATCTACACTCGGAAGATAAAAACTTACAATAACTCAGAGAGCAACGCTCCTACACTCGGAGAAAATCTCCTACAACAATAACAAAGAGATTTCGAAATACAAACACAGTAATTTCTCAGATCTGGAAAAATATAAGTCTCTAGGTCTTCTTCTTGAACTTTGCGGCTCTTTAAGAAATTGTTGAAGAAGACGTGTAGATCTGACAAGAGAAAGCTTTGACCTACTCGATCAAGGAGAGGATGAGGATCTCTTGAACAGCCAGTCCTTCTTGATCGAAAACAGGAAACTCGATCTACTCATGAGCAGCGGCGGCGGCTTCAAAGTTTGTTCCTTTTCTTTTTTAGAGGGACGACCGATCCAGAAGATTTCAAAGGTACGGACAACCGCTTCTATAATTATTAGGGTTTGGTCTTAATGAAAAGACCTTATATAGGATTACCCCTAACAGTTAGAAAAGACATTAATGATGATACGTGGACCAATCACGTCAAGTCATTTGAAAATCCGGCCGATCTGGACTTAAACAATTTTCTGAAAAATTTGACATGTAGTTCTCGAGAAGTAACATTAGTTCTCGAGAGCGAGTTTGATTTCTCGAGAACTATACTGTTTGGAACTAAAGTTAGTTTTCGAGACTTCAGGGCTAATACTTCTCGAGATAAATCTGGACTTCTCGAGAACCATAAGCTGACTTCTCGAGAACTATGAAGTTAAGCTTCTCGAGAACTATAAGGACTTCTCGAGAACTACTCTGGACTTCTCGAGAACTAAAAGAACTTCTTGAGAACATCTAACTCTACTTCTCAAGTACTAAGAGGCACTTCTCAAGAGTTTGGACTTAGAAAAATTCTTGAAGCTATCTGGACTTCTCGTGAACTAAAAGCTGGGACTTCTTGAGAACTTTGAAGCTAAGCTTCTCGAGAACTATAAGGACTTCTCGAGAACTACACTTCTGCTTCTCAAGAACTATAGAATGCTTCTCGAGAACATATAACTCTACTTCTCGAGAACTAAGAGGCACTTCTCGAGAAGTGGACTTAGAGAATTTTTTGAACTTAAAGAAAATTTCTCCTAGTCTTGTCTTCATCCCATGCTTTAAGTGTTTGAACATAAAGTGTATTCCAATTGAGAGACTACACATGAGTCAACACCTTGGATCACACAGTGAGGGATTACACTGTATGGTCCAGTGTTCCTGACCCACTGTAGACTGACATCGGTATACACTTAGCACTGAGAGAATCTGCAAACACACAACTAGAATAAGGATATCAAATACAACTTAATTCATCTTAATTCAAGGGTGACTTCAAGCAAATCTGGGTTATGTTGGATGCAATACCCAACAATCTCACCCTATTTGTAGAAGTCAGAACCCTCTACACTAAGGTGAATTATAATAATAAATAGAGAACTGGAAATGAATAATTTAATCTAAGTGCAATAATAGATTAATTGAACACACAATTAGGCAAAACTAGAAATTGTATATATGTAATGTTTTAGATTTTTAATCAACAACCATTTCATCAAAATTCTCAAAAACATATAAACAAGAATTCATTCTTTGCCCTGTTGTTGTTTATCCTGCTTCTCTTGCTGTCTCCTCTGATAGCTGAAGGGCTTTGGATAGTACCTTGGAGGCTTTGGAGGAGCTTTAGGGTTATTCTTGCCATAATCTCTATCATATATTATTCTCTTGGTCATGGAATTCTTATATAATTCCCACTCAGAGGAGCTGTAGTGGAGATTCCTGCTTTCATTAAATTCCATGAATAATTTGAGAGTGTCAAGAATTAAGGCTTTAGAAGTAGGACTCTAGACTTCTGCAAACTCTTGGGCTTTCCTTTTCTCTGAATACGGCTTGGGGGCACTTTTGCTTGCAGATGGGCCTTCTCCATACTTCCTTTTCTTGGGGATGTGAATTTCAGGTAGATCTTGAGGAATATAATCATCCCAAACCTAGGAATAGGAAGCAGGAGGAGGTACCTGGTCTTCTAGCCTTGGAGAAAAGGTGGGCATTCGAGATTGAGGCATCTGGCTAGATTCTCCTTCAGCAAGGGGGTTTAGGTTATGAGAAATGAAATTGGGATAAACTTTAAATTCAGGGAAATTCTGGTTGTGCATCCATACTGATGTGTCATAGGTATGAAATTTCACTGATTGAATTTGCTCTAAAACATTCTTACTGATTTCACTTATCTTTTCAGACCAAGCTTTATTTGTAGCTTCAGTAAACTTAACCACAAGTTTTTCCACATGGTATTTTACCAGGCTCTCCCCCTTTTTGAATTCTACACATAGGGTATCTATGGCATCTTCTTTGAAAGTTCCCACTTCTTTACAGATTTTCATAACATTTTTTTCAGCTTGCTTGTCTAACTGGATTTGGTTATTGGCCAGAGTTACAGATTGTTCCATTACCTGACCAATACTAGTAATGGTGTGAAATATAACTTTACGACGAATCTGAAATAGACATTTGAGAGAGTCAGTGTTATGTTGTATTTCAGCAAATCCTCGGCTCATTTCTTTTTCCAGAGCAATCACTTTGTCTTGCACTATTTTCAGAGAGTCATCAAAATGTTTCCTTTGTTCAGCCAGCAAAATTTCAATCTTACTCAAAATGTCAGAAGAGAGTGGGGCATCAGTAGCAGCTGCAATAGAAGTAACAGCAACAGCAGAGGTACTTGGGGGTGGAGGAGGAGCTAGCTAGGGAGGGATCTCTTCCACTACCACAGAGCTCTTGGATCTTTCAGTGTGAAGGACTATATCAGCCTCCTCATCAACAATTCTGGGGAGGGAGAAGTCAAGGTTCTTGAGAGGGGCTTCCACCTCTTTAGGTTTTGGCTCATCCTCTTCAGAGAGAAGAATGGTCTCTTGTGCTGAAGTGTATTAAGCTTGAGTAAAATATTTTCTTGGAGAGGGAGAAGGAGTTGGAGCTGAAGTATCTTGGGGTGAGGATGGTAGAGATGGTTCTTTTGATAGTTCTACAGTGATTTCTGTGTTTAGGATAGGAAGTGGTTCATCTGAAGTGAGTTCTTCAATCATACTATCAATTGCTTCAGCTGAGTTCTTGAGGGTTTCCTGTACTTGAACATCTTAGAGTGTGGCATCTGGAAGATCTGCCACTGGGATTTTGAGAGGAGATCTCACTGAAGGAGGAGGAGAAGGAATCCTATCATCTTGAGCAGAGAGTGCAGGCTCCCCCTCAGTTGCTACACCAAAAGATTCGGCAACATCATGTGAAGGAGGAGATGGGGTCCTGACCTCTAAGGCAGAAGCTGTAAGCTCTTTAGCAAACTACTTGGGATTCTTCAGCTTTAATTCCCATCTTTGCATGGAGGCCAATGAAATCTTTTTAAGTGATGGATCTGAGTACCTTTAGAGGTTTTGAAGGGGACAGGTTTGATCTCACGCAACAACAAATAAATTATCCTTGCAAACATGGGATCCTAGATACTGTCCCTGATCATATCAAATAACATCATTCCATATTGGAATTTCTTCCTGTAGATAACAGCTGTCATAACATCAAATAGGTCATTGGTTATAAAACCAATGGACCCTTTTCTGCACCACAAAATCTTTCCAATTATGTCTACCAAAAGCTTGCCTACATCATTCAAGGCATTCCTCCTTAATGAGGTGACAACCACAGAAACACCACAGAAAAAGCAAGTTCTGTAAGAATCTTCAGTTATTAGGTCATCCTCTTCATCCACAACAAACAACTTTAGGAGCTTTTAAACTATGCTTTTGTTCAACTTGATTTTGATCCCCCTGACTTTAGATTTCAAAAATGTACCATTTCTCCTTACCTTGGAATTCCTGAAGAATTCCTCTACATCTGGGAATAAAATCTTGCAGGGCTCTGAAAGAACGAACATCAGACAAGCTGTTTCCAGGAGAAGGAGGAAGTTCTTGAAGTCATCAGAAATGTATGCAATCCCTGCGACGAAGAGTTCACTGCCGACTCCTATTTTCAAACTCTGTGCCATGGGCGTTGATGGCGGCCACGGACGGAGTGCAAGACGACGGCTGCGACGAAGCTTTCTGTCGGCGGAAGACAAAGAGTTTTCGAGAAGACTGATGTCGAAATGGAGGTTGATTTAGGATTTCTAAAATATTATATATATATAACCCTATTAATGTCAATTAAAAGTCTAATTAATCTAGGATTAGGGATGAAATCAAGCGCGTTTTCTAAATAGAGGAAAATAATCAGAAATCGAAAAAGGACGAGCATTTTTCGAGAGGTGGGGTTAGTTCTCGAGAACTGTCAAAGGACTTCTCGAGAAGTATGATATTAGTTATCGAGAACTTAAGAAACCTCTCGAGATACATATCAAAGTTCTCGAGAAGTACTCTGTGTTTTCGAGAATTAGTACTTTACTTTTCGAGAAGTAGACTGAGTTTTCGAGAACTACCTTCCTCTTGAGAAATTTCTTACCTTTTTGAAGTATCCTCGATTCTTGAGCTTTTAACTGATTTCCCTTGACTTATCCTTCTTTTTTCAGCATCCCAAGTTCAATTTTGAAGAAATTGAACTTGTTCTCGTCCAGCGGCTTCGTGAAAATATCTGTAACTTACCGATCTGTTGGCACATACTGCAGATCAACATCCCTTTACTCCACATGCTCCCGGATGAAATGATATCTTAGCTCGATGTGCTTTGTACGGCTGTGCGATACTGGGTTGTTTGCGATGGCGATTGCGCTGTAGGAGTCGTAGAATAATGTAATGTCTTTGACCTTCATATTGTAATCTTCTAGCTAGTTCTTTAGCCAAAGCAACTGCGCACAAGAACTGCCGGCAGAAATGTATTCTGACTCGACTGTTGAGATTGCGACATAATTTTGTTTATTGCTGCTCCATGAGATAAGCCTTATTCCAAGGAACTGACACGTCCCGGAAGTTCTTTGTATGTCATCTTTTCTACCTGTAAAGTCTGCATATGAAAAGCCAATTAGTTTGTTATCATTACTTCTTAGGTACCATAAGCAGAGATTCGGTGTACCTTTAAGGTATCTAAAAATCCGCTTTGCAGCAGCAATATGAGATTCCTTACAGTTCACTTGAAATCTAGCACAGACACATGTAGAGAACTGTTGGGATTTGTCTCCACAATACCTCAGATTTGTAGGAAGTCAGACCTTGAACTAAGATGAATTAAGGTGTATTTGATGCTGTGTTTAAGTTGTATGTGTGCAGGTCCTTAATGCCAAGTGTAGACCAATGTCAGTCTATAATGGGTCACCAAACACAGGACCATACAATGTAATCTCTCATTGTGTGATCCAAAGTGTTGGCCCATGTATAGCCTCTCTATTGGGATACACTTCCTTCACGCACTTGGAATGGTGGACTCAAGTATTGAAGTATGTTTTCAGAAGAAATTTTTCTAAGTTCACATACTCGAGTAGTACCCTTCATATACTCGAGTAAGTGACTTGATACTCGAGTAGATCCATAGACATACTCGTGTAGACTCTATATACTCGTGTAGATAAGTTTATACTCGAGTAGATAGTCAATCACTCGAGTAGGTCATATCTTATACTCGAGTAATTCCTTCTGTTCTTAAATCCAGAATTTTTTCTAAGTCCACATACTCGAGTACTTCTCTAGTATACTCGAGTAAGTGGGTCTGTACTCGAGTAAGTTGGTTTACATACTCGAGTAGGTTGTATTCACTCGAGTAAGTGATAACATGTACTCGAGTGGTTGGTCAGTTACTCGAGTAAGTGCTTTGTTTATACTCGAGTAGTTCTGTTCTTCCCATTTCAGAAATATTCTAAGTCCACATACTCGAGTAGTTCCCTATATACTCGAGTAAGTGACTCTATACTCGAGTAGTTATTTTTTTCATACTCGAGTAAGTCAATGTTTACTCGAGTAGTTGTTCTAAGATACTCGAGTAGTTCATTTTCCCCTCACTCGAGTAGTTCTCTTAATATACTCGAGTAGTTCTTTTTCTCTCACTCGAGTATCTGCAACTCTTGTACTCGAGTATTTATTCATTCTTTATCTGAAATTTTTCTAAGTGTTTTCACTCGAGTATCTACTCTCATACTCGAGTAGTTCGTTAATCACTCGAGTATTGATCTCTGGATCACTCGAGTAGTTTTCTCTTCTCTTACTCGAGTTTGCCAATCCTTTCTACTCGAGTATATAACTTCTCTTACTCGAGTATGCCAATTCTTTTCCACTCGAGTATATACCATCTGATACTCGAGTATGTATCTTCTATGACTCGAGTATGTCTGTTCAAATCTTTCCTGAAATTCTCTAAGTCAATGTCACTGTACATTTCGATTTGATCCTTTCTGATAATTCCACGTGTCATCATTAATGATTCTTATGACCGTTGGAGTCTACCTATAAATAGGTCACTTCATATTTGACTAAAAAATCAATTCCTTCAGAGATTATTATTTTAAGAAAGAGAAAGAGAAAAATCCCGTGAACCCTAATTCTTCAAGTCGTCGCCGCCGCCATTAACGTTCACGGAAGAAGCTCTGGATCGACGATCTCCGATCTCTGTTTGCAACCCTAATTCTTCAGCGATTTAGACGCAAGTCAATCACTCGATCTCGCCGCGCCTTAAAGATTCCAGATCTATTTTCTCGACCGAGGTGATTTAGTTTTTCAGATTTGTGGATCTCTCTCAAGTCGTCTTCAACTTCTATGATCAAGCCAAAGCTCTTAAGGAAGAAGACTGTCAAGATCCAGATCTGAGATTATTGTTTGTATTTCTTTAAACAAATTATTGTGTAGGAGTTTTTCTCCGAGACTTGTAGGAAGGTTTATCTTCCGAGTGTAGATCCGGTTTGGATCGAGTTGTTTTTTTGTAGGAACGTTGTTCCGAGGTGTAGGATCGTTTTGATCCGAGATAGTGGAGTAGCAAAGTCTAGTGGTTTACTAGATTGGTGAGGAATGTGGACGTACCCAAGGTTGGGAAACTACTATAAATCTTTTGTCGTCTGTGATTGCTTGGTATTATGCTGTGCTGGTTCCTTAATTTTTTTATTCCGCAAATAGACGCACATCTCACCTATTCACCCCCCTCTAGGTGATTTAGGTAGACAACTTCCTCTCTCAATTAGTATCAGAGGGAGAGGTTGATCGTTAAGAGGTTAACACCTTGATCTGATCATACCCGAGTTGTCTTTTGAGAAATATCAAGCATGAGTAAGACTAAATATTTTGCCAAGCTTCCCATTTGCACCAAGAATAATTTTCCTATGTGGAAGGAAAGAGTTAGGTTCTTCATGGAAGCTGTGGATCCTCGGATCTTCATGATTGTTGAAGAAGGTCCGCATGTTCCTATGGTTGCCTCTACTATAGACTCATCCAAACAAGTTCCTAAGAAGCTGATGGACTTGGATAAAGACGAGATTGCACTTGTCTCCATCGATAAGAAAGCCAAAAATATAATAGCAAGTGCAGTCGATGACTCAATGCTGCAGAATCTCATCCATTGCAAATCTGCCAAGGAGATGTGGCAATCCCTGGTGACTCTGATGGAAGGTACTGAAGAAGTGAGGGATGATCGGAGATCCCTTCTGAATCAAAAGTATGAAGCCTTCCGACAAGGTCACAAGGAAGCCATAGCTGACATGTTCGAGAACTTTTTCAAGATAGTGAACGGCCTAAGAGTATATGGCCGAGTCTTCACCAACGGAGAACTGAATGACAAATTCCTAAGATCCCTAACCAAAGAATGGGATAACAAGGTATGCGTCATTCGGGAGTTCGGAAGGTTAGCCGAGACGGACCCGCAAAATCTGTTCGGAAAGCTAATGTCCTATGAGCTTCAAATCAATTCTAGAAAAGCTGAAGAAGAGATGAGCAGGTCCGGATCCAAAGAGAAGTCTGTTGCTCTGAAGGCAGACAGCTGAAGGAAGATTAAGGCTAGCTCTCCTGCCTCATCTCCTGAAGCTGATGATGAAGATTCGTCTGAACCAAGCTCTTCTGGCTCGGAGCTATCTGATGGAGAGTTCTCTCTACTCTCAAGGCAGTTCAAGAAATTCTTGAACAAAAAGAAGCAATGGAAAGGCAAGGATGCCTCATATAGAAGATCACGCAATGATGGTGATCGTCAGAAAAAGAGCTCAAGCAGCCACGACAGGTATGGCTCAAAACCGAATAAACATTATTCCACTGATATTGTTTGTTATTGCTGTAACAAGCCAGGTCACGTCATTGCGGATTGCCCCCATAAGAAGAAAGAGGGCGGTAAGAAAGAAGACAAGAAGTCCTACAATAGGAAGAGGACAGAAAAGAGTTTGTTAGCTAAGAAGGGCAAAACTCTCAGTGACTCTGACTCATCCGAGTCGAGTGCCGGAGAGGAAGAAGCTTACTTTGGGCTAATGGCTCTAACGGACGATGAACAAGTCCCCCAGTTCACTGGGGAGGTAAAATCTCACACCCCTCTTTCTGACTCTGATGATGACAATGAACAAGAGGACTATCCCTCTGAGGATGAATCAGAACTCATGATGCAATATCAGGAGTTACTCAAGGCTTACGACAAATGTCGCCAAGTCGTGAAAACTCAAGCTAGGGAGATAAAATCTCTAAAAGCTTCAGAGAGCAACCTTAGAGAAGAAGTCTCTAAGACTGACTCTCTCAAGGAAGACTTCGATAAATCTATCGAAGAATACAACAAGGCTCTCGGGCACCTTGACCTTAAAGAGAAAATCATCAAGGAATTGGAAGAACAACTCTTGGCTGAGAAGAAGCTTGTAGAAAGCTTCTCGAAGCCTAAGACTGTGCTTCCTATGATTGCTGAATTCTCAGCTAAGGCAAGTGGTGTCGGTCTAGGCCACAAAGGAGCTCCTAGTAAATCTTCTAGGAGAAACAAGGCCAAGAGGAGAAATAAGGCGGCCAAGAAGGCCTCTGCCGAAGAGAAAGGGAAAGCTCCCTTGGAGCCAGTCGCATTCAAGAAAGTCATCTTTCCTACGAACGATCTTGACTACGAATCCACCTGTGGTCACTTTAGCAGGCCTATCCTTGAGAAGCCTTAGACAAGATACCAAGGGTGGACTCGCCTTCACAACTTTGGTGAGAGCGTTTTCAAGGAACTTTATGAGGAGATTCAACTTCAGAGCTATGGACCTTATGTTCATGGTCATAATATTAAGAAGGCACCCAAAGTGAAAGTTGTTGTAGAAAAGCCGAAGATGGAAACGACTTCATGCACGTGCCATCATCATGAAGCCTCCACATCTAAAAATGCTGCCCTTGTTGGACCTCCTCTCGAGGTAATCAAGCAGGAGAAGATGAGGCAAAGATACAACAAATTTGACTGTTGGTGCTGTGGTAGAGTTGGTCACTTTGCCATCGATTGCTGGTTCAATCCCAAATATGCTGCAACTCCTCAAGTTAGCAACATGAGAATGACCACTCATGAGGCTAATCCTCGTAGGGGGAGTATTCTAACTCGAGACCAAGGACCCAAACTCGTTTGGGTTCCTAAGGCTAAGTGATTATGATTGCAGGTATGTCCAAAGACCGCTAAAATGCCAATCTGGTACTTGGACAGTGGATGCTCTCGGCATATGACCGGGACTAGAAGCCTACTTCAAAACTACTCACCAGTATTGAACGGACCAAAGGTCATCTTTGGAGGTTCAGGCCGTGGAATCACTAAAGGCTACTGTATGATTACTAACGGTAATGTATCCATTTCGGATGTAGCTTATGTTGAAGGATTGGAACACAATCTCATAAGTATAAGCCAACTATGCGACAAAGGATACATAGTAGAATTCCATGCTGATAAGTGCCTGATAAAATCCCTTACCAATATGGAAACGATTTTATCAGGTACTCGAAGCAGAAACATATTTTGCTTAAATTTCATTTGTATCGATTCATCTACACCAGTATGCTTCTTGGCAAAAGATAGTGCATCTCTTGGTGACCAATGGCACAAGAGATTAGCACATATTAATTTCAAAACTATCAATAAATTATTCTCTAAAAACCTAGTACGTGATGCCCCGAATGTCAAGTGTGTTTAGGAAAGACCTTGTCCTGCATGCGTAAAAGGCAAGCAAGCATGGAGTAATTTAAAAGCATTATAGGCAAAGATTCTAATAGATGTTTACATCTACTGCACATGGACTTGTTCGATCCACTGCAAGTTAGAAGTTTGGGAGGTAAGGATTATACGTTGGTTATTGTTGATGATTACTCACGGTTTGCATGGGTATTCTTTCTGAAACACAAGTCAGATACCTTCGATATCTTTACTAAATTTGTTAGGCAAATCCAGAATGAATATAACTGTTCAGTAGTCAAAATCAGAAGTGACAATGGAACAGAATTCAAATCTGGGGCCATGACAGAATTTTGTGAATGCTTAGGTATCTTTCATGAGTTTTCCTCTCCTCGCACTCCACAGCAAAATGGAGTGGCTGAGAGAAGGAACAGAACCCTCATAGAGGCCTGCAGAACCATGTTAAGTGATTCCTCACTTCCGGAATACTTCTGGGCTGAAGCCGTTAACACTGCATGCCACGTGCAAAATAGAGCGCTCATAAACAAAGACCACGATAAGACATCGTACGAACTTTTAAAAGGCAGGAAACCGACCATTTCCTATTTTAGAATCTTTGGCTGTAAGTGCTTCGTACTTAACAACGGCAAGTATCACACTACCAAGTTTAGTGAGAAAAGCTTTGAAGGTATTTTTGTAGGGTATAGTAGCCATAGTAAGGCATATAGAATATTTAATAGAAAAACTCTGGTTGTAGAAGAATCTATACATGTTGTATTTGATGAGACGAGCTTGCTGCAAAGCAACTCCTCTAGTGTGTTCATTGAAGCTGCAGGTACAAAGTTAAAAGAGATAAGCTTGGATGAACCTATTGAAGATGGAGGTGATAAATTCATAAATATCACCACCACAATCCCTATTGGAGAGGTAGATGATCCAGATGATGAAATCACTCCAGTGATTGAAGACAATCCAGATGCAAGAACTCTAGAGCTCAGACATCTGAAGGATCACCTAGTGGACCAAATCATAGGAGATCCCCGGGATGGTGTCAGAACTCGGAGAGGTACAACTAATGAGAATTTACACTTGAGCTTTCTCTCACAGGTTGAACCAAAGAAGTTTGAGGAAGCCAACTCGGATGCATCCTGGATTCTAGCCATGGAAGAAGAATTGAATCAGTTCAAATGCTGCAATGTTTGGACACTTGTTCCCAGACCCAAGAGCAAAAATGTCATTGGGACAAAATGGGTCTATCGGAACAAGATGGATGAAGATGGAACAATCATAAAGAATAAAGCCAGACTCGTTGCAAAGGGCTACCGTCAAGAAGAGGGAATCGACTTCGATCAGACATATGCTCCAGTAGCAAGACTGGAGGCTATCAGGTTATTCCTTGCGTATGCTGCACTTAAGGGCTTTACCGTCTATCAGATGGACGTCAAGTCTGCCTTCCTAAATGGTGACATAAAGGAAGAGGTGTATGTAGAGCAACCGCCAGGTTTTGTTGATTCAACCCATCCTAATTATGTATATTTATTACAGAAAGCGCTATATGGTCTTAAACAAGCTCCTCGAGCCTGGTATGAGACTCTGTCTAGCTTCCTTCTTGAGAACAAGTTCACAAGAGGAAAGATAGACAAGACATTATTTCTTAGGGAAATTAAAGGCAAGATTTTGCTAGTGCAGATCTATGTCGACGACATTATTTTTAGCTCTACGGATAACAACCTCTGCAAGAAGTTTTCTAAACTTATGCAAGGGAAGTTTGAAATGAGCAGTATGGGAGAGCTGAAGTATTTCTTAGGGCTTCAGGTTAAACAATCTGAGATGGGATTTTCATCTCACAGACGAAGTTCACCAAAGAGCTACTTAAGAAATTCGGAATGGAGAATGCAACCTCTATGAGGACTCCAATGGCCTCAGCTATGTCTCTGGACAAGGATGAGAAAGGGAAACCTTTTGATGAAACCAAGTACAGAAGCATAATTGGGTCCTTGCTCTACCTTACTGCAAGCAGACCAGATATAATGTTCTCAACATGTGTATGTGCTAGATTTCAGGTGAACTCTAAGGAATCTCACTACATCGCTGCAAAGCGAATCTTGAGATACCTCAAAGGCACACCAAATCTTGGCTTATGGTACCCAAGAAGTAATGATAGTGAACTAATTGGTTACTCAGATGCAGATTTTGCAGGTAGCAAAGATGATAGGAAAAGCACCTCCGGGACTTGCCAATTTCTCGGAAGGAGACTTATCTCCTAGAGCAGCAAGAAGCAGAACTGTGTAGCCATCTCAACGGCTGAATCAGAATACATCTCTGCAGGCAGCTGTTGTGCACAGGTCTTATGGATCAAGAATCAATTTGAAGACTACAACATGAAGTTCCAGAACATTCCTTTGTTTTGCGACTCATCCACCGCTATAGCAATAGCCAACAACCCAGTCTCCCACAGCCGGACCAAGCACATAGAGCTTCGTTATCATTTCATCCGAGAGCATGTGGAGAATGGAGACATAGATCTACAATATGTCTTCACAGACAGGCAAGTGGCAGATATATTCACGAAGCCGCTGGACGAGTCCAAGTTCTCGTTCTTCAAAACGGAACTCGGACTGCTCAACAAAGAGGAATAGTGATGGTGGATTCACAGATAGGCTCAGAGTTGAAGATATCGGTGGCAGAAAATCTCTCCCAAGAAAATTATATTTCAAAGTGATATACTCGAGTACATAGAGATATATACACGAGTAAACGGAAATACTCGAGTGCCAAAATTGACATACTCGAGTAGTTGGTAACCTACTCGTGTATGTTACTTGATCTACTCGTGTATACTCCGTCTCATACTCGTGTATGGCGAAACCTACTCGAGTATACGTGAATCAGAAATTTGAAAATCTCCTTTTTCTCTTCTATTCGCACCAAAGTTTTGACGCTCCATATCAGGTATGATTTTATTTTCAGTACTCCTCCTTAAACCTAATTAGGGTCATATATATATTCAGAAAAATCGGAAATCCTTTCCACTTCTCAATTCACTCGAGTAGCCGCCGTCCCTTCGTCTTCCAGAATAGTTGCAGAGTTTTGTCTTCCTCCTTCAGAATCGCTGATGGCTCCCTTCTCCAAGATTGGAATCGGCTCCGAACTTGTGATAGATGGTATTGCAGATATTTCGGATGACTTCAAAAATTTACTGATTCTCTTGGACACCGCCGGATTGTCCTTCGTTCTTCAAGAACCCTGCCGTCTCCTGCTTCCTGATGTTGAAGAATTTTACAGAAATCTGAAGGTTAGACGTAACGGCACAATTCTAAAATCAAAGGTAAGAGGACTTGAGATTCGGTTGGATAAAACTTCAGTCGCCACTCTGCTTCGGATGCCCGTGGTTGACGAAGAAGACGACCTAGAAAAGGAAGATGCCGACCGTACTTCCCTATTCTGTGGTCGAGATCCTGAAGGTGAGGTGAAACCTTGAATCGGTCTTTGTTCAATTCAGAAGGCACGTTTCTAGTTGATGTCATCGCCAAAGTCCTGTGGTGCAAGACATACTCCATAAGAGATATATCCCAAAACTTATTCGATGTTATGCAAGCCATAGTCTGCAGGAAGAAATTCTAGTTCGGAATGATGATACTGGATAAGATCCGAGAGAGCGTGGAACATCCAAGTTATGCTAAGATTATCTCACTCCTCCTCCATGAGATTAATCCTACAGTGTTTGAATTATCCAAAGGGACTCCTCTTCACCACATGAAGAAAGTTTCCATCTCTTCCATACAGAGGTATGACATCAAGATCCTGAATTCTGCCCAAGCTTCAAAGGCTGATGCCATCTCAGAAACTCACCAAGAAACCAGTTTACCTGAAGACAGGATTCCATCTCCTCCTCTACATCAAACTACTGCTACCTCTGGTGCAATAGTTGAGGGGGAGCCTGCCTCTTCTCTTCCTCAGCATCAAGTTTCCTCAAAATCAGTGATTCCAGAACTAGCAGAGATAAGAGTTTCTACTCCTCCAGTCTCTCCTCCTCCAGCAGATCCTCAATCAGAAATTCCTGACTCAGAGATTCCAGATTCAACAGCTTTACTGTCTACAACTGAAGATATAAATAGATTCATTGATGAGCTCAGTTCAGATGCTCCTCTTTTTCAGAGTGGATCAGCTGCCAAGTCTCCCATTCAGTCTCCAGTTTCATCTCCTGTACAGACTCCAGTTCAGACTCCAGCTCAGACTCCAGTCCAGTCTCCTGCCAAGTCTCCTGATAGTGAGCCCAGCAAATCTGATAATATTCTCTTGTCTGATGATGAGGAAGTGTCTCCAGATCCTGTGGAGGCACGTCTGAGGACTTTGGATTTCTCCATGCCATCCTTCCTAAATACAGAAGAAACTGTTGAAATAGAATCTTTCAAGAGAGCCATAAGCTCAATAGTTCTTACAGAAATTCCTCTTTGGACTGCTCCTGCTCCTGCTGCTTCAGTTCCTGCACCAACCTCAGCCCCTTCTCCCTCTGTTGTGGTAAGTCAAATTGAACAGTTGCTCCTTGCACAGAGAAAGTACTTTGATGAATCTCTAGCATCAGTCTATAACAAAGTCACTACTCTTGAACAAGAGATGAGTAGAGGCTTTGCAGAAATCCAGGCCAATACTGATGAGCTAAAAAGATTGTTCCAGCTAGGTGGCAAGGCCATAGATCACACTATCACAAGCATAGGTGAACTGAGAAATAAACAAGAAACTGTTGCCAATAATCAGATCCAGTTGGACAAGAATGCTGATGCCAATCTTATGAAAATCTGTGAAGAAGTTGGCAAGTTCAGGGATGAAGCTATAGCTCACCTATCTGTAGATATCACCAAGGGGGAGAAGATAGTAAAAGAATAAGTGGAAAAACTATTTGAGCAAGCTCAAGCAGTTGTAAAAGAACAAGTTGCAACACTATCTAACCAAGCTCAAGCTACTGTGGATGGTCTTATAAAAGAAATGAAAGCAGATATTCTCTCCCAGCTCCAGTCTGTGAAATTCTATACCTATGACACTGCTGTTTGGCTGCACAACATGAATTTCCCTAATGCCCAGCTCAACCCTGCCATCATTCCACACTTCTTGAATCCTCTTGAAGCACAACCTCCTGCAGATGCTCCAGCCCAGGCAGCCATTCCAGAAGGTGTGCCAGCTTTCTCACCTAGACCTGAGGGTGATGTGACTGAGCCCCCTCTCACCTATTCTGATATGTGGCAAGATGAAATTCCAGCTCCAAGGAAGAAGAGAAAATATGGTGAAGGTGCTTCTGCCAGTCGTTCTGCACCCAATAGAGATCCTGCCCTAGCTTCTGAAAGTAGACCACCAATTATTCATTCTGAAGTTTGGAGTCCAACCTCCAAATCCCTAATCCTTGATACCCTGAGGTTAGTTACAGATCTTGGTGAGAACAGAGACCAGTTCTACAGTCATTCAGAATGGAAAGCCTATGAAGTGTCCCAAATCAAAATCAGACTTCATGATAGGAATTGGGGACACAATAATCCAGCTGCTCCTCCTAGGCCCAGAACTTACTTTCCCAAGCCTTTCAGTTACCTAGAGAGGCAAGAGCTGAAGAGAGAAAGGATGCATAAGGAAGTACCCTCTTGAGTAAAGAGAATGTGGAAATGGATTCCTTTTTTGTTAAAAACAATTCTATATATATAATTGATTCTGATTATGGCTATTTCATTAGTTATCCTGCTTTAGCTTATTTTTTTGTATATGTGTATTGTTCTTTTTACTCTGAATAATTCACCTTAGTATAGAGAATGCTGACATCTACAAATAGGGGGAGATTGTTGTGATTTGTCTCCACAATACCTCAGATTTGTAGGAGGTCAGACCTTGAACTAAGATGAATTAAGGTGTATTTGATGCTGTGTTTAAGTTGTATGTGTGCAGGTCCTTAATGCCAAGTGTAGACCAATGTCAGTCTATAATGGGTCACCAATCACAGGACCATACAATGTAATCCCTCATTGTGTGATCCAAAGTGTTGGCCCATGTATAGCCTCTCTATTGGGATACACTTCCATCATGCACTTGGAATGGTGGACTCAAGTATTTAAGTATGTTTTCAGAAGAAATTTTTCTAAGTTCACATACTCGAGTAGTACCCTTCATATACTCGAGTAAGTGACTTGATACTCGAGTAGATCCATAGACATACTCGTGTAGACTCTATATACTCGTTTAGATAAGTTTATACTCGAGTAGATAGTCAATCACTCGAGTAGGTCATATCTTATACTCGAGTAATTCCTTCTGTTCTTAAATCTAGAATTTTTTCTAAGTCCAAATACTCGAGTACTTCTCTAGTATACTCGAGTAAGTGGGTCTGTACTCGAGTAAGTTGGTTTACATACTCGAGTAGGCTGTATTCACTCGAGTAAGTGATAACTTGTACTCAAGTGGTTGGTCAGTTACTCGAGTAAGTGCTTTGTTTATACTCGAGTAGTTCTGTTCTTCCCATTTCAGAAATATTCTAAGTCCACATACTCGAGTAGTTCCCTATATACTCGAGTAAGTGACTCTGTACTCGAGTAGTTATTTTTTTCATACTCGAGTAAGTCAATGTTTACTCGAGTAGTTGTTCTAAGATACTCGAGTAGTTCATTTTCCCCTCACTCGAGTAGTTCTCCTAATATACTCGAGTAGTTCTTTTTCTCTCACTCGAGTATCTGCAACTCTTGTACTCGAGTATTTATTCTTTCTTTATCTGAAATTTTTCTAAGTGTTTTCACTCGAGTATCTACTCTCATACTCGAGTAGTTCGTTAATCACTCGAGTATTGATCTCTGGATCACTCGAGTAGTTTTCTCTTCTCTTACTCGTGTATGCCAATCCTTTCTACTCGAGTATATAACTTCTCTTACTCGAGTATGCCAATTCTTTTCCACTCGAGTATATAGCATCTGATACTCGAGTATGTATCTTCTATGACTCGAGTATGTCTATTCAAATCTTTCCTGAAATTCTCTAAGTCAATGTCACTGTACATTTCGATTTGATCCTTTCTGATAAGTCCACGTGTCATCATTAATGATTCTTATGACCGTTGGAGTCTACCTATAAATAGGTCACTTCAGATTTGACTAAAAAATCAATTCCTTCAGAGATTATTATTTTAAGAAAGAGAAAGAGAAAAATCCCGTGAACCCTAATTCTTCAAGTCGCCGCCGCCGCCATTAACGTTCACGGAAGAAGCTCTGGATCGACGATCTCCAATCTCTGTTTGCAACCCTAATTCTTCAGCGATCCAGACGCAAGTCAATCACTCGATCTCGCCGCGCCTTAAAGATTCCAGATCTATTTTCTCGATCGAGGTGATTTATTTTTTCAGATTTGTGGATCTCTCTCAAGTCGTCTTCAACTTCTATGATCAAGCCAAAGCTCTTAAGGAAGAAGACTGTCAAGATCCAGATCTGAGATTATTGTTTGTATTTCTTTAAACAAATTATTGTGTAGGAGTTTTTCTCCGAGACTTGTAGGAAGGTTTATCTTCCGAGTGTAGATCCGGTTTGGATCGAGTTGTTTTTTTGTAGGAACGTTGTTCCGAGGTGTAGGATCGTTTTGATCCGAGATAGTGGAGTAGCCAAGTCTAGTGGTTTACTAGATTGGTGAGGAAAGTGGACGTACCCAAGGTTGGGGAACCACTATAAATCTTTTGTCGTCTGTGATTGCTTGGTATTGTGCTGTGCTGGTTCCTTAATTTTTTTATTCCGCAAATAGACGCACATATCACCTATTCACCCCCCTCTAGGTGATTTTGGTAGACAACTTCCTCTCTCAAGAACATTATGTCTGCTCTACTGGCAGTAAGGTAGAGCAAGGATCCAACTATGCTTATGTACTTTGTTTCATCAAAAGGTTTCCCTTTCTCATCCTTGTCCAGAGAAATAGTTGAGGCCATTGGAGTCCTCATAGAGGTTGCACTCTCCATTCCGAATTTCTTAATCAACTACTTGGTGAACTTCGTCTGTGAGATGAAAATTCCATCTTCAGATTATTTCACCTTAAGTCCTAAGAAATACTTCAGCTCTCTCATACTACTCATTTCAAACTTCCCTTGCCTAAGTTTAGAAAAAAATTTGCAGAGGTTGTCATGTGTAGAGCCAAAAATAATGTCGTCGATATAGATTTGCACTAGCAAAATCTTGCCTTTAATTTCCCTAAGAAAAAATGTCTTGTCTATCTTTCCCTTTGTGAACTTGTTCTCGAGGAGAAACCTAGACAGCATTTCGTACCAAGCTCGAGGAGCTTGTTTCAAACCATACAGCGCTTTCGATAACAAATAAACATACTCAGGAAAGTTAGGATCAACAAAACCTGGGGGCTATTCCACGTACACTTCTTCCTTTATGTCACCATTTAGGAAGGTGGACTTCACGTCCATTTGGTAGACAGAGAAGCCCTTCAGTGCAGCATAAGATAGGAATAGTCTGATGGCCTCCAGCCTTGCCACTGGAGCGTATGTTTGGTCGAAGTCGATCCCTTCTTCTTGACGATATCCTTTGTTGATGAGTCTGGCCTTGTTCTTTATGATTATTCCATCCTCTTCCAACTTGTTCCGGTAGACCCATTTCGTTCTGATGACATTCTTACCTTTGGGTCTAGGAACTAGTTTCCAAACTTTGCATCGCTTGAACTGGTTCAGTTCTTTTTCCATGGCCAAGATCCATGATGCGTCTGAGTTGTCTTCCTCAAACTTCTTTGGTTCAACCTGCGAGAAAAACTTTAATATAAATTCTCGTTAGTTGTACCTCGACGAGTTCTGACACCATCCCGGGGATCTCCTATGATTTGGTCCATTTTGTGATCCTTCAGATGTCTGAGCTCTAAATTCCTCGCATCTGGGACTTCTTCAGCCACTGGAGTGACTTCATCAATTTGGACAATATTTTCATCTTGATCCTCTACCTCTCCAATAGGGGTTGGAGAGGTGAACTTTATGAACTTTTCATCTTTACCTTCGGTCAGTTCATCCAAGCTGATCTCTTTAATCTTTGTACCTGCATCTTCAACAAGCACACTATACGATTTGCTTTGCAGCAAGCTCGTCTCATCAAATACAACATGTATGGATTCTCTACAACCAGAGTTTTTTTATTAAAAATCCTGTATGCCTTACTATGGCTACTATATCCTACAAATATACCTTCAAAACTTTTCTCACTAAAGTTGGTAGTATGATACTTACCATTGTTAAGTACGAAGCATTTACAACCAAAAATTCTAAAATATGATACAGTCGGTTTCCTGCATTTTAGAAGTTTATAAGGTGTCTTATCATGATTCTTGTTTATGAGGGCTCGATTTTGCACGTGATATACAGTGTTGACGGCTTCAGCCCAGAAGTATTCCGGTAGTGAAGCGTCACTCAACATGGTCCTGCAGTCCTCTTTGAGTGTTCTATTCCTTCTCTCAGCTACTCCATTTTGCTGTGGAGTACGAGGAGAGGAAAATTCATGAAAGATACCTAGGTTTTCACAAAATTCGGTCATGGCCCCATACTTGAACTCTGTTCCATTGTCACTTCCTATTTTGACTACCGAACAATTGTATTCATTCTGGACCTGCCTGACAAAATTTGTAAAGATATCGAAGGTATCTGACTTGTGTTTCAGAAAGAACACCCACGCAAAGCGCGAGTAGCCATCAACAATTACCAACGTATAATCCTTACCTCCTAAGCTTCTAATTTGTAGTGGACGGAACAAGTCCATATGAAGTAGGTGTAAACACTTATTAGAGTTTTTGCCTATGATGTTTTTAAAGGTAGCCCTTGTTTGCTTGCCTTTTACGCATGCTTGGCAAGGTATCTCTTTGATGTGCTTGACATTTGGGGCATCACGTACTAAGTTCTGGGAGAATAATTTATAAATAGTTTTAAAATTAATATGTTCTAGCCTCTTGTGCCATTGGTCACCAAGAGAAGCACTATCTTTCACTAAAAGACGCACTGGTGTAGAAGAGTCTATACAAATGAAATTTAAGCAAAATATGTTCCTACTTCAAGTGCCGAGTAGAATTGTTTCCATGTTGTCAACAGACTTTATCAAGCACCTGTCAGCATGGAACTCAACTATGTATCCCTTGTCGCATAGTTGACTTATGCTTATGAGATTGTGTTCCAATCCCTCCACAAAGGCTACATCTGAAAAGGATACACTACCGTTAGTGATCATACCGTAGACATTAGTTATCCCTCGGTCTTATCCTCCAAAGATGACCTTTGGTCCATTTCAGACTGAAGTGAAATTCTGGAGTAGGCTTCTTGTCCCAGTCATGTGCCAAGAGCATCACTGTCCAAGTACCAGATTAGAATTTTGGTGGCCTTTGGACATACCTGCATTCATAATCACTTTGCCTTATGAACCCAAACATGTTTGGGTCCTTAGTCTCGTGTAAGAACACTCCCCCTATGAGGATTAACATCATGAGTGGTCAATCTCATGTTGCCAACTTGAGGAGTTGCAAAATTTCTAGAATTAAACCAACAATCGATGGCAAAATGACCAATTTTTCCACAACACCAACAATCAAATCTGTTGTATCTTTGCCTTACGTACTCCGGCTTGACCTTTTGAGATGGTTGTCTAGCAGGGATAGCATTCTTGGAGAAGGGAGCTTCATGGTGATGGCAGTCACATGATTTCTTCTCCTTTGGAGGCCTTTCCCCAATGGGCTTTACTTTAGGTGCTTTCTTGAAGTTGTGGTCATGATTATAGGGACCATATCCCTGAAGAATCACTTCTTCATAAGGTGCCTTAAATACACTCTCACCAAAGTTTCTTGGGCGAGTCCATCCTTGGTAGCGAGACTTTGGCTCTACATATGTAGGCCTGGTCAAGTGACCATAGGACGAGTCCAGATCAAACTTATTTGTTGGAAAGATAACTTTCTTAAAGAAAGTCTTATCCAGAGGGGCTTTCCCTTTTTCTTTGGCCAAGGCCTTCTTGGCGGACTTATTCTTCCGTTGAGCCTTGTTTCCCCTAGAAGATTTATTAGGAGCACCCTCATGGCCTAGTCCAGCACCCTTAGCTTTAGTTGATAGTTAAGCGATGAGTGGAAGAACATTCTTTGGCTTGGAGAAACTTTCAACATGTTTCTTTTCAGCTTCGAGTTATTCTTCTAGCTCTTTGATGATTTTCTCTTTAAGGTCGAGGTGCTCCAGAGCTTGATTGTATTCTTCAATAGCAAGATTGAAGTTCTCTTGAAGAGAGTCAGTCTTTGCGACTTCTTCTCTCAAGATGCTCTCAATAGCCTTTATGGACTTAATCTCTTTTGCCTGAGTTTTCACGACTCGGTGACATTTGTCGTAAGTCATGATCAACACCTTGTACTGGGCCATAAGTTTCGACTCATTGTCAGAAGAGCTATCCTCATGATCATTCTCAGAACTTTAAGAGTCAGAGAGAGGAGTGTGATATTTTATATCCCTAGTGAACTGGGGCTCTTGTTCATCATCCGATTGAGCCATGAGCCTAAAGTAGGCTTCCTCTTCTTCACTCGACTCAGATGAGTCGGGGTCGTTGAGAGTCTTGCCATTCTTGGCCAACAGGCTCTTCTCTGTCCTCTTCTTGTGGTATGAGGACTTCTTTTCTTTTCTTCTGCCACCCTCCTTCTTCTTGTGGGGGCAGTCAGCTATGACGTGACTTGGTTTGTTATAGCAGTAGCAGACAATGTCAGTAGAAATCTGTTTGTTCTGTTTAGTGGTATACATGTCATGGCTACTTGAGCCTTTCTTTCCCTGATCACCGTCATGTCGTGATCTTCTGTATGAGGCATCCTTGCCTCTCCACTGCTTCTTCTTGTTCAAGAATTTCTTGAACTATTGTGAGAGCAACGAGAACTCTCCTTTAGATAGTTTTGATCCTAAGGTGCTCGGCTCAGAGTTTTCTTCTTCTCTCACTTCTTTAGCAGGTGCTTGTGAGGCAGCTTTTCCCTTCCTTGAACTGTCAGCCTTTAATGTAACTGACTTCTCTTTTTAGGAGAAGCAACTTTTCTCTTCTTCAACTTTTCTGGAATTGAACTGCAGTTAATAGGACATCAGCTTGCCAAATAGATTCTATGGGTCTGTCTCAGCTAGTCTTCCAAACTCTTGAATGGCATAGACTATATTGTCCCATTCCTTTGTGAGAGACCTCAGAAACTTATCATTCAACTCCCCATTAGTGAAGACTCGACCATACACTCTTAGGCCATTTATATCTTGAAGAAATTCTCAAAAGTATCTGCAATGGTCTCCTTTGACCCTTGCCTGAAGGCTTCATATTTCTTGTTTAGTAGGGATCTTCTATCATCCCTCACTTCTTCAGTACCTTCTATCAGAGTTAAAGAGACTGCCACATCTTCTTAGCCGATTAGCAGTGAATCAGATTCTGCAGCATCGAGTCATCGACTGCACTTGCTATAATATTTTTAGCTTTCTTGTCCAAAGAAACATGTGCAATCTCGTCCTTATTTAGATCCATCAATTTCTTAGGAACCTTCTTGGTTGGATCTATAGTGGAGGTAGTCATGGGGACGTAAGGACCTTCTTCAACAATCATGAAGATCCGGGGGTCCACAGCTTCCATGAAAAATTTGATTCTCTCTTTCCATATGGGAAAGTTATTCTTTGGGCACAGGGGAAGCTTGGCAAAATATTTGGCCTTGTCCATTGCTTGAATATCCAGGTGACAACTTTCAAGAGGAAATTGATCAAGGTGTAAACCTTTTAACGACCAACCTCCCTCTTATACCAATTTAAAGTGTAAATTTGTCAACCTAAATCACCTTGAGGGGGGGTGAATAGGTGAATCGTGCGTCTATTTGCGGAATAAAAATTTTAACGATCTTGCACATGAATTCAAGCAATCACAGAAGACAAGAAGATTTATAGTGGTTCCCCAATCTTGGTTACGTCCACTTTACCTCACCGATCTTGCAAATCACTAGACTCGGCTACTCCACCATCTCGGATTGAAAACAATCCTACGCCTCGGAACCAAGTTCCTACAAACTCGATCCAAATGGATCTACACTCGGAAGATAAAAACTTCCAACAACTCGGAGGGCAACGCTCCTATACTCGGAGAAAATCTCCTACAACAATAACAAAGAGGTTTGGAAATACAAACACAGTAATTTCTTAGATCTGGAAAAATACAAGTCTCTAGGTCTTCTTCTTGAACTTTGCGGCTCTTTCAGAAATGGTTGAAGAAGACATATAGATCTGACATGATAAAGCTTTGACCTACTTGATCAAGGAGAGGATGAGGATCCCTTGAATAGCCAGTCCTTCTTGATCAAAAACAGAAAACTCGATCTACTCCTTAGCGGCGACAGTGGCTTTAGAGTTTGTTCCTTTTCTTTTTGAGAGGGACGGCCGATCCAGAAGATTTCAAAGGTACGGACAACCTCTTCTGTAATTATTAGGGTTTGGTGATAATGAAAAGACATTATATAGGATTACCCCTAATTGTTAGAAAAGACATTAATGTTGACACGTGGACCAATCACGTCAAGTCATTTGAAAATCCGATCGATCTGGACTTAAACAATTTTCTTCAAAATTTGACCTGCAGTTCTCGAGAAGTAACATTAGTTCTCGAGAGATAGTTTGATTTCTCGAGAACTATACTATCTGGAACTAAAGTTAGTTTTCGAGACTTCAGGGCTAATACTTCTCGAGACCAATCTGGACTTCTCGAGAACCATAAGCTGACTTCTCGAGAACTATGAAGCTAAGCTTCTCAAGAACTATAAGGACTTCTCGAGAACTACTCTGGACTTCTCGAGAACTAAAATAACTTCTCGAGAACATCTAACTCTACTTATCGATAACTAAGAGCCACTTCTCGAGAGTTCAGACTTAGAAAAATTCTGGAAGCTGTCTAGACTTCTCGTGAACTAAAAGCTGGGACTTCTCGAGAACTTTGAAGCTAAGCTTCTCGAGAAATATAAGGACTTCTCGATAACAACACTTCTGCTTCTGGAGAACTATAGAATTCTTCTCGTTAACATCTAACTCTACTTCTCGAGAACTACGAGGCACTTCTCGAGAAGTGGACTTGGAGAATTTTCTAAACTTAAAGAGAATTTCTCCTAGTCTTATCTTCATCCCATGCTCCAAGTGTTTGAACATAAAGTGTATCGCAATTGAGAGACTATACATGAGTCAACACCTTGGATCACACAGTGAGGGATTACACTGTATGGTCCTGTGTTCCTGACCCACTGTAGACTGACATTGGTCTACACTTAGCACTGAGAGAATCTGCAAACACACAACTAGAACAAGGATATAAAATACAACTTAATTCATCTTAGTTCAAGGGTGACTTCAAGCAAATCTGGGTTATTGTGGATGCAATACCCAACAGTAGTGCATCTCGTACTATTAATCTGCTAGAAACTCCACGCATCTCGTTTGCCTAATATTCAGCTCCTTCTGTGTGTCCACATACTTTAAATTTTTTTGATCAAAGTATATGTCGCAGTGGACATCGTACAGATAGTGCCGTGAGACTTTCAGAGCAAACACGATCGCTCCCATCTCTAAGTCATGAACAGGGTAGTTCTGATCATGCTTCTTCAGCTGGCGGGAAGCATAAGCAATCACGTGGCCTTTCTGCATCAGCACTGCACCAATGCCCTGGTAGGAAGCATCGATATAGACCTGGAATCTTCTTTCCCCGAAGGAAGGGCAAGGATGGGGGCATAGGTGAGTTGATCCTTTAGCTCCTGCAAAGCCGTCTCGCACTGCGAGGTCCAGACAAAAGGCACATACTTCCTTGTCAGGTATGTGAGTGGGAGGGCAATTCAAGAGAATCCCTCCACGAACTTCCGGTAATAACCGGCAAGTCCTAGAAAACTTTGCACGTCTGTGGCCAAATTCAGGTGCGGCCAATCCCAAACTGCCAGGATTTTAGCCGGGTCCACTACAAACCCAGATCCACTGATAATGTGGCCTAGGAAGGCAACCTCCTTCAACCAGAACTGACACTTATTAAACTTCGCATAAAGGTGGTGCTACTGCAGTCTCTCTAGAGTCAGTATCAGATGTCGTGTGTGCACCTCCTCTATCCTCGAGTAGATTAGGATGTTTCCAATAAACACGATGACAAACACATCAAGAAAAGCCTCGAACACCCGGTTCATGAGGCTCTTGAACGCTGACGGTGCATTCGTGAGCCCGAAGAGCATCACGGTAAACTCGAACAACCCATATCTGCTACTGAAGTCAGTCTTCGGAATGTCCTCCTCCTGGATCCGCAGCTGGTAGTAGCCTGAAGTAAAATCCAGTTTTGAAGAGAAATGTGCCCCCTCTAGCTATTCAAATAGCTCATCTATCATTGGTAGTGAATAGGTATTCCGGACTGTTAGTCTGTTCAATGCTCGGTATTCGATGCACAATCTAAGTGTCCCGTCCTTCTTCTTGACGAACAGCACCGGGGCTCCCCATGGTGTAGAGCTCGGCCGGACAAATTTGGCTTCCACTAGATTCTGTAGCTGACTTCGAAACACCGCCAACTACTTCGAGGCCATCCGGTAAGGAGCTCTAGATGCCATCTTTCCCCCAGGCACGAGCTGTATCTGATAATCCTGCTCTCGGTGCGGGGGTAGCCCTGGAAGCTTCTCTGAGAATACGTCAGTAAAATCCCACACCACTAGAATACTTGAGTTGGAGTCTTTGGCCACGACCATCTCAAATAGCACCTGGTATATCTCTTCTCCCTACAGGTGGGACTTGACGACCTGTACGAATGACAACAAGAGAGGGGTGGTAAATGTAATACCTTCGATGATGATATAGGAATCCCCGTGACTCAAGGTGATACTCTTCGCCACGCAGTCAATTTGGGCATGGTTCCGCTGCAACCAAGTCATGCCTAGGATCAAATCGAAGACTGGCATCCTTAGGATCATCACTGGTTCTTTGAATGCCTTTCCTCTGATCTCCGCCTCCATGTTGCAGTGGGCAGAAGTGAATAGCTTTATCCATCGGGTAGACACACCCTCCTTATCAAGCGATGAAATCGTTGCGGAGCCGAAACTTGATGAGCATGCCTTCTAGTACTTCCACGAAGGCCTCCAACATGAATGAGTATAAAGCACAATTAAAAGTGGACCATATCGAACAGCGTCCCCAAATAGGCGGGCTTTCCAATGACCCCCCCCCCTTTTTTCTTTTTGAACAGCGTATTTTGCGGTGACACCTTCACGCCCGGGAAGGTCGTCACTACAAAGCGCCGATCCTGCCGGCCAAAACGATCATAGAAAAGTAGCAAAAGAGTAAAAGACATGTCCACAGAAATTACATATATAGTAAATAATCTCCACAAAGGGAGAGTTCGCAGAAATAATAATAAAGCTACTGGAAATATGGCTCATGCCCGGTACATCAATATCCTCACTACATATCACTCAGCGCGAAAGCAAAAACTAAACATCTACTAATGTCAGGACTCACAGTCCCAGCTATCTAAACTCCGGTGATAGACTGTCCCATCTCCAAGCTTGTCGAACTCTGGGGATGCTCCTCTATGCTAGGCTCCACGGTCCCCTAAAATGATGTGGTTCAAAAACAGTAGTCTAAAAGATTAAGTCCGATCATCCCCCACCCCTTCCCCCATGGCTCCTAGGCACTGAGTGGGGAGAAGGAAAGGAGAGGTAATGAAGGTGGAGAATAACTAAGTAATATGTGATTGCGGAACTAGTTTAGCAGTTTTAAGAGTATATGTGATAGTAATGAAAGTATGAAAGACTGAACATATAATAAGTAACCTTAACTTATAAGAAAACACATAAGCTAAGGGTTCTTCTCCACGCCTCCTATCGTATAAAAAGTCCCATACCAATTTATACAATAAGGTGTTGGTTTTATAACAAGCATGTATATATCTACAGAATAAAAACCTTAACTTATAAGCAAGCTCACGCAAGCTTATAAACCAAGGGGTCGTTTTGGAGGGCCTATTGTATAAAAAGTCCCATACCAATTTATACAATAGGTGTCAAGGGTAAAATGCAATGGTTATGCTATGACATGCAAGTATGGAATGATGTGAATCATGCAAGTGGAACACACCCACTCGACTCTGTGCACATAGATCTTTAGTTCCCCCTTTCTGGAGCCGAACCTCCCAGGATACCTCTGTAGTGTCAAGCGGAAGCGGTGGGTTGGGACTTGCTCACCTCTAAACCGGTAATTGCACTACCAGTCAGACCTATCGTATGCATCGACGCTGGTGCACTAAGCGGATCTCCTGCGTACTCTTTGTCGGCTGGTCCACCAGACTTAATTTGGCGAAGTGCAAAACCACACTTGCCGAGTCAACGTATTGGCATCAGTGCATTGACCCAACAACACCGAAGACCCACCACCTTATACATTATGCACATGCAACCTTATGTATCAGCTACCGAGCCAAAGCTTCCCGAACCATCCTGTCTGTCACAAACAACAACCGAGCCAAAGCTCGCCAGGCCAACATGCCTATCACCAAAACCACCGAGCCTACTGCTTGAGTTTCCCAACCTAACATCCCGAGACATTGAGGTGAGTGAAAGTTAATCCCTAGTTATACTAGTTACTCTTGTAGTTTATTTTGCCTACAGTTTAGGTTAGCCCAGGACTGCCCAAGGCATACCCCGCGAAGGGTTCTCGAGGGCACTAGGAACTACGATGTGTTGAAGCCCAAAGCTCCCTTTCACAAGGCACTTATTATTATGTGTTAATACCCGATTCCCGATCAATTTAGTATTACACTGGTTCTAACCCTAATGTGATTTAACCCTGTCTGTCCCTCCACAGGAAAGACGATCTTTCGTCGATCCCGAGCACCACCTAATCTTAGACAACTCTACGACCTACTCCTTCTAACTTCCAATGGTATACTCCAATCCACACTACTAAAATCAGTAAACCACAATCCCATCTCCCTACGACCATTCCCCATGTTAACACGATTTCCGTAGTTTTACTAAATGCCTACCACCTTATGCTATATGACGTGCATGATAGGAGGTACTATAAATCCTCATCCAAACACCCTAAGTTAATTAATGGAGGCCTATCATGACATTTATAGCCTAAATCCATAAACTTAGAATTTTCCTAATTTATCTGACATTTTATTTATTTCTCCTAAAAATCCAAATGCCCCAGCTTGAATAAGAAGTGGCCCTTACAGTCATGTAAAAGGCTCCATAAAATTATGATAAATAATAAACAGCTAATTAATCATTAAATTCAAGTCTCCCAAATTTTTTGCAAGGTTTAAGCCTCTGATCCATAATTTTAAATATAATCACATAGTTAAAAGCTAATGAAGCAAGTGCTATAAACAAGCTTCCAAAAATTATAAGAAAAATCAAGCATAACTAAAATGCCCTATAAACACTTCTGACCAATTTTCCAAATTTTCAAGTGAATAATGTACTCTAACTTCAATTTAGATGATTAACCTATTCCATAATTCAATGAAATAACTACTAAAAATATTCATCTAAAAATTATGATAAAATTTCCTTATGAGTACACTGCCCTAATATCACTACTGAACAAGCTTCACAATTTTCTAATAAACATTGTGCTCTGAATCTAATATTGAACATATTTGCATATTAAAAAGCTTGTGAAATAAGTAGTGAAAATATGCATCTAAAAATTATAATAAAAATCAAGTATGAGCATAATGACCTAAAATTTCCTCTGCCCAATTTTCACATTTTCCCAATGAACAGTGAGATCATAATAAATAAAAGACTATCAAGGGCAAATCCATGCTATACAAAGGAGGTAATAAATTTATTGTTCCAATATTCCCAATAAAATTACCAAAAGCTCATATTAACTCTATGACTACACTACCCATGTTTCACAACTTTTCCTAAAGTTTTGACAACCCATCATACCATTATTAAATTTGTGACCTAAAATAGGGTTGGGGTTTTGAGGGGTTTAACTATCTCTAAATACATTAATATTCCCACTAGTATACTTTAACCACCATAGGGTCCTCTCCACCAAGTTTCAAGTCCTTACAAGGGCATTTGACCCAATGCCCTTCTCAAACCCCAAGGTCCAAACTTAGGGTTTGAACTTGGGTCCTAGGGAAATTCTACCCCAACTCACCCCATAACCCATATAAGGGTGTTAAATGTCATGTCAAACCAGTGGACCAAATTTCAGCCTCTATTGAGGTGGTTTGGCCACCCAAACCCACAAGGTGCACTTTTGACCTAAATACCCCTTTTAGGGAAAAACTAGGGTTTACTCATTTCCCAAATAAATCAACTCTAAATGAAGTAAATATTTATACAGAATCTCTTGATGACCCTATGGATCACTCACCAAAATTTGGGAGAGTTTGGAGGTCATTAGGTCTCCTAATAAATTTACCCAAGGATTATTAAATAATTTCTAAAACTATAGAAAAATTATCTCTAGAAACTCCTATTTTTGGACAGGACCAAGGAATAGGTTAGGGTGACTCCCTGTCCAAATTTCAGGTCAATTGGACAGGGGATGAAGTGGAGGCACTCATTTTAGTTTCTTCCTAACCTTAGGTATAGACCCAACCAAAGTGAGTGCCCGGGTCAAACTAGGAACCCAAATTGGTTAAAAACATATTTAAAATAAAGTACACCCAAAGGGATACAACTTTGATGTTTACCACTTTTTCTATAAGTGATCCTAGATATTTTAATTAATTAATAACATTAAATACATAAAGTGTGAATGAATATCACATGAAATAAACATTTAACCTATAGTTTAATTTATAATAGCACGAATCTTTGCGCATTACTGGACAACATCTATTCATCGTACCAGCGCTCCAACAGGAATAAATTTTCTGATACAACTTCAAGTCGCTGCTGCCGACCACCCAGCCACTTCCCTGGCCAGCCACCACCACCTCCATCGAGGTGGTGGCTATCGCCAGGCGTCGGCACAGCCGCCGGAAGGGCCTTTTCCGGCGATCCTAACAAGAGTAAATTTTTTAAAAAAAGGATATTGAAAGCTTGGATCGGGCTCAATTGAGCCCGATCTTTATTCTAACTGAAACCTAAGATCTACCCACAGAGTAAGGAGTGGAGGAGGCCCTTTGTGGTGGTCTGGAGTCGCGCCGATCATCGGGTCGTCATGGTGGTGGTGGTGCCGCTCAGGTTTCTATAACTACACAGTGGAAGGGCTCGAATTCTTTAGTAAGTGGTTGGGAAAACTCCTCTCAAGCCACTGATGGTGTTTAAAGCCTCAGTTAGGGAGGGGAGAGACCAAGTCATCAATGGCCATTAATCGTCATTGAAAGCTTGGCTCGGCCATGGTGGTTCTCCTCCCCTAGCCACTTCCATGGCCTGGAATACTCTTGGCCTCCTCTTAACTGGACAGGGGATATGATTCTAGCCAATGGAGAGGGCTCTTGGCCTTCCTAGCCATGAATGGCCCCTCCCTTCATTTTCTCTCTCCTCCATTATAGGGAGAAAATAAAGTTTCCTCTCTCCTAATCATCAAAGCTGACTTGGTCAACCCCTTTAGGCTATTTGCAGTCCAATAATTCATATCATCACATAATTAAGAGTTGGTTAGCCCAAATGAAAGAAGGCTTGAGCTTTGGTTAGCCGATTTGGGCTAAGTTGACCTAAACTAGACTTGGGTTGACCTTGGTCATTTTGACCTTTTGGGTTAACCCCAATGGGTCCATAGTGACCCATTAGCCTCCCTTATGGCCTAGGTTGGGCTGAGTAGGGTTATATTGTCACTTGTGGGTCACTTGACCCTTAGGAAGGGCACTTTGACCAAGTTAGTGCTCGAGTTGACTTTGGTCAACTCAGGCTCTAGGGTTGACCTCAATGGATCTTAGGTGACCCATTGACCCCACTTTAGGTCTAGGAAGACCTTGGTAGGGTTGTTTGGGATCATTAAGGCACATTGCCCTTAGTTAGGGCACCTTGCCCAATTTAGGCCTAAGATGGTCCTAGGTCAACTTGGCCACCCTAGGTTGACTCCAATGGACCCTTAGGGCCTTTCAATAGATTTGTGAGGTCATAGTGGGGTCTTGGATTCATGGTGAAGCCTCATGATCATCCTAAACTAGGTTTTAGGAATCTACTATGTGCAGACCATAATGATCTCACCTATATTCCTAGGTCCACTTGGTCTTCTTTGGCTTCATGGGGTTTTTTCATGACCTAGTCATGACAAAACAACTCCTAGGGGGTCTAGTTGTCTGATGTATGTTACACCTTCCTTCTTCCTTTATAAGATACAGTTGTACTCTTACAAGGAGAATTCTCATTCTTCTAGTGACCATGCATGGAGTCTTGGCCATACCTGTTGGAAGGGAGGATTACCTTGTGAAAGGTGGCCTGAGGAACTACAGGAGCCTTGCATTTCCCTTTGTAATAGCCAACTCTAGAATTACACTTAGACTCTAAGCCCCTCTCATCTTTTTGAGAGGTAAAGGAGTTAATTAGTGGTAACACAGTTTTGGGCTTTAAAAAACAAGCCACAATCTTTTTCTCCTTTAGGAGTTTCTCTTCAAGATCCAAGATGATCTTGTTATTCTGGCTTATGGTCATAATTTGGGTGATTGAGATGGACTTTAGTTGGCTGAATTCCCTAGCCTTATGATCCAGTAAGGATGTTGTCTCAGCCTACTAGGTAGCAGCTAGCTGAAGGGAGGTAATCTCCTAAGCTTGCTTTGTGGCCAACTTCCAGCTCCTTCTCAAAGCCTCCAAAATTTCACCATACTGGTCAATCAATTGATTGACATCTACCTCAGGATTAGCATCATCTTCATCACTGGATGAAGATGCTTCAGAATTTGGACTGGTCTCATAATTTGAACAATAAGAAAAACTAGATAGAGAATGTATATTTCTGGACCGGGCTTATCCTAGAGGGATTCTTCATCTGACATGGACATCAACCCATAATGGTTATTGACATCTTCTTCCTTCTCATCCCCTTCTGTGCCTTCTATATAGATAATCAGTGTGTCCCACATTTCTTTGGAACTCATGTAGTGGACCATGTTTAGAAGGTGGAGTCATTATGGAACTTACAATGATGTTTTATGCTCTCATATCCATAGTTACCAAGATGATTTCATCTCCAGTCATTTCAGTATAACTCTTTGGAGTCTATACTTCTACATCTAAGACAGAGAACTTCATGGGTATGAAGGGTCCTTCTTGAACTGTTACAAAGATCCTAGGATTAGAGGCATCCATGAATTGTCTGACCCTCTCTTTCTAGATCCCAAAGTTCTCCTTTCTGCAGACTTGAAGCTCCATTGAGATCCAATCCTTATGGTTCACTCTTGAACCCATAAGTGAAAACCTTTTAGCTATCCTTGGGGATCTACTGAGACAGTTATGTCCTTTTTGAGAAACCACCCTCTGATATCACTTGAAAGTATCTAATTTCAAGGATAGCTAAATCACCGAGAGGGAGGGGCCGAATAGGTTTCTTAATCTCTTGTGACTATCTTTAGTTTTCTTTGAGTTTTAGGTGTGTTGAGTTAGCTTGATTTCAAGAACATAACACAACACATAATGTTTATAGTGGTTCCCCAGATTATGGCTACGTCCACTTTCCCTCTCACCTTTCTAACAGCTTATTAGATTAGGCACTTCTCCAATCTCAGCTCTTAAGAGCTTACAACACGATATCACATGGACACTCAGTCTCCTCCAAGACTTATAGCTCAAGCACAAATCCCTACAACTCACTGATCCAAAAATCACCTACCTCTAGCCCAAAGACCCTACAACTCAGGCTGGGAGGACAGCCCTACCTCAGAGAGTATGACTCTCCTACAGCTTAGGCACAAAGGCCCTACCTCAGATCCAAACAATCCTACAACTTAGGCACAAGTGACCTACAACTCATAGAGAATAACTCTCCTACCTCAGGCTCAAAAGCCCTACCTCAGATCCAAAGGATCCTAAACTCAGGCAAAAGTCCAACCTCAGATTCTCTATAGAATCCTACCACTCAGGCCAAAGCACTACTTCTCAGATCCTCATAAGGATCCTACACTCAGCCTTTATAATTTCAGGCTTACAACTCAGATCCAAAGGAACCTACAATAGAAAGAGTTTGTTGTTAATATTTGACTCCAGAGAAAATGTTCTCTAAGCCTGACTTCCCAAGCTGAGATGAACTCAGCCCTACCTTATTCACAGTAACAAGAATAGATCTTTAATGAACAGTTGCTTGTGCTGGAAGTACCTTGCAGAGAACTGCTTCTTACTGTACTGAGAAAGAGACTCAATTCTACCTTCTTCTTCTTCCTCAGAAAGGGAACTTTCTGATCTTGTTGTGGAAGAGAAGCTGTATTTTATTGCTTTAACCAGCTAACTGTCTGTGAATCACAAACCACTTGAGAGCAGGTTTTTCTTCCTTCTATTCTAAGAAAACTCAGTTTTGACTTCTACTTCACAGCTTCCTGAAAAAGTTCTTCAGAAAATTACCCGCTGGAACTATGAAGTAACTGCAGTTAGGTTTAGCCCTTTCCACTACTTCTTTCTTAGAGAAATGTCCCTGAACTTACTGTTAATGGTGAGGATGTCAAAAACTAACTTATATTTGAATTCAGTTCCTACAGTTAGGGTAAAACCTTGCTGTTTCTTATTTTACATCATAAATATCTTTTTAATTTGCTGTAGCAGGTGAATATAGCTACAACTAACTTGTATCATATTTTTGATCAGCTACAGCTATGGTTTTTCCTTGGACACTCCTTCTTCCTTAGAGATTACTCTACTCTTGCTATTGCAGATGAATATCGCAACAACTAGCTTACTGAACTTTAGATCAGCGACTTAGACCAGACCTTCAACCTCTGCAACAATGGTCGAGGAAGAATACGATGTCCAGCTATTTTCCAAAAGCTTATTTCTTCGATCTGATCTCCGCCTTTTCTATTCCGCTGATCAACGACTATTTAGTCCTGTGGGACCCACTGAAATTGACAACTGCAACTTTACTTTAACATCCAAAAGTCGCACAAGAGGACTGCAGTGCCGTTTTTCGCGTACCGTAGCCATCCCGCCATATTTTGAATTGTGTTGACTTTTGCTGACGGCAGCATCTGTGGACAGTCAAATTAAAGCTCTTTAATATAGGCTTTGAGTGAACAAGCTTCCCTTAACGCCAAAACACTTAGACAAATTTTTGTCTTACTCAGAAGTTGAGAGCGTTGAGTGAACAAGCTTCACTCAACGCTTTTGGCCTTAACCAATCTTTCTGTATCTCAGGCATTGAGTGTGTTGAGTGAGCCTTCATCACTCAACGCTTTTTGCCTTAGCCAATCTTTCTATACAAGTAGGCATTGAGTGAGCTTTCATCACTCAACGCCAAAGTACTTAGACAGTTTTTTGTCAATAGGCATTGAGTGAGCCTTCATCACTCAATGCCAAAACCATTAATCGCATTCCTAAATAAAAGCATTGAGTGTAGCTTCTTCACACAATGCTTTTAGCTTTAGCCTATTATCTTGATTAGGCGTTGAGTGAATAGCCTTCACTCAATGATTCTGCACTTAGACATATTTTCTGTCAACTTAGGTGTTGAGTGCGTTGAGTGTGTCTTCATCACTCAATGCAATCAAGACTTTTGTAGTCTTAACTGCTTAGACATCAAGTGAGCCTTCATCACTCGACGCTTCTGGACTTAACCAGATTTCATTACTATCAAAGATAAAGCTTTGACTATCTGAGCTTTACTCAACGCTTTTTGCAGTATGATGTTGAGTGAACTGCCTTCACTCAACGCCTGTGGACTTAGCCACTTTTTTGCCTTGCAAATAGTCAGGCTTTGACTGACTTGTCTTATTTCAGCGCTTTTTAGCATGTGGCGTTGAGTGAGCTTGCTTCACTCAATGTTTGTCGACTTAACTACATTTCTTTGCATCTAACATTGAGTGAGCTGCTTCACTCAATGCATGTGGACTTAGCCAAATTTCTTTGCATCTAGCATTGAGTGAGCTTGCTTCACACAACTCCTGTGGACTTAAACACATTTCTTTGCATCTGGAATTGAGTGAGCTTCCCGCACTCAATGCCTATGGATTTAGATAGATTTTCTATCTCTCCACATGCTTACCTTGTGACCACCTATCACCATCACTTAGACAACCTATCTAATCTTATTCCAAGGAACAACCTACACATGATGAGCTTAACCAACATCAAATACAACTATGCTCTTAATTTTGATGGTGATGCCTCTTCAAATCAAATCTAGGGAACATTGAGGGAAATATTCCCAACAACTCACCCTAAAGCCAAAAGGTCCGAGAAAACAAAAATACCTACCACCAATTCGTAGATCTCGGCGAGAGTTTTCCGGATCTACCCTCTGTCGACGATTCCGAGCACCGAAACACCTACAGTCGGCGGCCGAAGGCCTCACAATATCCGTCGCTTACTTTCTCCCGCAATTCGGTCTGATGGCTTTGGGAAGAAGATAATGAATTGGGTTTCCAATTATAAGTATTTATATATATCATATAATAATAATATAATATTATTATTAATACTTAAATGTCGAAATGACCAAAACTCGAATCAACTCATATTTCTATGAAATTCGCACCAAGGCTATATACCAATGTCACAAAACCAATGGCAAAGTCGAAATCAGAATTTGACAACCCAAATTCGGGTAAAAACACCTCGAAGTCAAAAAACCATATATCCCTAAAAGGCTCCACCGAGTTCCAAAATAAACCCGATTCGCAAGGGAAATTTCAAAAACACGCTAGAAATTAGCCATGCTAATATTCTAAGTCTAAACCTCGGATACCAACGAGCAAAAGTCACGCTCCAGCAATGATTCCAGTCAAATATGCATAAACATAACGCCCTGGCGTCAATAATATGCCAATAAAGGAATTAAAATAAACATCAGAAAATCATGGGCGTTACACTTCCAGTCTCAACATGTTAAGTTAATAGAGTGACTTGACATGTTAGGTCATTTCTCTCATAACTCTCTGGTCATTTCCCTCATTGCTCTCTGATACCAGGTCATTCCTCTCATTTCCCTCCTCCCATATTTCTCTCCCCTCGCCTATTGCTCTCATTTCTCTCCTTCCCCTTTCTGGATTCTTCAATAGGCATTAATCTATTGAGGGTGGAGAAAGGATCACGGGAGATTTTTCTCTTGGTCCTTTTGACCACTATGCTTAGGAAGAGTTGATTCCTCAGCCAATAGGTTGGATGGAATGACCTCATCCTGAGAAGGAACATGTGAATACTTCCACTCAACTACATCACTATTTGGAGGAATATCATTCTTGTCCAACACTGTAACTTTATTAGCCGATTTAGTGGATCTCACTAAAGTTTAACCTAGCTAGTTAAAGTGATAAACTGCTACCTATCTATTTAACCATGCTAAAGATATACTTTAACACTAAGGCAGATGGACTATATTATGAATTAAAAACTAAAATATAGACATGTAGATCAATAACTGAATGACTTACTTTGAGATTGTAGTCCTCTAGCTGATGTTATATCCACAGACATCTTTATTTCTGTCCCTAGCAAAAAAAACTTTCTTCTGAGTCAGCCATCATATACTTTGATGATGTGTATTAGCATGTACATCAGCAGCAACATTGCCTTTGTTAAACTCAAAGGATTCAATGTTATACACTATATCTTGAGCAGGGAGTTTAGAGTGAATCTCCCCCTCAACCTCAACATTGTCCATAGAGACAATCTGTTCTCCTGCAGTAATGTTCTGAACCTTTTCTGTAACTTTTGCAGGAGCTTGTTCATCCTCAATAGGAGTATTTGGAACTTGCCATAGAGGCACATCAGAAATCTGATCTAATCTTTGCTGGAGAATCTCTAGATGAGAGTCAAGCATTTCCAACATACCAGATTGAACTTGCTCTCCTCAATAGGAGCATCTCTCTAATCAATCTATAACTCCTTTGTTATCCTGCAGGGATTAATACTACCTGCAACAAAAATGCATGAAGAGCAACTGAAGTTATACTAAGTTCATCATACCCAATTCAAATTTAAAGGTGTTGAACTTGGCTTCATCTAGTGGCTTGGTGAAAATATCAGCCACTTGCTTGTCAGTGGGGACAAATTCAAGACCGATATCCTCACATTCCACATGTTTTTTAATGAAATGATACTTAATCTCTATATGCTTAGTCCTGCTATGAGAAACAGGATTCCTAGTAATAGAGATTGCACAAGTAGAATCACAAAACATTGGAGTTCTACTTATCCTGAGATTGTAATCTTGGAGCTGATGTTGTATCCACAGAAACTATGCACAATAACTTCTAGCTTAGATGTACTCAGATTCAGCTATTGATATAGCAACACTTGTTTACATCTTGCTGCTCCAAGAGACCAATCTTCCTCCTAAAAACTGATATGTGCCAAAGGTTCTTTTCCTGTCTTCTCTGTAACATACAAAGTATGCATCTAAATACCCAGTTAGTTCAAAATCATTATTCCTAGGGTATTACAGACTAAGATCAAGTGTGCCCTTGAGATATCTTAAAATTCATTTAGCTACAGAATAATGAGATTCCTTAGGGCTAGCCTGGTATCTAGCACAAATACATGTAGCATACTTAATGTCTGGCCTACTAGCAGTAAGGTAGAGAAGGCAACACATTATGCCTCTATATAAGGTTTTATCAACAGGTTTCCCAGTTTCATCCTTGTTTATTGACACACTTGACCCCATAGGAGTTTTGATTATGGAGGCACTCTCCATTCAAAATTTTCTAATCAACTCCTTGGTAAACTTAGACTGAGAGATGGATATTCCATCCTCTGATTATAAAACTTAGAGGCCCAATAAATACTTGAGTTCACTCATACTGCTTATCTCAAACTTCTCTTGCAAAAGTTTAGCAAACTTTTTTAAGAGGTCATCATTAGTAGACCCAAATATTATGTCATCTACATAAATTTAGACTAGAATGATCTTGCCTTGACTTCCCTTAAGAATAATGTCTTGTCTATCTTTCCTCTTGAGAATTTGTTCTCAATGAGAAAGCTTGAAAAGGTTTCTTACCATTCCATAGGGTCTTGCTTCAACCCATATAAAGCTTTTTTATGCATAAAAACATAATCAGGAAAGTTAGAATTAATAAAAACTGAGGGTTGCTCAACATAGAACTCTTCTTTTAGGTCACCATTTAGGAAAGCTTACTTCACATCCATTTGGTGGACCTTGAATCCTTTATGTACAACATATGCAAGGAAGAGTCTTATAGATTTTAATATGGCTATTGATGCAAAGGTTTGATCATAATCAATACCTTCCTCTTTCTTGTATCCCTTGGCCACCAGATAAGCTTTATTCTTTATTATAACACCATTCTCATCATGTTTATTCCTATAGATCCACTTGGTTCCAATGATGTTATGTGCTTGAGGTCTGGGAACCAGCTTCTAGACCTTGCATCACTTGAACTGATTCAGTTCCTCTTGCATAGCCACAATCCAAAATGGATCTATGTTGGCATATTCAAACCTTTTAGGTTCTACCTGAGATAGGAAGCTGGAGTACATAGCAATGTTGAGGCTTCTTCTCCTTGTTGTAACCACTTGGATAGCATCTCCTATGATCAGATTTTTGGGATGATCCCTCAAATGCCAGATTACAGGAGGCATTCTTACTTCAGCATTATGAACTTTAGTGGCTGGATCTAACTGGTCTTCATCCATAATCGTGTATACTTTGTCCTTCTTCAGGAATGTACACACCATCATCTACTACTAGGGTAGTTGTAGAAGTGTCCTTTATGGTTAGTTTATTGATGTGCTAAAACGCGGCTCTTTTTATTTTATTTTAAGATGAGTGGGATTTTATTTTATAAAGAAAAAGAAGAGCGTTTTTATTTTGTTAGAAACCGAGTTTTAACGAGAGGTAGGCAAGCGCACCTATCGCGTGTAGTATAGGATATTCCGTGTGTGGAATATCGGGGTCGTATTGTTCTCGGGGCCGGCTTAGCTATTTCTACTCTTTCCCTGAAATACCTATTATTCTACCGATAATTTTTAGATTTTATAAAAAGGAAAATGGCAACAAAAATATAAAATGCATAATAATAATAATAAAAGCTGAAAATAAAGTGCAGAAGGCCGACGAAGAACTCGGCGCGACGATATCAAAAGAGAATTTGAACTAAAATAACTCTTAATAAAAAGAGATCCTAATTTTCAAATTAATTAAGGCGGAGACTCGGCCGTGGAGGTTCCATAAGAATGAGCTAACTTATCTCTAGGACTATCGCTCACCTGAACGCTAAGACTATTCGACCGATCGTTAGACCGACGAAGGATTCCTCTTAACGCCCGTATTACGCTGAGAACCCCGCTATTGGGTGGGGAACCCAATCCGGTAGAGCCACGCGCCTCCTCTCTCGAGGGTTAGCGCGGAGCTCTCTTTACCCAAGGGTGATCGGTCCATACGTGTGGCCTCTCGGCGTTGCGTATGGATAACGGAAATAGAGCCCGCACATCGATATGCGGTCCTACACGTCGTTAACCCGGGGCAAACCTTAAGAAATTTAATTAAATAGAAAACAGGACCTTTAATTATTTAAAGCATTTTATCTGTCCCAATGCTCTTCGATATCGAGGGCTAAGGGCGGTTAGCCACTCATCGGAATGGGGACACTTACACTAGAAAGCAGAAAAGAAAGCTGTAAAAAAGCAGTAAAGGAAAGCTGAAAATTGCAAGTCCTACTCAAACGAGTAGGACTGAAGAAAGCAGTAAATGCGAATCCCGGCTCAAATGAGTGGGCGGGGGTAAATTAATCTCATACACGCACACACTCTACGGAAATTAAAATCACACACACGCACTCTACAGAAAAGTAAACACACGCACGCACTCTACAGAAAAGTAAAACACACACACTCGCACAAAGTTTTCCTACTCAAGTGAGTAGGAAGAAAATGAAAGCAGTAAAAAGACAAGTCCCACTCAAACGAGTGGGCGGAAAATGAAAGTAGAGCGCCATTTAACTCTTAACGAGTAGGCGGAAATAAATGCATACGCACACACTCTACAGAAATTGAAATAAAGCAATAAAATCTAACTCATACACGCACGCACACTTGCAAAAATAAGAAAAACAAAGTGACTGAAAAATTAAAACAACTGCATTTCTACCGCTAGAATGCGGTAGAAATGCATAAAAAGAGAAAATAAAAATTAAACGGACTAAAAGTTTTGAAAATTAAAACGAAAAGCTAAGTGCTCGGAAAATTAAAACGACTGCATTTCTACCGCTAGAATGCGGTAGAAATGCATAAAAAGAGAAAATAAAAATTAAACGGAGCGAAAAGTTTTGCAAATAAACGCAAAATGGAAGTTAGCGAAAAATTAAAACCAGTGCATTTCTACCGCTAGAATGCGGTAGAAATGCATAAAAAGTGAAAATAAAAATAAACTAAAGCTAAACGGGTGCGGAAAATGAAAATAAAACGGGCATTACAACGGCTAGAAATACGGAAAATTTCCTAAACTAAACGAGTTATGAAAGCTATAAAAAGATGAAAACATAAAAAAGCACGAAAAAGATGAACAAAAAATTACTTAAGTTCGGGCTTCCAAATGAGATTCATGCCTTGCAAAGAGGAAAAATTACATATTTTATTGAAATAGAAGAGATTACAATAAAGCTAAAATGAGAAAGCTAATACAAACTAAGAGAGAGAGGGGGAGAAATTCTCCTTACATAAGCATGAGAAGCCATTTGGGCAGCACCTACCCTAAGGAATTTGGACCAAAAAGTGGACAAAATAAGCTTCCTGGAAGCTTGTATTTATAGGCAAAAATTCGGGAGTGACACTCCCTAGGTCACGGGCGTGACAGGGGGGCGTGTCACTACTATTCATGAGCTGATCGGGTGATTTGACTGGAGCCTTGACTTCGGCTGAAAACGTGGCGGTCACGCCCCAGGTCACGGGCGTGACAGGTGTCAGGCACGGGCGTGACTAGGGCGTGACGGGGAGCTGGATCTGGGGATTTGACGCGGGCTTTGACTTCGGGGCGGTCCACGTGGCGGACACGGGCGTGACAGACTTGTCACGGGCGTGTAAGGGGGGCGTGGCCGGGACAGCTGGCAGCTCGATGTCGGCAGCGTTGACTGTTTGACGAAGAGTTGATTGTCGGCCTCGACATGGGCATGACAGGCTTTGACACGGGCGTGACGTTGGGCGTGTCGGGCTCGGATCAGTGGAATTGCATGTTTTGACTGGCTGATTGCGTTGAGAGCCTGACACGCCCGTGTCGGGGGGTGACACGGGCGTGACAAGGCCGAAAATTATATTTTTCTGAAAAAAATCAGAAAACAAAAAGGCTAAGTTAGAAATAAAAAATTACAAAAAAAAAACAATTTATTAAATAAAACAGACTAAAAAATATAAAAATAAACAAAAATGACTTAAATAAAATACGAAAATATAGGTATATTTACAACCCATCATTTATCCATCTTCAACTCTACACCTGCAGATCTAGAGGAGCTTGGTAGCTCACTCTTAATCATTGATAATTCATCAAATACTACATTCACAGACTCTTCTACAACTTGATTTTTCAAGTTGTAGACTCTATATGCTTTGCTATGATTGTTGTACCCAAAAATTATCCCTTCATAGGATTTGGCAGCAAACTTGGTAAAGTAGGACTTCCCTAGTTCTTTACAGAACTTTGTTATGCCTTTAGATTGAAATTCAGTACCATGGTCACTTTTGATTTTTACCACATAACTATCTTTTTCATTCTGAACTTGTCTAACAAAGGTCATAAAGATGTCCAGGGTTTATGACTTTTTCTTTAGAAAGAAAACCCAAGCATATCTGGAATATTCATCAACTATCACAAGTGTATAGACTTTCCTACCTAGACTATGAACTTGCATAGGACCAAACAAGTCTATATATAGGAGGTACAAGAACCTTACTGAATCCTTGGCCCAATGCTCTTAAAGGATGCTTTGGTCTACTTGCCCTTTTGACAAGCAGAGCAAATGCCCTCCTTTGTGTATTTTAAATTTGGTCCATTTCTGACTAGCCCTATACTGAAGAGCTTGCTAATTGACTTGTAGTTCAAATGAACAAGCCTCTTTTTCCATTGCACACAATAAGAGACTTTCTCATTTGCTACCAGACATAATGGAGTGTTAGAACTTAAACATAAAAAGTTTAAACAATAAATATTCCCACTCCTAGTGCCTGTCAAAATGACCTCTTGGTCGCTTGACCTTTTAATTAGACACTCATCCTTGTGGAAGGAAATGACATAGCAAATATCACATAGTTGGCTTATGCTTATCAGGTTGTGTTGCAACCCTTCAACATAAGCCACTTTTGTGATTTAGACTTTGCCATTTGTGATCATACCATAGTCCTTGGTAACTCCTTTGTCTGATCCTCCAAAGATCACCTTAGGTCCATTCTTCAGCAGAGTGTATTCCTTTAGAATGCACTTTATTCCAGTCATATGCTTGGAACACCAACTGCCCAAGTACTATATTGGTGCATGGGTACTTGTACTATCCTACAAACACATTTTTAGATTACCTTAGGAGCCCACAAGGGATTTGGTCTTTGGTTCTTCTTAGCTTGAAACTAAACATGTCTACATGCATCAATTATAACAAGAAGACTCACACATTCCCTTGGCACACTAGGGTTATGATAATAATCTATGGCAAAGTGTCCCACTTTACCACAACACCAACATTCATGAATGTTGTATCTCCTCTTCTGAACAACCCTTGAGGAGTGTAAAGTGTTAACAACTATCTATTCAGAAGGGTGAGTGAAGACTTTTTTCTTGTTTCTTTCAACAATAATCTTACTGACAGCGAGTCTACTATTAGATGTGATTGGCTTACTCTGAGTTCCACCAATAGTAGTCTTCTTTGTAGTTGACATGCTGTTAATGGCCTCTGAGATAGCCAAGTCAGGCTTATCTGGCTGACTTACCCTTCGTCTGAATTTTTGTTGGAAGAGCCTGAGAAAAGTCTACTCCCTTATTCTTGAGTGTGGTGGCTGGAGCACCAAATATAAATGGTCCATGATGGGCCATTTAAATTTCTTCATGGGGAGCCTTTAGTGCACTCACACCTATGTCCTATTTCCCTCCATTGTAAGATACCCTTGTATTCTTACAAGCAGAGCTCCCATCTTTCTAGTGACCATAAATGCTATCTTGGTCATACCTATTTGATGGGAGAATTATCTTATGAAAGGTTGTATGAGGCACTAACAGAGCTTTGCATATCCCTTTAGGATGGGCATCTCTTGAATTCCACTTGAACTCCAAACCTTTCTTTTCCTTTTGAGAGGTAAAGGAGTCTATCAATGGCAGCACTGTTTTGGGCTTTGAGAATTCAACCACTAACTTTCTCTCCTTAAGGAGCTTTTCTTCAAGATCTATAATGATCTTGTTTATATGGCTGATGGTCCCAATCTGGATGATTGAGATAATCTTCAGTTTGCCGACTTCCCTCCTCATTGGATCAAGCAAGGATGTTGAGTCAGACTGCAGGGAAGCAGCTAGCAGTAAGGAGACAATCTCCTTGGCTTTCCTTTTGACAAGTAACTTGCTCTTCTTCAGAGCTTCTGAGATTAACACATAATTGTCAAACAATTTATTGGCATCTTCCTCATATTCTGAGCCATCTTCATCACAAAATGAAGGAGCATCATAATTAGGACTTATTTCATAATCAGATTCAGAGGAGGAGATAGAATGAATCAGTACCTCATGTGGATTAGACTCATCCTGGCTAGATTCACCATATATCATGGCCATAAGTCTATAACAACCACTAACATCTATATCCACCTCATTATTACTATCTGAGTATGATAGAGGGGCGCTGATTCCGATCCTTGCAGCTTGATTGTCCTCATCTTCTTCAGCAACGGCAGTAAATAACCCTATATATATATATATATATATATATATATATATATATATATATATATATATCACTACAACAAACAACACCTGTCGTAAGGACTGAAATATAGCTAAAACACAGTTTGTTACTAATAGCTATATTTAGTAACAAATTTTTTCTGTTGTTACCAAAATGTACTTTTTTGTAACGAATATTTTATATTTTGTTACAATAATAATTAATTTGTTACCATATCATGAAATTTTTTTGTTACAAAGAGATTTTTCTTACTATTACTAATATTTTATTATTAAAGTTTTGTTACAATAAATATACCATATTTTATTATGAAATTTTGTACTATTTTATTATCAAAGTTTTCAATTAATTTTTTTTAGAAATAAAAAAAATTGTATACTTGAAACAGTAGTACCCCACCTTGATAGTGCTTTAAAGCGATGACACTCCTACAGCTCGTAATGGGAAACGTCGGATCTGAGAAAGACGGCGGAGAACAGGAGCAACGACGAGAGAGGCGGCGGGCTTCGCCCGGCCCCTGGCGGATGAACAGTGCTCACACAACCTAATATTATACATTAATAATTATACTTAATAATTAATGAAAAAATAATTAAAAACCTAATAAATAATGAGAAAATAAATAAATATCAAGGCAACCTAATAATTAATGAAAAAAAATTATACTTATAATTAGTGAATAGCAACCTAATAATTAATGAAAAAATAAATAAATATTATACTTATAATAAAGAAAAAAAAATATTATACATTAATTGCAGGCGGGTGAACAGTGGCGTGAGCAATGTTCACACGCCTGTTATTTATAATATACTTATAAATATTATAACTATTATAATATATAATAATTATAAATATTATAACAGGCGGGTGAACACAAGCCTGTTATAGTCCCACACAGCCTAAAACTTTGAAGTTAACAAGTATAAATATATGATGTTATAATTAGTGTTTGAAATCATCGGGTTGGCGGGCTTGCCGGTTTACGGGCTTGCGTGCTAGCAGACTCGCAGTCTTGCATTAGCGGATTTCGGGTTGCCCTGCTTGTGGGCTCCGCTTTGGCGGTCCTTCCAGTTTGCGGTTTGCGGGCTTGCCGGTTAGCAGGTTGCGGGCTTGCCGGTTTTGCTAATCCAGTTATTTTGCCCGGGCGGTGAGGATGTATCTTTTGTTAAAATTAATTTATTTGTAACGGCACGCATACATTCGTTACAAGAAGTTTTAGTGTCGAGCTTTAGAGGACGACCGTTACATAAAGTTTTTTTCGTTACCAAAGAGTTTTTGTAACAATTTTTGGTACTTATTGTAACGATTTAGGTCCTTAATATAAGTGCAATTCTTTAGAGTCAAAAGATGCAGAGTCAGTTTGGCTCCAGCTCTTCTCATTCTTGGCAATGAAGGTCTTTTCCTTCTTTCCCTTATGGTGGTGATGCTTCTTCTCACCTATCTCTTTTCTTTTGACTGGGCAATCAACAATGACATGTCTAGGCTTACTACAATAATAACAAATAATTTTAGAAGAATTACCTGTCTCCTTTGGTAAACTTCTTCCCGGATTTGTGTTGATCCTTCTTATAATGTGAGGAGGAAGGATTGTTCTTCCACTGCCTACTCTTCATCATCTTCTGGAATTGCCTTGAGAAGGCAGCAAACTATCCATCTGACATGTTACTATTAGATGAGATGGACTCAGAGCTTTCTGAATCAGCTAGCATCCTTGGGGGTGAGGCAATCCTCTGCTTGCTCTTTTAAGAGCTCTCAGCCTTGATGGACACTGTCCTTTCACTGTCATGGGACTTGGTGGCGGTCTCCTACTCTTTCCTGGCAGATAGCTGCATTTCATAAGAAATCATCTTTCCAAACAAAGAGTGAGGAGGAGTTTCACCAAGCTTGGCCACTTCTCTAATAGCAAAAATATTTGTGTCCCAATCTCTTTTTAGAGATCTTAGGAACTTATCATTCAACTCATAATTGTAAAAAATCCACCCATACATCCTCAGCTTATTGACCACTCTAAAAAATTTTTCATAGCAATCAGTTATGCTTTCCTTGCTGCCTTGACTGAAGGCCTCATATTCCTGATTATGTAAGGATTTCCTGTCATCCCTAACTTATTCTATGCTCTCCATGTATACAATCAGGGTGTCCAACATTTCCTTGGCTGTCTTGCAATAGACAAGATTCTAGAATGTGGAGTCATCTATGGCACTGCCAATTATATTTTATGCCCTCTTATCCATGGTTACCAGGATGACCTCATTCTTGGTCTTCTCTGTGTACTTCTTAGTGGTTGGACACTGGCATCTATGATAGAAATATTCATGGGGATGAAGGAACCTTCCTGAACTGTGATGAAGATCCTTGGGTCTGAGGATTCCCAAAACAACCTGACCCTCTCTTTGTAGATTCCAAAACCTTCCTTTCTATAGATTGGGAGCTTCATGGAGCTCAACTTGTAACACCCATATCCATCACATAACATATAGCAGTAGGTCCGGCCGGGGCTCGACGCCATATACTATGAACAGACCGGTTGGTTACTTATTGAAACCAATTAACCAATCACAACGTCCTACACATTGCACCTAGCGGAAGCAATTTATTATGTTGTAAAGATAAAAGAACCCAGACAAGTATGAATGTCCACTACAAAAAGCCCATAGGAATGTTTACTACACAAATATTGGCCTTATGGCCTTACAAAAATTTGCTCAATAAAAGTGTCTTCCAAACCTCGACACGCAGGCCGGTCACACATGAGTACATAATAAAAACACTCAAAATTAGGCCTTCGAGGGCCGGCATAGCAACTTTTAGCCCGCTATTTACCACTCGGCTCTGCAGTACCTGCAAGCAACAATCCACCGCACGGTGGTAAACAAAAGCAACGGTCAGCTATGCTGACCAAATTTTAACGAACCCGCCCCCAACACGGGGCAGCGATGCTCTTTCCCTGCACATTATTAGCATAACAAAGCAGTAAAGTGTAAACACACTTCATCACAGGCATAGGCACGCACGGCCACACACCCCGTGCACGCAAGGAACATTCACGGCGAACCGGCCAATGTCACGTCAATTTAAGCCATAGACGTTCCCGTCTCACCACCGTCCCTTGGACGTCCAACCATATGAGCATTTGGTCTTCCTGGAATTCATCAAGTCAATTTAAGCTATAGACTGCCGAAGACCCTCATCTATGCCAACGAATCCACCAAACGACATAGATCGAGTACGGTTCCGCCTGACCCGTGCTCATATTGCAACGACAATTTAAGCCATATGCGCAGGTCAAGATTCCCCGAGTTTCAATCACACAATTAACATAACCCGGTTATGCTCAAGTTGGCTCCCCGGCCACCATGTTGGCAACATCCCGCATTTGCCTAGTTTTCAAGGTGCACCTTGGAGTTAGTCCCCAAGGCTCCCTGTTGCAATCTACCTCGTAGAAAACCCAAAAAACAACCATTCGCACGTAGTCTTCTCAGGTTATTATGCAATGCAACATCACCGATCCAGACCAACTTGTCCGGATAGGCTTCACACATCATGCCTATGTTCGTTTTCGCATACGGACTCTACACAAGGGGGACTTTACATATCTACCCCAAGGAACGCCTCAACTCATCGCACACTCGCGTGAGAGGGCTTCCTATGCAAAGGAAAAGTGGACTTCACATGTACTAGGATGAGAATAGTTACCCTAGCATTCTTAATTGGTGCCATGGAAATCTATGCGGATGGAAAGAACTGCAATCTCCTTGACTCCGCGGATCCGAAGTCGGCTCGCGATTTGGAGCTCCGAAGCTCCGCCGGTGACCTGATCTAGCTCTCCCTCTTCCTCCTTGCTCTCCCTCCTCTCTAGATTTTATAAAGAGAGAACCCAAAGGGAAATGAGGGTTTTCAAGCCCTATTCCTAGGTATATCTCCTCTAGAATAGCCCCCAGCCGTTGGATCCCAAACTAAGGAAACGGACGGCCACGATTCAGCCCAAAATTAGAAATCCTGGGCCGAATACGGGTTGCAACACGGCCGTGTTCAGGGCCGTGTCACCCATTCGCCATCAAAACTGACGCGTCTCGAAAAGAACACGGGCACCCAACACGCCCGTGTCAGTCTTGACACACCCGTGTCGTCGGGCGTGTCCCCCCGAACGCCATAGGTCCAAAACAACCCGAGCACAACACAACCATGTGACATGCCCGTGTCACATGCCATGTGCTAGACATGCCCTGGGACACGCCCGTGTCCCAGGCCGTGTAACTTCCTTAGCACAAAACACCGTACGACCCGAGGAGGATATGGGCATTCGACACGCCCATGTTGAATTGCACACGCCGGTGTTGGACCCGAACATGCCTGGGCTCAGGCCGTGCGCCCATCCGTATACGAATGGAAGGTTGTGCTGAACTTCAATTTAGTCCCTAGCATTTTTTGCACCAACCTCCAATCATTGGACGTAAAATGCCCATCGCGATCACTCACGATGCTGCGAGGCACACCATGCAGTCTGACTATATTATTCACATATAGTTTCGCCAGTCTCTCCACTGAATCATCCTTCCTATATGGAATAAAATGCGACACCTTTGTCAACCCGTCTACGATCACCCAGATGGCGTCGTTCCCCTTCTGCGACCTTGGAAAGCCATGCACAAAGTCCATCGATATTTTGTCAAACTTCCATACCGGAATAGGCAAGGATTTCAAGAATCCTCCAGGCTTTCGGCACTCTGCCTTTACCAAGTCAAAGGTTTGACACTTAGCCACAAACAGTGCCACATCCTTCTTGAGCCCTGACCACTAAAATAGCTTCTTTAGGTCCCGGAACATCTTCGTGCTCCTTGGGTGGATTGAGTACTTAGTATTATGAGCCTCGTACATCAACTCTGCCCGTAGATTTCCCCTGCTTGGGACGCACAAACGATGGTCCTTCCTTAACAGCCCATCCTCAACTGAAAACTGGGAATTTGACCCATCCAATGCTGCATCCATAAGCTCCTTCATGCTACCATCCAACTCCAATGCCTGCCGAACGCGATCAGCCAGGTCATACTGAACTTCCGTACAGTTCAACAATGCTTTAGCGCTATTTTGCTTGTCCACACAACATATCTCAAACGCCTCCAACTCCTGAACTAGCATCTCATCATGAACCGACAACCAGTTGGCTTGGGCGGGAGCCCTGCGACTCAACGCATCCATAACTGCATTACCCTTCCCGGGTACATAATTATTCTTGAACGTATAGTCCCCCAAGAACTCCATCCATCTCCGCTGCCTCATGTTCAGATCATTCTGATCCAACAGGTACTTCAGGCTCTTAAGGTCGGTATAAATATCGACCTTTATGCCGTACAAATAATGTCTCCACAGCTTAAGCGTAAAAATTATGTCCACCAACTCTAAGTCGTGGATCGGGTAATTCCTTTCGTGCACCTTCAGCTGACGCGATCCATACGCAATAATATTTCCATGCTTTAGCAGCACGCAGCCCAAACCACTACCTGAGGCATCACTATAAATCTCGAAGCCCTCGGTCCCACTCAGCGAACTAAGCACTGGAGCCGTGGTCAACCGTCCCTTCAGCTCCTCAAATGCTTGCACGCACACCTGCATCCACAAGAACTTCTGATCCTTCCTTTTCAACTTCGTGAGAGGTAACGCTATCCGCGAGAAGTTCTCTACGAAGCGCCTGTAATAGCCGGCAAGCCCAAGAAAACTACGGACTTCCGCTACCAAAGATAATACAGGCCACTCCCGTATCGCAACCATATTCGTCGGATCCACCGCTATACCTTCCCCACTTACAATATGACCAAGGAATGCTACTAAGGGTAGCCAGAACTCGCATTTGGAGAATTTTGTATAGAGTTCATTCCTTCTCAACGTCTCCAAGACTAGATGCAGATGCTTGAAGTGATCTTCTTCGCACTGAGAGTACACAAATATGTCATCAATGAAGACGATCACAAAACGGTCTAGGTACTCTCAAAACGTCCTGTTCATCAAATCCATAAACACCGATGGCGCATTCGTCAGTCCAAACGGCATGACCGTGAACTCGAAGTGCCCATACCTTGTGTTGAAAGTCGTCTTCGGGATATCACACTCCCTTATCCTCAGCTGATAATACCCATACTTAAGATCCAACTTCGAATATACTGACGATCCGTCTAACTGATCGAAAAGATCATCAATCCTTGGGATCGGGTATTTATTCTTCTCTATTATCTTGTTCAACTCCCTATAGTTGATACACAGTCGCAAACTCCCGTCCTTCTTCTTAATGAAGAAGACCGGTGCGCTCCAAGGTGACGAGCTTGGACGCACATACCCTTGCTCCATCAACTCCTCTAGTTGAACATTCAACTCCGCCATCTCCTTAGGCGCCAACCTATAAGGAGAACGTGACACAGGTTTGGCACATGGCACTAGCTCGATGGTGAAATCAATCTCTTATTGTGGAGGGGCTCTGGGAAGATCACCCGGGAACACGTCGGGGTACTCACATACCACTGGGATACTATCCATAGAGGCCTTAGGCTTTACAGCCTCCACTAACATTAAGAACAACTCTGCTCCAGCACGAACCGCCTTCACCACCTGAAGAGCAGACATCAGCATCTTGCTCGACCCCTTCAATCCCGCAAACATCATCTCCTGCCCAACACCCAACTTGACCTCCTTACGGTTGCAATCGATACAAGCCTTCTGCTCCGAAAGCCAATCCATACCATAGATAACGTCGAACTCTATTAGCGGCAGCAACGATGCTAGCAAGTCGAACACTTGACTTCCAATATGAACCTTTACGGTGCATACTCTGTCCGCACTCATCGAACACCCATTCGGTAGCAACACATCCAACTTGTCCCTCGCCATCGAAGAAGGGGCTCTGATGCGCGATATAAAACTTTCGGACAAAAAGGAGTGTGAAGCTCCCGTATCGAGTAGTGCTCATGCCGGACTATCGCCAATAAGAACAAAGCCTATACAAATAGTATTAAGCTAACTAGAACCGGGTAACAGTATTTAAAGCTAACTTGCTATAAATTAAACCGTACCTGTCACTACGTCAGCCTGTTTGATGGCCTCCTGCTGGCCCAAGTTATAGACTCTCAGTCTAGTCAGAGCATAGTGGGACGCGGTTGACTCCATTGCCTTGCCCTTCTCTTCATAAGTGGTTCCTTGCTTTCTCTTGGACTTCGGACGTCCGCTCCAAAAATCGCGAGCAAAATGCCATGTCTTACCGCAAGTATAACAATCGCCCGGGGTTCGGTTGGTAGTTACCCCCGAGGCACCTGAAGAAGGGGCTGGACCCAACGTCTTAGCCTTCCTGTAGAACCTGCGATACCTAGACTTCGAAGTAGTCGGCACTTTAAACTCCTATTTCTTGCCACCGGATTCCTTCTTTTCTTGAACATTCTTCATGTCCTTTTCGAATGACCGGGCCGAGTTCACCAAGGTCATTAAACCCTGCGCCATAGGCCCCAAAAGTAACAACCTCAAATCATCTCTATAGAAACGGTTCGTTTTGCGCTCCTCATCGGCAAAGGTAGCGCTTGCGTATCATCCCAAAGGAGTTAACTCGTGGAGATACTCGTCCACGGTGCTGTCTCTTTGCACCAACTTTTGAAACTCATTTTCCAACGCGATCCTCTGAGCTGAGGGGAGATATCGAGCCATAAACAACCTCGAAAATTCCACCATAGAGACATCAGCCAACTGCCTTCCCCTTAGGTGGTGTAGCTCCAGCCCTTCCCACCATAACATCACGTCCCCGTCCAGCAAGAACGTCATAATCGTGGTCTTCTGCCAATCTTTAGTCTCCGTTGCTGTCAGCACTCTATTTACTCTCGATAACCAATCCACTGCCTGAGTCGGGGTTACCGTTCCCGAGAACACTAGCGGATGGAAACCCATCACATGCCTAAGTTGTTTCTCAGTTGCTCTCCAAGGCAACTCTGGCTCCACCATCACCTATTCCACCCTCCTAGGCTCTGCCGCATGGAGCGGTACTTGCTCCACAGCAAGAGCAGGCTGCTGCACCTGCCTCACAGACTGCGCATTTATCATTGCAAGTACAGCTTCCGCCACCAATCTAATGGTCTCGGCAGAAGGAGGTGTTGTAGGTGCATCGTTCGGTGCGCTGCTTGCCTCAGAACCTTGCCGTTATGACGGTCCAGCACCACTCTTGGTCACCTATAATCGTGCAAAACACCGATAAGCGACCAAACAATATTGCAAACAACAATTATAGGAACACGCAGGTTCCTCAAACATGTGTATTTCATTCCTAAGTTGACATTCATGGGTTCTTTTCATGTTATAATGATGAAGCACAAACATTTGCTCACCATCCCTTAAAGTGAATTCGCCCACGAATTCATTTAAGCTTGACCGAAACCGGTAGTCTGATACCAAATTGTAACACCCCTATCCGTCACATAGAATATAGCAGTAGGTCCGGCCGGGGCCCGACGCCATATAATACGGACAGACCGGTTGGTTACTTATTGAAACCAATCAACCAATCACAACGTCCTACACAGAGCACCTAGCGGAAGCAATTTATTAAGTTGCAAAGATAAAAGAACCCTGCAAGCATGAATGTCCGCTACAAAAAGCCCATAAGAATGTTTACTACACAAATATTTGCCTTAAGGCCTTACAAAAGTTTGCTCAATAAAAGTGTCTTCCAAACCTCGGCACGCAGGCCGGTCATACATGAGTACATAAGAAAAACACTCAAAATTAGGCCTTCGAGGGCCGGTACAGTAACTTGGGCTTTAGCCCGCTATTTACCGCTCGTCTCCGCAGCACCTGCAAGCAACAATCCACCACACGGTGGTAAACAAAAGCAACGGTCAGCTATGCTGACCAAATTATAACGACCCCGCCCCCAACACGGGGCGGCGATGTTCTTTCCCTGCACATTATTAGCATAACAAAGAAGTAAAGTATAAACACACTTCATCACAGGCGTAGGCACGCACGACCACACACCCCGTGCACTCAGGTCACATTCACGACGAACCGGCCAACATCACGTCAATTTAAGCCAAAAACGTTCCCTTCTCACCACCGACTCTTGGACGGCCAATCATATGAGCATTTTGCCTTCCTGGCATTGGTCACGTCAATTTAAGCCATAGACCGCCAAAGACCCTCATCTATGGCAACGGTTCCACCGAGTGACATAGATCGGGTACGGTTCCGCCTGACCCGTGCTTATACCGCAACGACAATTTAAGCCATATGCGCAGGTCAAGAGCCCCTGAGTCTCGTTTCCATCACACAATTCACATAACCCGGTTATGCTCAAGTTGGCTCCCCGGCCACCATGTTGGCAACATCCTGCATTTGCCCAGTTTTTCGCGTGCACCTTTGAGTTAGTCCCCAAGGCTCCCTGTTGCAATCTACCTCGTAGAAAACCCGAAAAACAACCATTCACACGGATTCTTCTCCGGTTATTATGTAGTGTAACATCACCGATCCAGACCAACTTGTCCGGATATACTTCACACATCATGCATATGTCCGTTTTCGCATACGGACTCTACAAAAAGGGGACTTTACATATCTACCCCAAGGAACGCCTCAACTCATCGCACACTCGCGTGAGAGGGCTTCCTATCCAAAGGAAAAGAGGACTTCACATGTCCTAGGATGAGAATCGATACCCTAGCATTCTTCTTTGCCGACATGGAAATCTATGTGGATGGAAAGCACCGCAATCTCCTTGCCTCTGCAGATCCGAAGTCAGCTCGCGATTTGGAGCTCCGAAGCTCCGCCGGTGACCGGATCTAGCTCTCCCTCTTCCTCCTTGCTCTCCCGTCTCTCTAGCTTTTAGAAAAAGATAAACCAAATGGAAATGAGGGTTTTCAAGCCCTATTCCCAGGTATATCTCCTCAGGAACTGCCCCCAGCCGTTGGATCCTAAACTAAGGAAACGGACGGCCACGATTCAGCCCAAAATTAGAAATCCTGGGCCGAACACGGGTTGCAACACGGCCGTGTTCAGGGCCGTTTCATCCATTCGCCATCGAAACCGACATGTCTCGAAAAGAACACGGGCACCCAACACGCCTGTGTCATGCTTGACACGCCTGTGTCAGCCAGTACACGCCCGTGTCGTCGGGCGTGTCCCCCCCCCCAACGACACAGGTCCAAAACAACCCGAGAACAACACGGCCATGTGACACGCCCGTATCACATGCCGTATGCTAGACACGCCCTGGGACACGCCGGTGTCCCAGGCCGTGTAACTGCCTGAGTACAAAACGTCGCACGACCCGAGGAGGACACGGGCATTCGACACGCCCGTGTCGAATTACACACGCCCGTGTCTGACCCAAACACGCCTGGGCTCAGGTCGTGCGCCCCTCTTTCAATGATCGTTGAGTGTAAGGCTCTGATTGACTGACACGCCCTGGGACACGCCTGTGTCCCAGGCCGTATTCACCCACCCGGACGATTGTTGACTCCAAAATCGTTGACCACGCGACCAACGACGAACCCGAGCACGACACGCCCTGGGACACGCCCGTGTCCCAGGCCGTGTCATGTCTAGCAAAACCCAGATTTGGCTCAAAACACCACCCGTCACTCTTTCGAGTTTCGGGGCATTACACAACTCCTTGTGGTTCTCTCCTGAACCCAAAAAGATAATCCTTAGCTACCCTTTGAGATCAGTTCAGACTGTTAAGTTCTTTTTGAACAACATTTCTTTGATACCACTTGAAATTCTTTATTTCTAGAGTATCTAAACACCTAAAGGTGGGGGGGTAAAAAGGTTTTTGTGTCTTTTACTAACTATCCTTTTTATTTGGTGTGTTGTGATTTAGTTTTATGTTAACTTTCAAGAACACACAACAACACACAAGTATTTATAGTGGTTCCCCAAGGTATGGGTACATCCACTATCCCTCCCACCTTTCTAACTGTGTACAAGACAAACTTCTCCAATCTCAGCTCAATGAGCTTACAACACATATCCCTCTGGATCTCTCAGACTCCTCCAATTCCTACCTCAAGCCCTAGACTCAGAGATATAATCTCCTAAAGCTAAGTAATCTGCACCTGATCACCTACCTCAGACTTTATATAAAGTCTTACACTCGGGCTAGGAGGATAGCCCTACCCTTAGATCCACCACAGAATCCTACCTCAGAGAATAAATCTCCTACAGTTCAGGCACAGAGACCCTAACTCAGATCCACATAAGGATCCTACAACACAACCTTTATATATTAGGCTTACAGCTAAGATCTGTTAAGATCTTACAGAGTATAAGTTTGTTGTTGATGATTGACTCCAAATAAAAGATTATCTGAGTCTTCTCTCTAGACCGAGTGAACCCAGCCCTACTTCTTCTCATCACCAAGGAAATAGATCTTCAGGATGGTTCTGCTTGTGCTGGGAAGAATCTCATAAACTGGGGCTTTTGAAATTGTTGAAGAAGACTAATTGATGTTGCTATTCTTTTCTTATTCTATCAGCTAACCCTGTCTGAAGTTCTCATACTTGTTGTTGATCTCAAGTTGCAGAGCTCTTCTTCTTATTTTTAGGAAGAAGATGAACCAGAGTAATTTTCTCCAAAAGTTCTACCGTAAATAATTTCACGGAACTATGATTTTTTATATCCCGTAAATCCAACGGCTCTTTGCGTAGTAGGATTGGCCAAAAATAGAAATTGCTCCATAACTTTTGTATTTATAACTATACTAAGGGCAAGCAGCACCTTTTGTCTTCTAGCAAGCAAATCCCGCGATATTTGAATTTCTGCAAACGTTAGTATGAATTATCGCTTCTAGACATAGAAAATTCCAGACAGACTTCTCAGGAATTGAGTGAAGCCTTGCCACTGAACGCAAAAGTACTTAGCATAATTCTGCATCTCCAGGCATTGAGTGCATTGAGTGAGCCTTCATTACTCATAGCATTCTATCTTTTATATTCTTAACTGATTAGGCGTCGAGTGAGCCTTCATCACTTGACGCTTCTTGACTTAGTTGAATTGTTTGTCGAGTAGGCGTTGAGTGAACTCTCCTCACTCAATGATTCTGAACTTAGCCTGATTTTTAGTCTGCACCATCTTAGGCTTTGACTGCTTGAGCTTCTATCAATGCTTCTGCTCTTCTGGCATTGAGTGAAGTGAGTTCACTCAACACTTCTTGATTTGGTGTATTTTCTGCTTGTCCAGTAACCAGTCTTCTTCATTTAGGAATTGAGTGAACTGCCTTCACTTAATGTTTCTAGACTTAGCCAGATTTCTTGTTGAGTTAACATTGAGTGAACTGCCTTCACTCAATTCTTCTTGACTTAGCGAGATATCTTGTTGAGTTGGCATTGATTGAACTTCCTTCACTCAACGCTTCTAGACTTAGCAAGATTTATAGTCAGCAACACTGCGACTTTGACTGTATGTAGTTCTCTCAACGCTTTTGCTCTTTTTGCATCGAGTGAACTTCCTTCACTCGACACTTCCGGGCTAAGCCAGATTTCTGCTTTTCCAGTATCTTGTCATAAGTCCATCTGTCATTGTGACTCAGATATCCTGTCTAATCAAGGTATAATAGACAACATGCATAGACTGAACTTGAACATACATCAAATACAATTATGCACTTAGCCTTGATGGTGATGCGTCTTCAAATTCAGGGAACATTGAAGGGCAATATTCTCAACAATAAGTATGTCCAAAGGCTGAAAAAACTCCAATCTGCTATTTGGAACGAGTTAATCTACTCTGTAGCAAAAATTAGAAGTGATCACAGAACGAAATTCTAGTCTGGGGCCACGACATAATTCCGTGGAAGTCAAGGAATCTTTCACGAGTTTTCCTCTCCACATAATACAAAACAAAATGGAGTTGCCGAGAGAAGGAATAAAAGCATGTACAACTATGTTGAATGACATCTTATTGCTAGAGTACTTCTGGGCCGAAGCAGTCAACACAGCTTATCACATCCAAAACAGAGCATTAATTAGCAAGAGCCATCGCAAGACTCCCTATGAACTGTTGAAAGGCACAAAATTGATTGCGTCCTACTTTAGGATCTTTGGAAGAAAATGCTTCGTACTTAACAATGGGAAGTTGAATGTCTTTAGTTTCAAGAGTAGCTAAACCCCTAGAGGGGGGGGGGGTGAATAGGTTTTTAAGTCTTTTTGAACTTTTACTATTTTTAGGTGTGTTGTGATTTAGTTAAACTTAGCTTTCAAGACAATCACAAAAAACACACAAGAATTTTATAGTGGTTACCCAGATTATATGTACATCCACTTTTCCTCCCATCTTTCTAACAGTTTGTTAGATAATGCAACTTCTACAACTCGACTAAGAAGAGCTTAAATCTCCGATCCCTCAGGATCTCTCAGACTTCTTCAAGTCCTACCTCAGGCACAAAGCCCTACCACTAATAGATATAATCTCATACCACTCATGCACAAAGGCCCTACCTCAGACTTTAACTCAAAGTCCTACAACTCAGATCCAAACCTGGATCCTACCTTAGATTCACCACTTTAATCCTACAACTCAGATCTACTTAAAGATACTACACTCAGCCTTTTTATGTTAAGGCTTATACTCAAATAAAAATGATCCTATAGAAGAATAGGGTATGGCTGATGATGTTTGTCACCAGAGCTAGAGTCTCTTTGTCTTCCTTCTTCTAAACAAAGATTATCTCTGTCCTTTCTCCTTCACAGCTTTAAGAATGGTTCTTCAGGAAAGTTCAGCTTTAGCTGTGAAATCTCTATAGCTAGGGTTTGCCTTTGCTGCAACTTGATATTGAAGAACAATAGCTAACTATTTGCACTTTCAGATCAGTGACTTGAAAAACTTCTCCAAGATCTGCAACTTTTTCGAGAGGAAGAAGATGAAGTTCAGTTCTTATCCAAAGGTAAGTTTTAATTTCCTAATTTGATTGCTTTTCTATCCTGCCATCCAACGAATCTTTGAGCATTGCAACCACCATTAGCCTGTAACTGCAACCTTTCTTTAGCATTAAATGCAATACAACAGGAAACGATGCCATTTGTCGTGTACGATAGACTTCCCGCAACATTTGAATTTCTGCTGATGGCAGCACCTGTGGACTTAGTCAAATTCAGATAATTCACTATTGACATTGATTTAAGGCTTGCCACTCAATGCCAAAACACTTAGCCAAATATTTTGTAGCACTAGGTATTGAGTGATCTGTCATCACTCAACAAATATAGACTTTTGTGTTCTAACTGATTAGGCATTGAGTGAACCTTCATCACTCAACGCATTTGGACTTAGCAGATTTTCTCTGAATGGAGTGAGTTCTCTTCACTCAACACTTTCAACATTAGCCTGGCATCTTTCTGAGGCATTGAGTGAACAAATATCCCATCATAGGATTTGTTAGCAAACTTATTTAGGTAAAATTTCCCACAGTTGAGCACATATCATTTGTTTCCAAAGATTCTGAAGTAGGAAAGGTTTGCTTTTCTGCCCTTTATTATCTCATTGGGAGTCTTCTTATGATCCTTAGTGATAGAAGATTTATTGAAGACATGACTTGATGTATTTACTGCCTCAGCCTAAAAATATTCTGGGAGAGATGTGTCACTTAGCAATATCCTGCCAGCTTCTATGAGAGTTCTATTTTTCCTCTCAGCAATCCATTTTTGCTTGGGTGTTCTTGGAGAAGAAAATTCTTGGTGAATCCCTTGTTCTTCATAGAACATTGTCATGCCTTCAGATTGGAATTCAGTGCCATGGTCACTTTTTATTTTGACCACTATAGTGTTTAATTCATTCTAAATTTTCTTGATAAAGGTCCTGAAGATATCAAGGGTTTCAGACTTTTTCTTAAGAAAGAAAACCCAAGTTAAACCTAGAGAAGTTATCAACAACCACAAGGGTATAGACTTTCCTACCTAGATTATGAACTGGCATAGGACCAAACAAGTCCATATACAGGAGGTATAAACACCTCATAGAGTCTTTGACCCCAATGACCTTAAAAGAAGCTTTATTCTGCTTGCCCATATGGCATGCAGAGCATATGCCTTCTTTAACGCATTTCATTTTGGGACCATTCATGACCAACTCTTTACTGAAGAGCTTACTGATGGTCTTATACTTCAAGTGGGCAAGTCTCTTGTGCCATTGAGCATAGTATGAGACTTTTTTATTTTCAACTAGACATTTAGGAGAGTCTTTACTTAAACATAGAAAGTTTAAACAATAAACATTTCCACTCCTAGTGTCAGTCAAGATGACCTCTTGGTCACTTGACCTCTTAATTTGACACTCATCCTTGTGGAATATAATGGCATAGCCAAAATCACAGAGTTGGCTTATGCTTATCAGGTTGTGTTGCAACCCTTTCACATAAGCCACTTTTGAGATTGTGACTATGCCATTGGTAATCATACCATAACCCTTTATGACTCCTCTATTTGAACCACCAAAGATTACTTTAGGTCCATTCTTCACAGGAGTGAAGTCCTTCAGGTTGATTTTTATTCAAGTCATGTACCTAGAGCAACCACTATCCAAGTACCATATAGGAGTATGGGCACTTTGACTATCCTGCAAAACATGATTTAGGTAATGTTAGGACCCCCAATTTATATTGGGTCCTTGGTGCATGTTAGTATGAAATTGAAAATGTGTTCCTACAACTTTTCTAACTTGAAGACTAACACTTGCACAAGGCACAGTTGGATTATGCCATCAAAATAAGGCAAAAGGTCCCACTTTACCACAACACCAACACTCATGGATATTGTATGTTCTTTTCTGAATAGGTATGGTATAGTGCATGTTAGACGCTGACTATCCAGAAGTAAGATTTGCTTCCTTATACTTATTTCTTTCAGCAATAATCTTACCGAAGGAGAGTCTGTCAGTTAAAGAGCTTCGTTTATTTAGAGTCCTACTAGCAGTGGTCTTCTTTACAGAGGACATACTGTTGATGGCCTTAGAAATACCCACGTCAAGCTTGCTGACACACTTGCCCTTGATTTGACTGTATGTTTGGAAAACCTAAGAAAAGTCCACTGCCTTATCCTTAGTGTGGGGGCTGGTGCACCAAACACAAATAATCCATGATTGGTCATTTGAATTTCCTTCTGTGGGGCCTTAAAAGCACTCATCCCCTTGTCATACCTTCCACCATAGCTGTGAACACTTTTGTTCACACTTGTGGATCTTCCATTCAACTAGTGACCATAGATACTTTCTTGGCCATACCTGTTTGATGGTAACATTACTTTCTTAAATGAAATGGGAGACTAAATTGGAGCTTCCCCTTTCTTATTGGAATGGCCACCCCTAGGGTTAGCTTTGAATCCCAAACCACCCTTCTTACCCTTTTGAGAGGAGAAGGAGTCTATTATGGGTAGCACAGTATTGGGCTTTGAAAAAGTAGCCACAATCCTTTTCTCCCTTTTGATCTTCTCTTCAAGATACAAGATGATCTTGTTCTTATTGTTAATGGTCACAATTTGGATGATTGAGATGTCCTTTAGTTGACTGACTTCCCTTATTTTCTAATCTAGAAAAGATGCTGACTCAAACTACTGGGAAGCAGCTAGCTATAAGGAGATAATTTCCTCAGCCTGTTTCTTGGTGAACTTCTTGCTTCTCTTCAAAGCATCCAAAAGAGCATCATACTTGTCAATCAATTGAATGACATCTTCCTCTAATTCTGACCAGTCTTCACCACAGGATGAGGATGCATCAGAATTGGGACTTATCTCATAGTCTTAACTAGAAGAGGAGCTAGACAGTGAGCAAACCTTATCTAGATCTGGATGATCTTGGCTGGATTCATCATCAGTCAAGGCCCTTAGCCCATAACTGCTATTGATATCTCCATCCTCCTGAGTGTCACTGTTTGAATGTGATAGAGGGGCTCTGATACCTATCCTTGCAACAGGATAGTCTTCTTCTTCATTAGCAACATCAACAAATAGCCTAATATAGGCTTCTTCTTCTTCAGAGTCTAAATAAGATGATTCACTCTTACTCTAGCTCTTTTCATTCTTGGTAATGAAGGTCTTTTCCTTCTTTCCATTATGTTGGAGGTGGTGCTTCTTCTCACAATTCTCCTTTGTCTTGACAGGACAGTCAGCTATAACATGCCCTGGCTTGCTGCAGCAATAACAAACAACTTTAGAAGAAAACTATTTACTGGGTTTTGAATTATACCTATCTCCTTTGGAGAACTTCTTTTCAAGATGGTAGTGATCCTTCTTATAATGAGAGGAGGAGGATGGCATGTCCCTCCATTGTTTCCTCTTTATCATCTTCTTAAATTTCTTAGGGAAGACAACAAACTCTCCATCAGACATATTGTGGTCTGAGATGCTTGGTTTAGTGATGTCTGAGTCAGCAGGCCTCCTTGGAGGAGAAGCAATTCTCTCCTTGCTCTTCTTGGATCCCTCAGCCTTGAAGGACACTTCTTTCTTCTTGGCCTGTGATCTACTGATGGTATCCTCCTCCTTTCTGGCAGATAACTGCATCTCATAGGAGAGTAACTTTCCAAACAATTTATGAGGGGGAGTTTCAGCTAGCTTTTCCACCTCCTTGATGGCACAGATCTTAGTGTCCCAGTCCCTGGTTAGAGATCTAAGGAACTTGGCATTCATCTCATAATTGTTGAAGACCCTCCCATAGGTCCTCAGCTCATTTACTATTCTGAAGAATTTTTCATAGCATTCAGTTATGCTATCCTTCTTGGTCTGCCAGAAGGCTTCATAATCCTGATTAAGCAGGGATTTCATGTCATCCCTGACTTCTTCAGTCCCTTCCATGAAGACCACTAATGTATCTGAAATATCCTTGGAAGTTCTGTAGTGGACAAGGTTGTGTAAAGTTGAATCATCAATGAAACTTACTATTATGTTCTGTGCCCTCTTATCCATGGTTGCTAATAAGACCTCATCCTTGGTCATTTTAGAATACTTCTTAGGTGTCTGGACAATTGCATCTAGAACTGAGACCTTCATGGCGATGAAAGGTCCCTCTTGAACTGTTATAAAAATTACTTTAGGTCCATTCTTCACAGGAGTGAAGTCCTTCAGGTTGCTTCTTGTTCCAGTCATGTACCTAGAACAACCACTGCCCAAGTACCATATAGGAGTATGGGCACTTGGACTATCCTGCAAAACATGATTTAGGTAACATTGGGACCCCAATTTATATTGGGTCCTTGGTGCATGTTAGTTTGAAATTAAAAATGTCTTCCTACAGCTTTTCTGACAGGAAGACTAAAACTTGCATTTGGCACAGTTGGATTATGCCATCAATCTAAGGCAAAATTTCCCACTTTTCCATATCACCAACACTCATGGATATTATATGTTCTTTTCTGAATGTGTATGGTAGAGTGCATGTTATCTACTGATTGTCTAGAAGGAAGAGTAGCTTCCTTATACTTGTTTCTTTTAGCAACAATCTGACTGAAGGAGAGTCTGTCAGTTAAATACCTTTGTTTATTTAGAGTCCTACCAGTAGTGGCCTTCTTTACAGATTACATACTATTGTTGGCCTCAAAAATACCCAAGTCAGGATTGCTGATAGACTTGCCCTTGGTCTGAGTGTATGTTGGGAGAACTTGAGAAAAGGCCACTACCTTATCCTTGAGTGTGGGGACTAGTGCACCAAACATTAATGGTCCATGATGGGTCATTTTAATTTCCTCATGTGTGGCCTTAAAATCACTCATCCCCTTGCCATACCTTCCACCATAGCCGTGAAAATTTTTGTTCATACTTGTGGATCTTCCATTCAACTAGTCACCATGATACTTTCTTGGTCATACCTGTTTGATGGTAACATTACTTTCTTCAAAGAAATGGGAGACTGAATTGGATCTTTGCCTTTCCTATTAGAATGGCCAACCCTAAGGCTAACTTCGAATCCCAATCCCTTCTTACCCTTTTGAGAGGAGGACTCAATTTTGGGTAGCACGACATTGAGCTTTGAATAAGTAGCCACAATCCTTTTCTCCCTTTGGAGCTTCTCTTCATGATCCAAGATGATCTTGTTTTTATTATTAATGGTCACAATATGGATGATTGAGATGGCCTTTAGTTGACTGACTTCCATCAATTTTTATTCTAGCAAAGATGCTGACTCAGACTGCTGGGAAACAACTAGCTATAAGGAGATAATTTCCTCAGCCTATTTCTTGGCTAAATTATGCTTCTCTGTAAAGCATTCAGAAGAGCACCATACTTGTCAATCAAATGATTGTCATCTTCCTCGGATTCTGACACATATTCATCACAGGATGAGGATGAATTAGAATTGGGACTTGTCTTATAGTCTGAACCAGAAGAGGAGCTGGACAGTAAGTATACCTTATCTGGACCAGGCTGATCCTTATTGGATTCATCATAAGACAAGGCCATTAGCCCTTAAATGTTGTGAATATCTTTTTCCTCCTCAGTGTCTGTAAGACCCCCTTTTTTTTTTATTTCTTTTTCAACCACCGGGGTCTTATGCCCAGAACCGCCGCTTTGCGGTGACACCTTCGCACCCGGGAAGGTCGTCACTCCAACGCGTCGATTCTGCCGGCCTTTTCGATCAAAATGAGTAGCAAGCAAGAGAGAAGCAAGTCCACCAAAAGAGAATATCACATATAATAAAACTCCACGAAGGGAGTGTCCACAAAAAAACATCAGAGTACTATAAATGCGGGCTTATGCCCGATACATCATGTCCTCACTACAACATCACTCATGCGGAAGCGAAACAAAAACTACTCAGAGTCGAGACTCACGGTCCCGGCTGTATGATCTCCGGAGCTAGACTGCCCCATCTCCAGGCGCACCGATCTCTGGGGCTGCTCCTCCATGCTGGGCTCCACGATCCCCTAAATGATGCGGTTCGAAAACCGTTAGTCATAAAGACTAAGCCCTATCATCCCCTACCCCTTCCCCCATGGCCCCTAGGTACCGAGCGGAGAGGAAGAAAGGGGGGACATATTTGTGGAGAATAAAAGTAAACAGGTGACAGTGGACGTAATCTAGCAAGTTGTATTCGGTGAGCAGTTAATATGAATGTTATAATAGGTCTAGCAGTAAGAAAAGCAATTATATGAATTTAAACCTTCACTTATGCGAGGACACATAAGCAAAAGGGATCTTTTGCAAGGCTCCCATCGTATAAGTGTCCCATACCACTTATACCTTGGTGTGTCGGTTATCAAACAGCAATGGTTGTTATATATTGAAATTAACCTTTGGTTTATAAACTTGCCCACACAAGCTTATAGACCAAGGGGTCGTTTTGCAGGTCCTAATGTATAAGCGTCCCATACCACTTATACTTTAGGTGTCAGGGTTAAATGAATCGATTATGCTATGACATGCTAGTGGGTATGATGAAACATGCAAGTGCAACTCACACACCCGACTCTGTGCACACAGACCTTTAGTTCCCCCTTTTGGAGCCGTTACCTCCCAGGATACCTCCGTAGTGGTGGACGGAAGCGGTGGGTTGGGCCTCGCCCACCTCAAAACCAGTAAAAGCACCACTGGTCTGACCTATCGTACGCCTCAATGCTTGGTGCACTAAACGGACGCCTGCGTACTCTTGCCGGCTGGTGCACCGGACTTCTGTTGGCGAAGTGCTAACCACCTCGCCGAGTCAACGATATCGGTGTCGGTGCAATCGAACTCCCCAATATCGAAAAACCCACCACCTTAATTTTTCCTATCTTATGCACATGCAAGTTTATACGAAAACACACCAAACCGAGCCGAAGCTCCCCGGACCAAAACGTCCGTCTCCAAACCAACCGAGCCGAAGCTCCCCGGACCAAAATGTCCGTCCCAAATCAACCGAGCCGAAGCTCCCCGGACCAAAACGTCCGTCCCAAACCAACCGAGCCGAAGCTCCCCGGACAAAAACGTCCGGCCCAAACCAACCGAGCCGAAGCTCCCAAAAAAACTCCCTGTGCCAACCGTGTTTGTGAAAGGTGCAGCCCTAGTTACTAAGTTACTCTTGTCGGTTTGTTATTGCAGTTTACGTTAGCCTAGGACTGCCCCCGGTATTCCTCGTGAAGGGCTCTCAAGGGGCACTAGGAACCAAGGCGGCGGCATTACGGCCCGAAGTTCCCTTTCGCAAGACACTTATTATTATTGGTTTATCTCCCTTAGCCTGATTCCCTTCTCATATTACGATAGACTATCCTAGGGTAATTTTTAACCTTCCTCTCTTCGGGAAAAGCGATCTTTTGCCGAACCCGAGCACCTCTTAACTCTAGCTATCACCACTTCTCGCTACTCTTTATATCTTCCTATTGCGTTTCCCTCCACATTTCCACCCAGACAAAATGTTTAACTCCAATGACTTCCTCAGATCATGTCCTATTGTATTTCACAAATTGCTATATGCAGACCGACCTAGGCTACATGTCGAACCGATTATGCAACGATCCATTACTCATCCAAATGCCCTAAATTATTTACTGGAGACTTACCATGATATAAATGACCTAAGTCCAGAAAATGGAAATTTTCCAAATTTATTTGGCATTTAATTAAATTCCTCGAAAATCCCAAGGGCTACCGGTTTGAAATGAACTACCCTAAGTTCTCATGCAAGATATCCAGCAAATTTATGATAAATACTAGGTTATCTCAATAGGTTAAATCCTAAGTATCATAATTTTTCTATCATTAAAAGGGCATGAAAACTATTTTAGAAATAATATCTAACTTCTGTTGTTTATGAATCAAGTACAGAAAATATTCTTCCAAAAATTATAAATAATTTATGCCATGCAGATAAAGGCCTAAAATTAGCACTGGCCAAGTCTCATAATTTTCCAGCAAGTATTTTATCCATAATTAATTTTTAAACATAAGAGCCCTTTCTATCATCTGTGAATAAAGTACTAGATTTACTCAACATAAAATTCTATGAAAATCCAGAGATCAATGTTCTACTAGTCAAGATCTAAATCCAGAATTTTAACGGATTATAATTAATTTAAAGCCTCCAAATAATTGAAACAACAAGTCGGGCAAATAATCCTTTAACACATGAAGTATAATAATTATCAATCATAAAATTCCAGGAAAATTATCATAAGTCTAAAACATCCTAAAACTCACTCCTCCCGAGTTTCATAATTTTTGGATTAGATTTAGTGCTTAAAATATCTAAAATACATATTAATCCTAAACCAAAATCTCAACTTCCGAGGTACCTAATTACCTCCAATGCCTTCACCATTTCAACCAGAGAGTTTTCAGCATATCATGCCACTCTCCTCCAAATTTCAAGGGCATACAAGAGCTTTTGCTCTTATGTCCTTCACAAACCTCAAACTACCACACACTGGGTTTGAGCCGATCTCTTAGGGTAAAATCCACCCTAATCCACACCATGTTACCCAAGAGGGTAGACATAGACTTAACAAATCAGTGGCCACAACTTCAGCCTCTTTTGAGGAGATTTGTCCACTCCATTTCCAATTGTACTTTTCCCCAAAGTACCCCTCACCAAGACCTATCTAGGACTTGATACTTCCCTATTCAAAACTCGACCAATTGAGTTGAAATTTTGTACAGATCTTAACATTGATGCCAGGGACCACCACCCAAAATTTGGGGGAGTTTGGACTTAATTTCATCTCCTAATTAATTTTATAATGTTTATTAAAATTTTACAAAAACTTTAGGCAAAAGTTCTCCAAAAATTCTCATTTTTGGACAGCCTCTTGACATACATATTATAGACCTCCAGCCAAAATTTCAAGTCATTTGGACATGTTATGAACCATGGGCAACCATTTCAATTTCTGGTTAGCCTAGGTCTTGATCCCACCAAAATGAGTGTTGTGGTCAAACCACTCACCCAAATTGAATAAAATCAATTTTAAATTAAAGTAGACCCAGAGGGCTACAACTTTTGTGACTGGTCATTTTTCCTAATTCGGCCTCTAAGTACCTCGTTTTGCAGCCTCAAAATATATTTAAATAATCTATTTTTCCATTATGTAATATATAATAATCTACGTATTATAATATTGGTTCTACTGTTCATCTTCTTCATGAACCCGAAAACAGACAGAAAACCATTTTTCCTGTATGCATTCCGTGATCCGTCGCCGGCAGTCCGGTCACTTCCCTGGCCAGCCACCACCACCACCACCTCCGTTGAGGCGATGGCTAGCGGTCGGCGGTGGTTTGGCCGCCGGAGGTGGCGTTTTCCGGCGAACTCAAAAATACCATTTACATGGTTTTGCCATGAAAACGAGAGACGGGTCCGGCTCCGTTAAGCGCGAACCTCCTTTTTAAGAATCCTAAGATCTACCCATGAAAGAGAAGGAGCAGAGGAGGACCTTGTTCGCGGTTTGAAGGCGATAAGAACGACGGGGTGCCATGGCGCGGAGGTGGCATTGCTGAACTTCTCCTACAGCAAGAACACGGATCTGATCCGATTACTTGAGCGTGTAACCTTCTCCTCTTGCCCCAAGTGGGCTTTTATAAGTCAGAAAGTGGGAAGATGAATGGGTAAAACCTTAATGTCCATGAAGGCTCCTCCCCTTAACGCTTCGGTTATGATGCAGGGCAACGCTGGAAAACGAAGAGGTGTTCGCCAGGTGGTGATTTCCTATTGGACCAACATTTTCCTTATTTATTTAAATAATTAAGGAAGGAAACGACCCATAAATACTCCTGGTGTAACTTCCCACACCCGCATTTATTTCCACGCGTGTTAGAATAATTTCGGCCCTGAACCGTCGTTTCGGCCAATGTCACGGGCGTGACATATAGGTCACGGGCGTGACAGGCCCGGATAGCCAATTCTGGGCTCGACGATCGTCGAACTGAGATCGACGATCGTCGAAGGATGGTCACGGGCGTGACACTTGGGTCACGGGCGTGACAGGCCCGGGTGGTTAATTCTAGGCCGACGATCGTCGATTTGAGATCGACGGTCATCGAATGGTGGTCACGCCCTAAGTCACGGGCGTGACACCTAGGTCACGGGCGTGACACCTAGGTCACGGGCGTGACAGGCCCGAACGGAAATTTCTGAGGTCGACGAGCGTCGAACTGAGCTCGACGGTCGCCGAAGGCTGGTCACGCCCTAGGTCACGGGCGTGACACTTATGTCACGGGCGTGACATGCCCGGGCTGCAAGGTCGACGATCGTCTCACGACGATCGACGATCGTGGGAGGAGTCACGCCCTTAGTCACGGGCGTGACACCTTGGTCACGGGCGTGACATGCCCAGGCAGCACGTTCGACGATCGTATCGTGGAGATCGACGATCGTCGAAGTAGTCACGCCCAAGTCACGGGCGTGACGGGTCGGTCACGGGCGTGACCAACCCGTGACCCGAAAATATTGATCGCTTTATTTCAATTTTTGGGCTTCCTAGGTTTTTGTCACAACTAACCGACTCTTAGGGGTCTAGCCGTAAATGGGATGTTACAATTCTCAATAAACAAAACAAAAATTTCGTCCCCGAAATTGAGGTTGAACCTACGGGGATTTCTATCGGAATAAATTAAACTTGTAACATCCCATGCGATCTTTCTATTGGGTTCAGGCGACTGTTCGTTTGAATACTAAGACAATCTCCCCCAATAAACAAAAGATTAGCCCCTACCTTTCTGATTAAGTGCGCATGCCTAGGTCCTAGATTTTCCTTATCTAGTCTTAACAGTCCAAAACAAGAAGGCAATCTATTGTATACCGAGAGGTGGTGAGATGTACCTGACTGAACAACTCCGGGTATCTTTGCCTCATCAGATCCTGCGGTTCCCAGGTGTGCTCCTCCTGACCGTGGTTTCTCCACAGAACCTTGACTAAGGGGATCTTCTTGCGGCGCAAGATCCGTACTCCTTTGTCGTCGATCCGAACCGGCTCCAAGTGAACAGATCGGTCTGAAGCTACCGACCCTTCTGTAGTCAAAATCAGCTGTTCCGGGCGTAGTAGAGCCCTTCTCAGCGAAGAAATGTGGAAGACGTCATGTAAAGCTGCCAGCTCTGGTGGCAACTCTAGCCTGTAGGCTAGGGGTCCGATCCGCTCCAGGATCCGGTAAGGGCCCATATACCTAGGGCTGAGCTTCTTCCTCCGACCGCGCACCCATGAGACTCCGTGCATGGGCCGAATCTTCAAGAACACTTGATCTCCTACCCGAAACTCCACCTGACGATGTCGGGCGTCATAGTATTTAGCCTGTCTGCTCTGCGCCTCCAACATTCTATCTCTGATCAGTCTCACCTGAGCCTCAGTGTCTTCAACAAAATCCGATCCCAAAACCTTCGGATCCTCGTCCTGAACCCAAGAAAGCGGGGTTCTACATTTTCTTCCATACAAGGCTTCATATGGTGCCATCCTGATGCTGGACTGGTAGCTATTATTATAGGAGAACTCGACCAACGGTAACATCTTCTCCCACGGCTCCCCTCGGTCCAGTATACACAGTCGTAGTAAATCCTCCAAGGTCCAGTTGGTTCGCTCTGTCTGCCCGTCCGTCTGAGGGTGGAAGGCCGTGCTAAAAGTCAACCGGGTGCCCAAATATGCCTGCACTGACCGCCATTCCCTGGATGTAAACCGTCCATCGCGGTCCGACACTATCGTCCGGGGCACGCCATGATATCGGACATACTGCTCCACAAACTTCCGTACCAACACTCCCACCGAGTCATCCTTCCTGATCGGTACAAAGCGGGCCACCTTCGTCAGCCGATCGACAATCACCCAAATCGAGTCGTTCCCCGTCCGAGACCGGGGAAGACCATGTATAAAATCCATCGCTATATCGTCAAACTTCCACTCCGGCACCGGGAGTGGCTACAACAATCCTGCGGGGTTCCTGCACTCCGCCTTCACCAACTGATATGCTTCGCAATGGGTCACGAAGTACGTAATGTCCTTCTTCATGCCCGGCCAATACATCATCTTCTTCAGATCAGCGGTCATCTTTGTGATCCCCGGGTGCACAGAGTACCGGCTGCAATGCGCCTCCGTCATAATATCCTCTCGGATCTGTCCTCCTGCGGGTATATATACTCTGCCTCTGAAATGTAGCAGACCATCTCTCAGGGAATAATCTCCTGTCGAACCCTCCTCCAAGGCTTGGAACATCGGCTCTGCCCACGCATCTGTCCTCTGTCCGTCCCGAATGTGATCCCAGATATCGTCTATGGCCACCATCGACGTCAGATACTCCCTATATAGCTCTGGATCATCCTCGGACACTAGGGATATCTGCATATCTCTGAATGACCGGACTAGCTCCATGGACATAACTTGGGGCCCAGCTTCGGAAGTGGCCGCTCTCCGACTCAACGCGTCGGCCACCATGTTTGCCTTCCCTTGATGGTAATGCATCTCATACTGGTAATCTGCTAAGAACTCCACCCAGCGCCTCTGCCTGATATTCAGCTCCTTCTGCGTGTCCACGTATTTCAAGTTCTTGTGATCGGAGAAGATATCGCAGTGGACTCCATAAAGATAATGATGCCAGACCTTCAGAGCAAAAACGACCGCTCCCATCTCGAGGTCGTGCACCGGGTAGTTCCTCTCATGGGTCTTCAGCTGGCGGGAGGCATATGCTATGACATGTCCGTTCTGCATCAGCACCGCTCCCATCCCTTGGTATGATGCGTCGGTATACACCTGGAATCCTTCCTTTCCAGATGGAAGGGCCAGAATAGGGGCTGAGATGAGTCGGTCCTTCAGCTCCTGGAAAGCTGCCTGGCACTGCGGGGTCCAAACGAAAGGTGCCTCCTTCTTTGTCAAAGATGTGAGGGGGAGGGCAATTTGAGAGAACCCCTCCACGAACTTCCGGTAGTAATCGGCAAGTCCCAAGAAACTGCGTACATCGGTGGCTGTCTTCAACTGCGGCCAATCTCGAACTGCCCGAATCTTTGCCGGATCCACTGCCAACCCGGCTCCGCTGATAATGTGGCCCAGAAAAGCCACCTCCTTCAACCAAAACTGACACTTGCTGAATTTTGCGTAAAGGTGATGCTCCCGCAACCTCTCCAAAGTCAGTGCCAGATGCCGAGTGTGCTCCTCCTCCGTCCTAGAGTAGATCAGGATGTCGTCTATGAATACTATGACGAACACATCCAAGTAGGCCTCGAAAACCCGGTTCATGAGACTCATGAACGCCGACGGAGCATTCGTGAGCCCGAAGGGCATCACGGTGAACTCATACAGGCCATATCTACTACTGAAGGCCGTCTTCGGGATATCCTCCTCCTGGATCCGTAGCTGGTAGTATCCTGACCTCAAGTCCAGCTTCGAGAAATAATGGGCTCCCTCCAGCTGGTCAAACAATTCGTCTATCCGTGGGAGCGGATAGGTATTCCGGACGGTCAGCCTGTTTAGTGCTCGATAATCGATGCACAGGCGGAGTGTCCCATCCTTCTTCTTCACGAATAGGACCGGTGCTCCCCATGGCGAGGAACTCGGTCTAACAAATCCTGCCTCAACCAATTCCTACAACTGAGTCCGAAATTCTGCCAACTCCTTTGGGGCCATTCGATAAGGGGCCCTAGACGCCGGCTTGGCCCCCGGCATAAGCTGTATCCGAAATTCCTGCTCTCGGTGTGGAGGTAGTCCTGGCAGTTTCTTTGGAAAGATGTCAGCGAAATCTCGCACCACCGGGATGTCTGTCACAGACTCCTTGACTTCCTCCATCTCAAATAGAATCTGATAGACCTCCTCTCCCTGCAGATGGGCCTTAACGGCCTGTACCGAAGATAAGAGTATACAAGAGACAGGTCTTATACCTTCGATGGTAATGAAAGAGTCCCCGTGTCTCACGGTGATCCTCTTCGCCTGGCAGTCAATCTGGCATGGTTCTAGTGCAGCCATACCATGCTCAGGATCAGGTCGTAGTCCGTCAGCTTCAAAATCGTCGCTGGAGCCTCGAATGCCTTTCCACCAATTTCTGCCTCCATATTACAGTGATCCGTGGTAAGGAGCTCAGATCCATCCGGTAGTCGCACCCTCATCCTCGAGCCCATGAACCGCTCCACACCTTCTAGTCCTTCTACGAACGTCTCCGACACGAAGGAGTGGGTAGCTCCAGTATCAAAAAGTGTGCGGGCAGGCTTGCCGCTGATGAAGACTATACCTGGGGTGATTAAATATCTTAGGGTTCTATAAAGAATTTTCTTTCCTTGTTAATCTATCTAGTGCGGTTCTGAGTTTTAACAACTTAAAGGGAAATTCTATGAAAATGAAGAAGCATAGCAGCGTACCTGCGATGACCTGCTCCGGATTCCGAGGCTGCGCAAGGTCCAAAGCATATACCTGCTCTCTTCCTTGTCTACGATCTCCCCCCTAGTATCCTCGACTGCGGCCGCGTCCTCGACCTCCGTAATACTGAGCTGGTGGGCCGCCCTGATGTGCTGGATGTGGTGCCCCCTCATGGGGCAGTTCCTCCGAATGTGCCCAATCTGATGACAAAGAAAACACTCTGGTGGGGGATACGCCATTCCCCCGGGTCTCGGCATCTCCTGCATCCGAAGAGGGGGAGGGGCTAATACCACCTGTTCCCTCGGCTCCTGCCTCACGTCCTGACGAGGCTGGTCCTCCGTCCTCCTCCCCTCTGGTACAGCACCTAGCCGCTGGTCATTTCTACCTCTCCGTCCCTGATCCTCTGCTGGCCGTTTCCGGCCCCGGGTGGCATGCCAATCTGCCTCAATCCTTTTGGCCATCTCCAAGATCCGGGAGATGGGCCTGTCAGATACAAACAACAGAGCCTCCCTCAAGTCCTCCCGCAGGCCCTTATAGAACCTCCTGATATACCCTGCCACGTCCAGCTGGTAGGAATCTGCGTATCGAGCCAGATGGTCAAACTCTCGATGGTACTCCACCACGGTCCGGGTACCCTGCTTCAACTGTAAGAACCGCTCCTTGAAATCATCCCTAGCCGACTGCGGAACGAAATGCTCCAGCACAGCGGCCCTGAACTCCTCCCAGGTAACCTCTGCAACCTCCCTGTCGGCAAATGTCATGTCCAACAGCGTCTTCCACCACCTCTTTGCATGGGACTCCAGGCAGGAGACAACCAGAGCCACCCTCTCCTCCCAGGGACACTGTATCCCGGTCAGCATCTCGTACATGATATCTAGCTACTCTTCCGTCCGAACAGCCGACTCTGTCCCCAAGTAGGACGGGGGAGCCAGTCCTCGGAAGATGCTTAGCTAGTTGGCCCCCGGATTTGGCTGCGGGGTCGGAATCTGCTGGGCCCTGAAGGCCTCCAGGATGGCAGTCAGGGTCTGTCCCGTGTCTGACGGAAGGAAAGGAGTGGGGGCCGGTGGGGGTGGCGCAACATCCTGAGCCTGTTGAACTCCACCTTGTGGCGTAGTCCGTGCTGGAGGCTGCGTAACAAAAACACACGCTGAGAAAACGTTCAAATATTACATAAAGGTGGACAATTTATATGTGATCCCCATATGGGCACACCACTGCTTCCGCTGCTTAGTTTGTCCCCAAACTAAACTCGAGCGGGGGTGACCCAGGGTTTGTGGACTGCTACTTCCTTCTGATCGATGTTTCCCTCTGATACCACTTGTAAGACCCCCCCTTTTTTTTTATTTCTTTTTCAACCACCGGGGTCTTATGCCCAGAACCGCCGCTTTGCGGTGACACCTTCGCACCCGGGAAGGTCGTCACTACAACGCACCGATTCTGCCGGCCTTTTTGATCAAAATGAGTAGCAAGCAAGAGAGAAGCAAGTCCACCAAAAGAGAATATCACATAAAATAAAACTCCACGAAGGGAGTGTCCACAGAAAAACATCAGAGTACTATAAATGCGGGCTTATGCCCGATACATCATGTCCTCACTACAACATCACTCATGCGGAAGCGAAACAGAAACTACTCAGAGTCGAGACTCACGGTCCCGGCTGTATGAACTCCGGAGCTAGACTGCCCCATCTCCAGGCGCACCGATCTCTGGGGCTGCTCCTCCATGCTGGGCTCCACGATCCCCTAAATGATGCGGTTCGAAAACTGTTAGTCATAAAGACTAAGCCCTATCATCCCCTACCCCTTCCCCCATGGCTCCTAGGTACCGAGCGGAGAGGAAGAAAGGGGAGGACATATTTGTGGAGAATAAAAGTAAACAGGTGATAGTGGACTTAATCTATCAAGTTGTATTCGGTGAGCAGTTAATATGAATGTTATAATAGGTCTAGCAGTAAGAAAAGCAATTATATGAATTTAAACCTTCACTTATGCGAGGACACATAAGCAAAAGGGATCTTTTGCAAGGCTCCCATCGTATAAGTGTCCCATACCACTTATACCTTGGGGTGTCGGTTATCAAACAGCAATGGTTGTTATATATTGAAATTAACCTTTGGTTTATAAACTTGCCCACACAAGCTTATAGACCAAGGGGTCGTTTTGCAGGTCCTAATGTATAAGCGTCCCATACCACTTATACTTTAGGTGTCAGGGTTAAATGAATCGATTATGCTATGACATGCTAGTGGGTATGATGAAACATGCAAGTGCAACTCACACACCCGACTCTGTGCACACAGACCTTTAGTTCCCCCTTTCGGAGCCGTTACCTCCCAGGATACCTCCGTAGTGGCGGACGGAAGCGGTGGGTTGGGCCTCGCCCACCTCAAAACCAGTAAAAGCACCACTGGTCTGAACTATCGTACGCCTCAACGCTTGGTGCACTAAGCGGACGCCTGCGTACTCTTGCCGGCTGGCATACCGGACTTCTGTTGGCGAAGTGCTAACCACCTCGCCGAGTCAACGATATCGGTGTCGGTGCAATCGAACTCCCCGATATCGAAAAACCCACCACCTTAATTTTTCCTATCTTATGCACATGCAAGTTTATACGAAAACACACCAAACGGAGCCGAAGCTCCCCGGACCAAAACGTCCTTCTCCAAACCAACCGAGCCGAAGTTCCCCGGACCAAAACGTCCGTCCCAAACCAACCGAGCCGGAGCTCCCCGGACCAAAACGTCCGTTCCAAACCAACCAAGCCGAAGCTCCCCGGACCAAAACGTCCGTCCCAAACCAACCGAGCTGAAGCTCCTAACAAACTCCCTGTGCCAACCGTGTTTGTGAAAGGTGCAGCCCTAGTTACTAAGTTACTCTTGTCGGTTTGTTATTATAGTTTACGCTAGCCCAGGACTGCCCCCGGTATTCCCCGTGAAGGGCTCTCAAGGGGCACTAGGAACCAAGACGGCGGCATTACGGCCCGAAGTTCCCTTTCGCAAGGCACTTATTATTATTGGTTTATCTCCCTTAGCCCGATTCCCTTCTCATATTACGATAGACTATCCTAGGGTAATTTTTAACCTTCCTCTCTTCGGGAAAAGCGATCTTTCGCCGAACCCGAGCGCCTCTTAACTCTAGCTATCACCACTTCTCGCTACTCTTTATATCTTCCTATTGCGTTTCCCTCCACATTTCCACCCAGACAAAATGTTTAACTCCAATGACTTCCTCAGATCATGTCCTATTGTATTTCACAAATTGCTATATGCAGACCAACCTAGGCTATATGTCGAATCGGTTATGCAATGATCCATTACTCATCCAAATGCCCTAAATTATTTACTGGAGACTTACCATGATATAAATGACCTAAGTCCAGAAAATGGAAATTTTCCTAATTTATTTGGCATTTAATTAAATTCCTCGAAAATCCCAAGGGCTACCGGTTTGAACATGAACACCCCTAAGTTCTCATGCAAGATGACCAGCAAATTTATGATAAATACTAGGTTATCTCAATAGGTTAAATCCTAAGTATCATAATTTTTCTATCATTAAAAGGGCATGAAAACTATTTTAGAAATAATATCTAACTTCTGTTGTTTATGAATCAAGTACAGAAAATATTCTTCCAAAAATTATAAATAATTTATGCCATGCAGATAAAGGCCTATAATTAGCACTGGCCAAGTCTCATAATTTTCCAACAAGTATTTTATCCATAATTAATTTTTAAACATAAGAGGCCTTTCTATCATCTGTGAATAAAGTACTAGATTTACTCAACATAAAATTCTATGAAAATCCAGAGATCAATGTTCTACTAGTCAAGATCTAAATCCAGAATTTTAACTGATTATAATTAATTTAAAGCCTCCAAATAATTGAAACAACAAGTCGGGCAAATAATCCTTTAACACATGAAGTATAATAATTATCAATCATAAAATTCCAGGAAAATTATCATAAGTCTAAAACATCCTAAAACTCCCTCCTCCCGAGTTTCATAATTTTTGGATTAAATTTAGTGCTTAAAATATCTAAAATACATATTAATCCTAAACCAAAATCTCAACATCCGAGGTACCTAATTACCTCCAATGCCTTCACCATTTCAACCAGAGAGTTTTCAGCATATCATGCCACTCTCCTCCAAATTTCAAGGGCATACAAGAGCTTTTGCTCCTATGTCCTTCACAAACCTCAAACTACCACACACTGGGTTTGAGCCGATCTCTTAGGGTAAAATCCACCCTAATCCACACCATGTTACCCAAGAGGGTAGACATAGACTTAACAAATCAGTGGCCACAACTTCAGCCTCTTTTGAGGAGATTTGTCACTTCATTTCCAATTGTACTTTTCCCCAAAGTACCCCTCACCAAGACCTATCTAGGACTTGATACTTCCCTATTCAAAACTCGACCAATTGAGTTGAAATTTTGTATAGATCTTAACATTGATGCCAGGGACCACCACCCAAAATTTGGGGGAGTTTGGACTTAATTTCATCTCCTAATTAATTTAATAATGTTTATTAAAATTTTACAAAAACTTTAGGCAAAAGTTCTCCAAAAATTCTCATTTTTGGACAACCTCTCGACATACATATTATAGACCTCCAGCCCAAATTTGAAGTCATTTGGACATGTTATGAACCGTGGGCAACCATTTCAATTTCTGGTTAGCCTAGGTCTTGATCCCACCAAAATTACTGCTGTGGTCAAACCACTCACCCAAATTGAATAAAATCAATTTTAAATTAAAGTAGACCCAGAGGGCTACAACTTTTGTGACTGGTCATTTATCCTAATTCGGCTTCTAAGTGCCTCGTTTTGCAGCCTCAAAATATATTCAAATAATCTAATTTTCCATTATGTAATATATAATAATCTAGGTATTATAATATTGGTTCTACTGTTCATCTTCTTCATGAACCCGAAAACAGACAGAAAACCATTTTTCCTGTAAGCATTCCGTGATCCGTCGCCGGCAGTCCGGTCACTTCCCTGGCCAGCGACCACCACCACCTCCGTTGAGGCGATGGCTAGCGGTCGGCGGTGGTTTGGCCGCCGGAGGTGGCGGTTTCCGGCGAACTCAAAAATACCATTTACATGGTTTTCCCATGAAAACGAGAGACGGGTCCGGCTCCGTTAAGCGCGAACCTCCTTTCTAAGAATCCTAAGATCTACCCATGAAAGAGAAGGAGCAGAGGAGGACCTTGTTCGCGGTTTGAAGGCGAGAAGAACGACGGGGTGCCATGGCGCGGAGGTGGCGTTGCTGAACTTCTCCTACAGCAAGAACAAGGATCTGATCCGATTACTTGAGCGTGTAACCTTCTCCTCTTTCCCCAAGTGGGCTTTAATAAGTCAGAAAGTGGGAAGATGAATGGGTAAAGCCTTAATGGCCATGAAGGCTCCTCCCCTTAATGCTTCGGTTATGATGCAGGGCAACGCTAGAAAACGAAGAGGTGTTCGCCAGGTGGTGATTTCCTATTGGACCAACATTTTCCTTATTTATTTAAATAATTAAGTAAGGAAACGGCCCATAAATACTCCTGGTGTAACTTCCCACACCCGCATTTATTTCCACGCGTGTTAGAATAATTTCGGCCCTGAACCGTCGTTTCGGCCAATGTCATGGGCGTGACACATAGGTCACGGGCGTGACAGGCCCGGATAGCCAATTCTGGGCTCGACGATCGTCGAACTGAGATCGACGATCGTCGAAGGATGGTCACGGGCATGACACTTGGGTCACGGGCGTGACAGGCCCGGGTGGTTAATTCTGGGCCGACGATCGTCGATTTGAGATCGACGGTCATCGAATGGTGGTCACGCCCTAAGTCACGGGCGTGACACCTAGGTCACGGGCGTGACAGGCCCGAATGGAAATTTCTGAGGTCGACGAGCGTCGAACTGAGCTCGACGGTCGCCGAAGGCTGGTCACGCCCTAGGTCACGGGCGTGACACTTATGTCACGGGCGTGACATGCCCGGGATGCAAGGTCGACGATCGTCTCACGACGATCGACGATCGTGGGAGGAGTCACGCCCTTAGTCACGGGCGTGACACCTTGGTCACGGGCGTGACATGCCCAGGCAGCACGTTCGACGATCGTCTCGTGGAGATCGACGATCGTCGAAGTAGTCACGCCCAAGTCACGGGCGTGACGGGTCGGTCACGGGCATGACCAACCCGTGACCCGAAAATATTGATCGCTTTATTTCAATTTTTGGGCTTCCTAGGTTTTTGTCACAACTAACCGACTCTTAGGGATCTAGCCGGAAATGGGATGTTACAGTGTCAATGTCTGAATTTTATAGAGGGGCCCTTATACCTATCCTTGCTACAGGATAGTCTTCTTCTTCATTAGCAACAACAACAAATAACCTAATAAAGGCCTCTTCTTCTTCTTCATAATCTAAAGAAGATGAGTCACTCTGACTACACCTCTTTTCATTCTTGGCATTGAAGGTCTTTTTCTTCGTACCCTTGTGTTGGAGGTGGTGCTTATTCTCAACATTCTTCTTTCTTTTGGTTGGACAGTCAGCTATGATATGTCCTGGCTTGCTGAAATAATAGCAAACAACTTTAGAAGAAAACTGTTTACTGAGTTTATAATTATACCTGTTTCTTTTGGAGAACTTCTTGTCAGGCTGTTAGTGGTACTTCTTGTGATGAGAGGAGGAGGATTGCCTACCCCTCTACTATTTCCTCATCATCAACTTCTGAAATTTCCTATAGAAGGCAACAAACTCTCCATCAGACATGTTGCTGTCTAAGGTGCTTGGTTCAGTGTTTTCTGAGTCAGTAGGCCATCTTGGAGGAGAGACAATCCTCTCCTTGCTCTTCTTGTATCCCTCACCCTTGAAGGCCACTACTTTCTCCTTGGCCTATGATCTATTGATGGTCTCCTCCTCCTTTCTGGAAGATAGTTTCATCTCATAGGAGAGCAGCTTTCCAAGCAATATATGAGGGGAGTTTTATCTAACTTTTCCACCTCCTTTATGGCATAGATATTGGTGTCCCAGTCTCTGGTTAGATATCTAAGGAACTTGTCATTCTTCTCATAATTGTTGAAGACCCTCCCATATGTGCTCAACTCAATTACTATTCTGAAGAATTTTTCATAGCTTTCAGTTATGTTGTCCTTCTTGGTCTGCATGAAGGCTTCATACTCTTGATTAAGTAGGGACTTCTTGTCATCCCTGAGTTCTTCAGTCCTTTCCATATAGACAACCAATGTATCCCATATCTCCATGCAAGTTCTGTAGTAGACAAGGTTCTGGAAAGTTGAATCATCGATGGCACTTACTTTATGTTCTGTGTCGTCTTATCCATGCTTGCTAATAAGACCTCATCCTTGGTTATTTCAGAATACTTTTTAGGTGTCTAGACAATTACATCAAGAACTGAGACCTTCATGGGGATGAAAGGTCCCACTTGAACTATTATAAAGATTCTAGGGTCAGATGCTTCCATAAATAGTCTAACCCTTTCTTTCCAGATCGCAAAGCTCTCCTTCTTGCAGATAGGAAGCTTCATGGATCCCAGCTCCTTATGGTTCTCTCATGAACCCATAAGGATAAACTTATACTACTCTCGGATATCAACTCAAGCATTTAAGTCATTTTTGAGCAACCTCCCTCTAATACCACTTAGAAGTCTTTAGATTTAAGAGTATCTCAACACCTAAAGGAGGGGGGGGGGGGTGAATAGGTTTTAAGTCTTTTGAACTTTTAATATTTTTTGGTGTATTGTGATTTAATTAAACTTAGCTTTCAAACAATCACAAACAACACACAAGAATTTTATAGTGTTTCTTCAAATTATGGGTACATCCACTTTCCCTCCCACTTTTCTAACAGTTTGTTAGACAAGGCAACTTCTCCAACTCGGCTTAAAAGATATAACAACTCAAATCCATCAGGATCTCTCAGACTTCTTCAAGTCCTACCTCAGGCATAAAGCCTTACCACTCAGAGATATAATCTCCTACCACTTAAGCACAAATGCCCTACCTCAGACTTTAAATCAAAGTCCTATACCTCAGATCCAAACCTGGATCCAACCTTAGATTCACCACTTGAATCCTACAACTCATATCTAATTAAAAATCATACACTCATCCTTTATAAGTTTAGGCTTACTGTAACACCCCAAAATCTTAAGATCGAGTCAGGCTGGGTGTAACGACCCCATCCGTTAGATGACGTATAGTAGAAGGTCCGGCCGGGGCCCCACACTATATGCCACAAACAGACGGTGAGGTCACAGGGTAATACCAAACCAAACACGAATCCTAACTCAGAGCATTCTAGCGGAAGCTTTAAGTAATAATTTGAACTCTAACAAGGAATGTCCAATATATAAACCACCTTTATATATATAACGGAATGTACCCAAATGCATAGAGTTTGGCCTTAAGGCCTTACAGTTCCTCTTTTTATAACATGATTTACAAACCTCGGCGCGCAGGCCGGCCATACATGAGTAAAAACAAAAACATTCTCTTAGCCTTCAAAGGCTAGCCACAGCAGCAGCAGCAACAGCAGTAGGGCTTCAGCCCTTCACTTACCACTTGGCTCGCCAGCACTTGCACGGGAACAATCCACCCAACCGGTGGCAAACAATGCAACGGTCAGCATTCAGCTGACCTAATTATAACAATCTTACCCCTTTCTCGGGGCATTAGCATTCTTTCCCTGCAAAGCATGGCATCATATAGAACCTATGTGCGCGCAGGCACATTCAAGCCATCACAACTATCGGCCACACGGCCCGACAGTCCGTGCACTCAGGGCACATTTTCGGTGTACCGGAATACCAGGGTCAACACCACCGTCTACACGGTATTTGAGCATTCTAGTCTTTCCGGCGCGCGGGCCTAAGACTCTCATTAGGCGCTCCAACAAAACCTATAACCAGGCTTCCAAGTCGGACGGACCTAACGCAGGTACGGATCAGCCACCCCCCGTTGCTCAAGTCGCCGTGCCACCTCGAATACGGAAGTACCCATGGCTATTTATAGGCGCGGGTCGGTTTCACCTTTCCTGTTCGGCAATCTGCCTTTTCACCGGGTTGCAGCCCAACGGCTCAACCGCTCATAAAGTGGCAACGCACGGCCACAAGAGTTGCATCCAACCCTCTTCATTTCCTGGACATCGTCCAGTACTTCCTGCCGCACCAAGCAACAGGTAGGAACAAGGCATCACAACCCATAATCACGGAGCCTTCTCCGATATGCAAACAAGCATCACCAATCCAGACCACGTCCAGATGGGCTTCACACAGCATGCCTAGAGCCGTACTCCAATTCCGGCCTCTAACAAGGGGGACTTCACATATCTACCCCAAGGGACACCACAACCCACCGCACACTCGCGGGGAAGGGTTTTCCCTATGCAATGCAGAAAAGAAGGACTTCACATGTCCAAGAAGGGAGATCGTTACCCTTGTCGATCTCTTCGGAGCCATCGAAAACTAGACGGTGAGAAAGAACCGCAGCAGCCTCGCCTTCACAACGCCGGGTTCGGATCACGAATCGGACCACGGGAACTCCGCCGGTGGATTGATCTCCTCCTCCTTCTTCTTCCTCCTCTCTCTTTCTCTCTTCCTTAAGCAAAATGAAGAATGACTTCTTCATCATTCCTTCACGAATTTAATCCAGCCAGGAATCACTTGAGCCCTTGGATCAAAAGAGAGAATCTGAACGGCCATGATTTGCCCAAAAACCCATTTTTTGGCTGACACGGCCTGTGACACGCCCGTGTCACAGGCCGTGTACCCTTAAGCGGCACACGCGGTATTGAACTGACTGAACAACACGGCCATCGACACGCCCGTGTCGAACCTGACACGCCCGTGTCAATCCTGAGACACGCCCGTGTCAATCCTGCCTCATCGAGCTGCAACCAGTACACGGGTAGGCACACGGTATCGGACACGCCCGTGTCCGACCTGACACGCCCGTGTTCACTGCCGTGTACTTTTCTGACTCGAATAGGCTATTTCGAAATTTAATTGCGCGACACGCCCTGGGACACGCCCGTGTCATTGGCCGTGTCCCGGGATCGACCATCGTCGACTATCGAGCGTCGACTAACCTGAACACGCCCTGGGACACGCCCGTGTCCCAGGCCGTGTACCCCCGACACGCCCTGGGACACACCCGTGTCCCAGGCCGTGTAAAATTTCCTGTACCTCAAAACTTATTTTGAGTCTTTTGGGTCTTTTTGGGGTGTTACAATCCTCCCCCCCCCCCCCTTAACAAAATTTCGCCCCGAAATTTGCACGGTAAGGAAACAAGAACCAGCAAAGCTATAACTATGTTATAACAAAAAGTACACGGTCAACCATTTATACAAATAACTCGGGAAACTCAGCTCGCATGGTCTGCTCTCGCTCCCATGTTAGCTCTTCACGGCCATAATTGTCCCATCGGACCTTGACCATCCCGATCACTTTGTTCCGCAACTGTTTCTCGGCTCGATCCTCGATCCGAATGGGTCTAACCCTCGTCGTTAGCCCATACTCGACCGGTACCCGATCATTCTCCACTACTTGAGCTGGATCCTTCACCGCCTTACGAAGGACCGAGATGTGAAATACATCATGTAATCCACCCAAGTCTGCTGAAAGTGCTAGTCGATAAGCTGCTTCCCCAACTCGCTCCACCACCTCAAATGGACCAAGATACCTCGGACTTAGCTTTTTCAAACGCCGAATCCTGGACACGCCTTTGAAGGGTTTGATCTTCAAATATACCCAATCACCCACCGCGAATTCCACATTCCGGTGTTTGGCATTGTAGTACTTTGCTTGACGATCTTGGGCTATCAATAGCCTCTCCCGAATAGAGCGTATGAGCGAGGTAGCTTCTTCGACTTCCTTTTTCCCACTCAGCTTAGATTCGCCTGCTTCTGCCCAAGCTAACGGTGTACGGCATTTCCGACCATATAAAGCTTCAAATGGTGCCATACCAATACTCGCTTGGTAGCTATTATTATAGGCAAATTCGACAAGAAATATATAATCTTCCCATCTCTTACCAAAGTCTAGGGCGCACATGCGGAGCATATCCTCCATCGTCCTGTTGGTTCGTTCAGTCTGGCCATCCGTTTGGGGATGAAAGGCCGTACTAAACGCTAACTTTGTACCCAACATTTGATGAACGAGCCGCCAATCATTCGAAGTGAACCTCCCATCACGGTCACTAACGATGCTCTGAGGAACACCGTGCAGTTGAACAACCTGCTCCACATAAAGCTTAGCCAATGTTTCCACTGAATCGTCTCTTCTGTTTGGAAGGAAGTGCGCCACTTTTGTCAACCGGTCCACAATCACCCAGATTGAATCATGACCGCGTTGAGATCTCGGCAACCCATGCACGAAATCCATCGAAATATCATCGAACTTCCACTCCGGAATAGGTAACGACTTCAGGAAACCGCCAGGCTTCTGGCATTCTGCTTTCACCAACGCACAGGTGTTGCATTCAGCCACATAACGTGCGACATCTTTCTTTAATCCGGGCCACCAGAACAGCTTTTTCATATCTCTGTACATCTTTGTGCTCCCTGGGTGAACTGAGTACTTTGCAAAGTGAGCTTCGTACATCAACTCTTCCCTCAATTTACCCACACTCGGGACGCACACTCGACCATTTCTTCTTAACAAACCGTTATCCCAAGATAATTGGTCATCCGGCCCATCTTTTGCATAGCGCTGGAGGCTTTCATCAAGCTCCGTTGCTCGCCGAACTCGGTCCGTAAGGTCATATTGCACCTCCGTCCAGTTCAAACATGCATCGGTTGACGCACCCTTGTCAACACACGATATCTCCATTGCTTCCAATTCCTGGATTAAACGCTGATCATGCCTCTGCAACCAGTTTGCCCGTACCGGAGTCTTTCGACTCAAAGCATCAGCGACCACATTTCCCTTCCCGGGAGTATAGTGAATCTCGAAGGTGTAGTCCCCGAGGAACTCCATCCATCTTCGTTGTCGCATATTCAGATCCTTCTGATCCAACAAATACTTTAGGCTTTTGTGATCTGTATAGATATCCACCTTCACGCCATATAGATAGTGCCGCCACAACTTGAGCGCAAAAATTACCGCCGCCAACTCCAAATCATGGACGGGGTAATTCCGCTCATGCACTTTCAACTAGCACGAGCCATAAGCAATCACTTTACCGAACTGCAGAAGAACGCAGCCTAAGCCGCTCACGGAAGCATCACTATAGATCTCATACCCATCGGTACCACATGGCGATGTCAACACAGGCGCCGTGGTCAAACGACTCTTCAAGTCTTCAAAAGCTCGCGCGCACTCCGGCGTCCAAATGAACTTTTGATCTTTTCTCGTCAGCGTGGTCAGAGGTAACGCAATCCGTGAGAAGTTTTCCACAAACCGTCTATAGTAGCCCGCAAGTCTAAGGAAGCTCCTGACCTCGGCCACTGAAGACATCACTGGCCAATCTCGGATGGCACTTATCTTCAACGGATCCACCGCGATACCCTCTCCGCTTACCACATGGCCTAAAAAGGCTACTGAAGAGAGCCAGAACTCGCACTTTGAGAACTTGGCAAAAAGCTTATTCCTCCTCAGGGTATGCAAGACCAACCGCAAATGGTTTGCGTGATCCTCTTCCGACTGAGAGTATACTAAGATGTCATCGATAAACACAATAACAAACAAATCCAAGTACTCTCGGAACGTTCGATGCATTAGGTCCATAAATACCGAAGGCGCATTACATAGGCCAAACGGCATTACCGTGAACTCATAATGACCGTAGCGTGTTCCAAACGCCGTCTTGGGAATGTCACCTTCCCTAATCCGCAGCTGATAATATCCCGATTTCAAATCCAATTTGGAATAGACCGTTGATCCTGCCAGCTGATCAAAGAGGTCATCAATCCGCGGGATCGGATATTTATTTTTCTCCGTCAGCTTATTCAACTCGCGGTAGTCAATACACAACCGTAAGCTACCGTCTTTCTTTTTCACAAAGAGAACAGGCGCGCTCCAAGGTGACATACTTGGGCGTATATATCCCTGCTCCAACAACTCTTGCAATTGGACTTTCAACTCAGCCATCTCTTTTGGCGCAATGCGATATGGAGAGCGGGCCATAGGTTTCGCACCTGGCACCAACTCAATAGAGAAGTCAATCACCCGCTGGGGTGGTAACCCAGGAAGATCTTTAGGAAACACATCAGCAAACTCTGACACAACTAGTACTTCACCGACACTGGCCTTTGGCTCAACAGCCTGAATTAGCGTGAAGAATAACTCCGCGCCCTTCCGAACAGCATTGACGACTTGGAGTGCAGACAACAGAGTCCCGCCAACTCCTCGCATACCAGCGAACTTCGTCACAGGCCCGGTATTCTGGCCCAGTGTAATCTCCTTGGAGTTGCAATCAATAAAGGCACGCTGCTCCGAGAGCCAGTCCATACCAAAGATCACATCAAACTCCGACAACGGTAGCACAGCTGCACTCAAACCGAAATCCCGACTTCCTATTTGCACAACCACATCGCAAGCCCTATCCGCAAGCATCATACAGCCATTCGGCAATAGCACCCTTGTACTATCCACCGTCACATGAATTGGTGCCCCAATGCGAGATACGAAATCCTCAGACAGGAAAGAATGCGAAGCACCCGTATCAAACAGGGCTCTCGCCAAATTATTCCGAATCAGGACAAAGCCTGCAGCACACACACATGCACAAGCTATACATAACCAAAAACCATAGCACATAAGCAAGTAAACCCATTCAACTCGTACCTGTGACGACGTCACTTTGCTTAATCGCTTCCTGTTGGCCAAGCTGATATATTCGGGGCTGTGCCTGAGACGCAGAGGAATCAACCACCGCTTTGCCCTTCTCAGCATACGACGCACCCGCCTTCTTATCCCCTTTGGGCTGAACAACCCGACAGTCACAAGCTATATGCCCCACCCGGCCACAGTTATAGCATGTACGAGAATCCGGCCTTGATGTCGCTCCCGACACAATGATCCTAGTCACTTGCCCAGACGGCTTGGACCTCTTGCCCCCTTTCTTCTGGTAAAACGATTTGCTCGGGCGAGGTGCTTGAACCTCTGGCTTTGACATAACTAAGCCCTTGTTCCCTTGCACCCGCCGCATGTCCTTCTCCAACGCACACGCAGTATCAACAAACGCCTGGAACCCTTGGCTCACTGAACTCGAAAGCAGGAATCGCAACTCATCCCGCAATCCTTCATAGAACCGATTCGTTTTCCTTTGGTCATCCGCGAAGATTGTACCCGCATAGCGTCCCAACCTGGTAAACTCATGCAAGTAGATATCCACGCTATCTTCCCCTTGCTTTAACCGTTGGAACTCATTTTCCATAGGAATGCATTGCGCCGCTGGGACATGTTTCGCCAGAAATATTCGAGAGAACTCCTCAATCGACACTTGTGTTAATAGCCTGCCCGCCAAATGATGTAGCTCAACCTCATCCCACCACAACCGCGCCTCTCCTTCAAGCATGAAGGTGGCTAAGGTGACCTTTAGAGTTTCCTCCGCCCTGATCGCTGTCATTATCCTCTTGACACGCGATAACCAATCTTCCGCCTGCGTTGGGGATCTCATTAACGCAAACGTAGGAGGACTGAAGCTCATGAATTGCTTCAACTGTCGGTCAGCTGCTCGCGGATCTACAGCCTCAACCGGCTCGGGTCTTACACCAACATGAACTGGCTCGACTGCCGGCTGCGCTTGCCCGGTCGGCTGAATCATGGCAAAGAGAGCCTCAGCAACTAAACACACAGTTTCCGCAGATGGAGGAGGTGTGGGCACCTCAGCTGGTGCCGCACTCTCATCAGAACGCTGGGGCTCAGACTGCCCAGCACCACTACGCGTCACCTATAGGTGGACAAGACACACATTAGCGAACGTATGCAAGCAAAACAACACAAAAAGGAACGCGCAGATTCCTCAAACAAGATTTTTTACATTCCTTAGTGGACATTCCAGAGTTCATTAGCGTTACAGCAGGGTGCATAAACACGCGCTCGCCACCCCATAAAAGAATTCGTCCACGAATTCGATAGAGGAAGACCGAACGAGGCTGATACCAAAATGTAACGACCCCATCCGTTAGATGACGTATAGTAGAAGGTCCGGCCGGGGCCCCACACTATATGCCACAAACAGACGGTGAGGTCACAGTGTAATACCAAACCAAACACGAATCCTAACTCAGAGCATTCTAGCGGAAGCTTTAAGTAATAATTCGAACTCTAACCAGGAATGTCCAATATATAAACCACCTTTATATATATAACGGAATGTACCCAAATGCATAGAGTTTGGCCTTAAGGCCTTACAGTTCCTCTTTTTACAACATGATTTACAAACCTCGGCGCGCAGGCCGGCCATACATGAGTAAAAACAAAAACATTCTCTTCGCCTTCAAAGGCTAGCCACAGCAGCAGCAGCAACAGCAGTAGGGCTTCAACCCTTCACTTACCACTTGGCTCGCCAGCACCTGCACGGGAACAATCCACCCAACCGGTGGCAAACAATGCAACGGTCAGCATTCAGCTGACCCAATTATAACAATCTTACCCCTTTCTCGGGGCATTAGCATTCTTTCCCTGCAAAGCATGGCATCATATAGCAACTATGTGCGCGCAGGCACATTCAAGCCATCACAACTATCGGCCACACGGCCCGACAGTCCGTACACTCAGGGCACATTTTCGGTGTACCGGAATACCAGGGTCAACACCACCGTCTACACGGTATTTGAGCATTCTAGTCTTTCCGGCGCGCGGGCCTAAGACTCTCATTAGGCGCTCCAACAAAACCTATAACCAGGCTTCCAAGTCGGACGGACCTAACGCAGGTACGGATCAGCCACCCCCCGTTGCTCAAGTCGCCGTGCCACCTCGAATACGGAAGTACCCATGGCTATTTATAGGCACGGGTCGGTTTCACCTTTCCTGTTCGGCAATCTGCCTTTTCACCGGGTTGCAGCCCAACGGCTCAACCGCTCATAAAGTGGCAACGCACGGCCACAAGAGTTGCATCCAACCCTCTTCATTTCCTGGACATCGTCCAGTACTTCCTGCCGCACCAAGCAACAGGTAGGAACAAGGCATCACAAGCCATAATCACGGAGCCTTCTCCGATATGCAAACAAGCATCACCAATCCAGACCACGTCCAGATGGGCTTCACACAGCATGCCTAGAGCCGTACTCCAATTTCGGCCTCTAACAAGGGGGACTTCACATATCTACCCCAAGGGACACCACAACCCACCGCACACTCGCGGGGAAGGGTTTTCCCTATGCAATGCAGAAAAGAAGGACTTCACATGTCCAAGAAGGGAGATCGTTACCCTTGTCGATCTCTTCGGAGCCATCGAAAACTAGCCGGTGAGAAAGAACCGCAGCAGCCTCGCCTTCACAACGCCGGCTTCGGATCACGAATCGGACCACGGGAACTCCGCCAGTGGCTTGATCTCCTCCTCCTTCTTCTTCCTCCTCTCTCTTTCTCTCTTCCTTAAGCAAAATGAAGAATGACTTCTTCATCATTCCTTCACGAATTTAATCCAGCCAGGAATCACCTGAGCCCTTGGATCAAAAGAGAGAATCTGAACGGCCATGATTTGCCCAAAAACCCATTTTTTGGCTGACACGGCCTGTGACACGCCCGTGTCACAGGTCGTGTACCCTTAAGCGGCACACACGGTATTGAACCGACTGAACAACATGGCCATCGACATGCCCGTGTCGAACCTGACACGCCCGTGTCAATCCTGAGACACGCCCGTGTCAATCCTGCCTCATCGAGCTGCAACCAGTACACGGGTAGGCACACGGTATCGGACACGCCCGTGTCCGACCTGACACGCCCGTGTTCACTGCCGTGTTCAAGGCCGTGTACTTTTCTGACTCGAATAGGCTATTTCGAAATTTAATTGCGCGACACGCCCTGGGACACGCCCGTGTCAATGGCCGTGTCCCGGGCTCGACCATCGTCGACTATCGAGCGTCGACTAACCTGAACACGCCCTGGGACACGCCCGTGTCCCAGGCCGTGTACCCCCGACACACCCTGGGACACGCCCGTGTCCCAGGCCGTGTAAAATTTCCTGTACCTCAAAACTTATTTTGTGTCTTTTGGGTCTTTTTGGGGTGTTACACTAGGTGACACGGTCTGGGACATGGGCGTGTCCAAGGGCGTGTCCAGGCACACGGCCTGGGACACGGGCGTGTCCCAGGGCGTGTCCTTATCTCGAGCCGTCGACTCGAGTACTCGAGAACTGATCGTCGAGAGGTGACACGGCCTGGGACACGTGCGTGTCCAAGGGCGTGTCCTGCTTGGGAGAAATCGATGGTGTTGAGTGGCGTTGAGTGTGGAACAGGGCCTGTGACACGGGCGTGTCATAGAGGCGTGTTGGACACACGGCCAGGGACACGGGCGTGTACCTTAGCCGTGTCCTGCTCGGGTGAGTTGTGCTTGTGTTACAACAGGTGACACGGCCAGTCACACGGCCATGTCAGAGTTGACACGGGCGTGTCTGCCCTTTGACACGGGTGTGTGGATCCCGTATTATAGTTTTTTTTGAGTCAGTTCGTACACCGCTTGGGGGACACGGCCTGGGACACGGGCGTATCACAGGCCCTGTCAAGTCAAAAATAGAATTCTGGGCAGATCTTGGCCATCCAATTCTTTCTATTTGGATCCAATGGTCCTGTTCTTTTCCTGCAGTGATAAGACTTTGTAGTAGCTTCTTCTCTCATTCTTATCAAGAGATAAAGAGAGAGAGAGAGAGATCTTGAAGGAGAAAGAGGAGAAGAGAAAGGCTTTGGTGGTGCTCCCGCGGTCCAATTCGCGATCTGAGGCTAGTTTTTTGAGGCAAAGCTACTGCGGTGCTTTCCAACCGGCCAGATTTTCAATGGCTCCCAAGAGAGCGTCAAGGGTAACGATCTTCCTTCTTGGACATGTGAAGTGCTCCTTCATGCATGAGTAAGGAATCCTCTCCACCAAAAGGTGGGAAAAGTGAGTGATTCCGGTGGGTAATAGTTGCTATCCCCAGCTTGAGTCTTCATATAGACCCGGAAAAGTGTAGTACGGGATAGGCATATTGTGTGAAGCCCATCTGGACATGTTGGTTTGGATTGGTGATGTTGCATTAACACACCAAAGAAGACTCCGCGTATATTCGTGTAGTTAGTTGGGTCGTTGGGTTATGCCTGTGAAGGGGAGTAGCAGGAAGTACTGGATTGTGGAACTCTAGGAAAATGCCCTTGTGCTGTATGTGCTGTGGCTACGATTTAGCCAGTCCTTGATTGACGATGAAGCCAGTCCTAAGTGGACAAGGTACTATTGTGACGCCAGTCCTTTGTGGACGTTATGGCGATTGGGAGCTGCGACGTACCGAATAAGAAAGGTTAAGCCGACGCGCGCCTTTTATTATTGTCGCAAGTACGATGTGCTTGGTGAGGGCAAGGCGACTTGAGCAACGGGGCGTGGCGGATCTGTACCTGTGTTATGTTGACTGTACAAGGAAGTGCCAAGTCATTGGGCTTTCGTCAGTAGCATAATGAGAGTCTTAGGCATGCGCGCCTATAAGACTGAATGCTCAATTATGTTGATCTCGGTTTGCCGGTGTACCCAAAAGTGTGCCTGAGAGCACAGATCATCGGGCCGGTTGGCCGACGATTGTGATGGATTGCTTCTGCGTGAGAGCATAATATATATGAGCTGTTAATTGTTGTATTGCTCTGCAGGGAAGGAATGCCTCTTCCCCGGAAAAGGGGTAGGATTGTTATAAATTGGTCAGCTGAATGCTGACCGTTTCCTTGTTTGCAACCTTCTGGGTGGATTGTCTCAGTGCAGGTGTTGGAGAGCCGAGCGGAAAATGAAGGGTTGATGCCCTACTGCTGTTGTTGCTGCTGCTGCCGCTCTTGTTGTTACTACTAGCCCTAAAAGGCTAGCTTTTGTAGTTTCTGTTATTAATGTATTGTCGGCCTGCACGCCGATGTATGTAATCCATACTGTTTAAAGAGGAACTGTAAGGCCTTAAGGCCAAACTGTAGTATTTGTTATGCCCTCATTTGAGTGGTTGTATATAACTTTGGTTTATATATATCTAGTGGATATTCCTGCTATGAGTTCGGCTACTTATGTATCTATTTCGCTAGCATGTTCTGTGTTAGGATGCGTTGATTGTATTATCATGTAACATAACTGTCTGTTTGTATAATATAGTGTGGGGCCGCGGCCAGACCTTCTATTATATATTATTCGACGGGTGGAGTCGTTACACTTACACTCAGATCAAAATGATCCTATAGAAGAATAGGGTGTGGATGATGATGTTTTATACTAGAGATAGAGTCTCTGTGTCTTCCTTCTTTGGAACAAAGAATATCTCTGTCCTTTCTCTTTCACAGCTTCAAGAATGGTTCTTCAGGAAAGTTCAGCTTGAGCTGTGAAATCTCTGCAGCTAGGGTTTGACTTTGCTGCAACTTGCTATTGAAGAACAACAACTAACTGTTTGCACTTTCGGATCAGTGACTTGAACAACTTCTCCAAGCTCTACAACTTTGTCGAGAGGAAGAAGATGAAGTTTAGTTCTTCTCAAAAAGTTAAGTATAATTTCCTGATCTGATTGCTTTTTTATCCCGTCGTCCAACGACTCTTTGAGTATCGGGACCACCAATAGTTGGTAAATGTGACCTTGCTTTAGCATTAAATGCAGTATAACTGGAAAGCAGTGTCATTTGTCATGTACTATAGACTTCTCGCAACATTTGAATTTCTGCTGACATCAGCACTTGTAGACTTAGTCAAATTCAGACAATTCACCATAGGCATTGAGTGAAGGCTTTTCACTCAATGCCAAAACACTTAGCCAAATATTCTGTAGCACCAGGCATTGAGTGATCAGTCATCACTCAATGAATATAGACCTTTGCGGTCTAACTGATTAGGCGTTGAGTGAACCTTCATCACTCAATGCATTTGGACTTACTAGATTTTTGCAAAATTGAGGCATTGAGTGAGTGGTCTTCACTTCACATTTTCTACATTAGCCTGCAATCTTACTGAGGCATTAAGTGAACAACCTTCACTCAGCACTTCTATACTTGGTTGAATTTTCTCTTGAATTGGCATTGAGTGAATTGCCTTCACTCAACGCTTCTGGACTTGGATAGAATTTCTATCTACTTCTTCAGTGTCTTTGACATCACTCTATTCTGTCAGCGCTTTCTTCTTGAGGCAATTAGTGAACTGCTTTCACTCAATGCTTTTGGACTTAGCCAGATTTCTTGGCAGATTCTTTTGTAGCTTTGACTGCTTGATCTTTACTCAACGCATCTGCCTCTGGGCATTGAGTGAACTGCCTTCACTCGACACCTGTGGATTGAGTGAATTGTCTCTCGGCATTGAGGAACTTCATATGATAATACTTAGACAGATTTCTGTTTTGTCAGCATCTTTCCTTGTGTTCACCTATCATTGTTACCTAGACTACTCGTACAATCAGTGTAACAAGTGACCACCAATATATATAGAACTTAAAGAATGCATCAAATATAAACATGTGTATACCATTGTCCTGTAGGCCTTCTTCAAATCTGGGACATTGGGAACAATGGACCCAACTGAAGTATTATCATATGAAGTTTAGTGAAAAGTGTTTTGAAGGTATTTTCGTAGGTTATATTAGCCATAGTAAGGCATATAGGATTTTTGAACAAGAAAAACCTGGTTGTAGAATAGTCTATAAATGTTGTATTTAATGAGACAAGCATTCTTCATAGTAGCTCGTCTAGTGTTATTGGGGTAGATACATGTACCGGGTTAAAGGAACTAAGCTTAGAAGAAGCTATCAAGGAAGATGCTCCAAGTTCAATTAAGGTCGTCGATCCAAGTGTGGTGGATGAAGAACTACTAGATGTAGAACTACTTCCAACCTACAAGAGATGCAATAAATATGGAAGAACATGCTGGTGGGAGAGGAAGAAATCTAGTGTTCAGAAACCTAAGAGATCACCCTGTTGATAAGATCATTGGAGTGCTAGGCGACGGTGTAAGAACAAGAACAGGTACTACTAATGAAGTTCTACATCTTAGCTTTCTGTCTAAGGTTAAGCCAAATAAATTTGAAGAAGCAAACAAGGATGCCTCTTGGATAATGGCTATGCAAGAGGAGCTCAAATAGTTTGGAAGTTCTAAGGTTTGGGAGTTGGTGCCCAGGCCAAAAGGATAGAACGTGATCAGTACCAAATGGACATTCAGAAACAAGCTGGGCGAGAATGGAGTAATTATAAAGAATAAAGCCAGGCTTGTAGCTCAAGGGTACAGATAAGAAGAAGGGATCGACTTCGATCAGACCTTTGCTCCAGTGGCCAGACTCAAAGCGATAAGGTTGTTCCTTGCGTATGCTTCTCACAAAGGCGTCAAAGTCTATCAAATTGATGTGAAGTCTACATTCCTCAATGTCAATCTAAAAGAGGAAGTATACGTAGCACAACCCCAAGATTTTGTCGACTCAACTTTCCCTAATTATGTATATTTTCTTAATAAGGCCCTATATGGCTTTAAACAAGCTCCCCTAGCTTGGTATGAGACATTGTCTAGCTTTCTTCTTGAGAACAAGTTCACAAGAGGAAAGATTGATAAGACATTATTTCTTAGGGAAGTAAAATGTAAGATTTTGCTAGTGCAAATCTATGTCGATGACATTACTTTTGGCTCTATGGAGAACCACCTTTGCAAGAAGTTTCCTAAACTTATGCAAGAGAAGTTTGAAATGAGCAGTATTGGAGAGCTGAAGTATTTCATAGGACTCCCGGTGAAGCAATCTGAAGATGCAATTTCTTCTCTCAGACAAATTTCACCAAAGAGTTACTCAAGAAATTTGGAATGGAGAATACAACCTGTATGAGGACTCCAATGGGTTCAACTGTGTCTCTATACAAGGATGAGAAAGGGAAATCTTTTGATGAAAACAAGTACAGAAGCATAATTGGGTCTTTGCTCTATCTTACTGCCAGTAGACCCAACATAATTTTTTTAACATGTGTGTGAGCTAGATTTCAGATAAACTCTAAGGAATCTGATTACGCCACTGCAAAGAGGATTTTGAGATACCTTAAGGGTACACTAAATTTTGGCTTATGGTACCCAAGAAGCAATGATGTCGAGCTAATTGGTTTTTCCGATTCTGATTTTGCAGGAAGCAGGGATGACAGGAAAAGCACTTCTGGGACTTGCCAATTCCTCGGATGAAGGCTTATTTCGTGGAGTAGAAAGTATCAAAATTGTGTGGCAACCTCCATTTCCGAGTCAGAGTACATCTCTACTTGTAGTTGTTGTGCACAACTTCTCTGAATCAGGAATCAGCTTGAAGATTATAACTTGCAATTCAAGGAGATTCTGATGTTTTGCGACTCCTCTAGTGCGATTATGATTGCAAATAATCCATTCTCTCACAGCCAGACAAATCACATCAAAATCAGATATCATTTCATCCAGGAGTATATGGAGAACAGGGACATAATTCTCAACTATGTCCCTACGGATAAGCAAGTCGCATACATATTCTCAAAGTCACTTGACGAGACCAAGTTATCATTCTTCAAAATGGAACTGGTCATTCTAAATAAGGATCTTGAAGACAGCTAAGGAGAGTCAAAATTCTCGCAGTGAAGTACATCTCTAAGCAAGTAAAGTTTCAAAGGAAAATTCTTCGAGAAGTACTCATGGGAACTCGTCGATTCGTCGAAATATTATAAAATTTTACAAATAAACTCGGCGATATTCGACGAATTCTACTCGGCATCCGTGGGATTTCGATGAATCGTACCCAGGTCATTTTTTGTTGGATGAGAAGAGTAGCCGGTTTAAGGTATGTAGTGAATATTCATGTCTTGAAACTTTATATATATATATATATATAAGGTTTCAGGGAAAAACATCTTAACATCATCAAATAGAGAAGTCTGAATCCTGTCATCTTCTTACCATCCTCCGCTTTAACTTATACTACTACAAAGCATCATCTTCTCCATCTCGTTCGATCTTTTGGACTTCAGTGGTTCTCAATAGCTCCAAGAGGCACTAGTGGCTTTCTCGTAGGGAAAGAACTGGTTCGAACAGGTTTCGCTACAGCCACGGATGAGTTCCGTAATGTAATCCTAATATTAGAATCGGACGGTCTCACCTTCGTCCTCGAACACCCTTGCAAGGCGTTGGACAAGGAGGTTTTGGAGTTCATCCAACATGCCAAACTCTGTAGGGAAAATACAGTGACAAAGAGCAAAGTCCGTTAAGTCAAAGTCAAAGTGAAAGCTTCTCAACTTACAAGCTATTAATGACTCCTAGTGTGTGAAGAGGAAGAACAGTTGGAAGACAGTGATTTCTCAAGGACTCTGCTATTCTGTGGGCTACCAAGAGGTACTAAAGAAGTCAAGCGAAAAGGGATGAATGACAAAGGAAAACTTTTGTCATATATCATTAGAAAAGTTCTGTTGTGCAAGATCTCATGATTACTTTTCCTCTAGCATGCTCAAGATTCTAGTAGCCATCATTTGCCAGAAGAGAATAGACTGGGGTAGAGTGCTATTTAGAAGGATAAAGGATAGTTTTCGAGCACCCAACTTTGGAAGGATTATCAGCCTTTACTTGAATCAAGTGGACTGAGACACATTTGACATGTCCAAAGGAGTTCCTATTCACCACCTACAGAAATTTGATTCCACTATCTTCTCTAGATGGGAGAGAAGAATCCCAAGGAAATGTGTTCTCCAAGACTTACCTGAGGTAGAGGAGGATGAAGTTCATGAGGAAAGGATTCCTACTCCTACCCCCCCCCCCCCCATGAAATTCCTGAAAGCTCGTGTGCAGGAATTGAGGGGGAGTCTGCTGAAACCCAAGTGGTTACTGATGTACAAGTGCCCTTGGCTGTTCCTTCTTTTGCAGTTTCAGATGTTCCAGAAATAGTGGAATAAGATTCAGTTGTAGTGACAGATGATCTTTATATAGTGATTGTTGAAATTAGTAGGGTTGCTGCTGCTAAGGTTATATCTGATGAGGCTGCTGATGACACTATCGTCTATGATGTTGCTGATGTAGATGAGCTAGCTACTGATAATTTAAATGATGTAGAACATATTATTGTTACTGATAATATAAATGGTTCTACTGAGCTCGCAACTATAGAAAATATGATTGTAAGTATCCCAGATATTCTACCGGTAAGGACTGGGGGGAAAATTCATCCTTCTATCTTTGTGAAATCAGAGATAGATATATTTGTGAGCAATCTTCAAAGAAGAATTGCAAAGATTCCAGGTGGACCTCAAGTGGATGAAGTAGGAGTTATTGACATTTCTGATGAGGAAGGAGATGCAGAGCTGCATCCTCCTATCCTAGAGGCTTCAGGTTCAGAATGCTGTCGAAAGCTCACATTTACCCAATTGCAGAGTCATCAATTGACTCTGAGGCCAGTGCGGATATTCCTTATCATCCTAGTGTTCCTACTGTAGATCTTCCAAGTATAAGTGCAAATCATTCTCTACTACAGTCCATAAAAGCCATGATGGCAAGCCAGCAAGCAAAATTTGATTTATCTTTGTAGAAAGTACTGAAGAAAGTGAAAGAAACTGAAAGAGATATGAACAACGGCCTTGCGGAGATCAATTTAAGTTATGATAAGTTGGATTCCACGCTTGATAATTGGTTTGTGCAAGGTGGACAAGCCATTGTCGATATAATGCCTGGGTTGAAGAGCAACCTAACTATTCTCCAAAATGCTGATGCAAATGCAAAAATAGTCAGAGAGGCCAAAAATGCAGGCATGAATTATTTTGATAATTAGATAGTCTACTACAGTAATGTTATTGCATTAGAGGTACTTAAAGAAGTCAAAAAGAGGGAGGTAGAATTGAAAACTAAGGTAGATGCACTTGAAGCTTCAATAAAGACTGGTTCAAAATAGCAAACACCTACTGTTATGATAACTTCAATTAGCTACATGGAGTGCTATTTCCAGGGTCTGCTGAGGTCAGAATTGATTCCTATACATGACAATGTCCATCCTATTAAGGACTATACTCAATATTGGACAGAATCTCAAGATTCATTTGCAGTTGTTGTTGAACCATAGATTCAAGTGGTTGAGGATATCTCCCAACCAGCTTCTAAGAGAAGGAGATATGGTGAAGGCCCTTATGCTGTCAGGTCTGATCCAAGCAGAGAACTGTCTGAATTTTGGAGTCCAATCTAAAAAGGTATTATCTTGGACACCTTCATATTGGTCGATGTAGGACATGAAGACTAGTATACTTACTATAGCAGGGAGGAGTGGCAGAAGCATGAAGTTTCCAATGTCAAAAGAAGGATTCACTTCAGAAATTTCAGAAGGGATGATCCTAATGTCCCTCCTCCACCGCCAAAGTATTTTCCGAAGCCGAAGTCCTACTTTGATATACAGCTTGATGTTTGATGCGCGTAAAATACGGCAAGCGTACCGGTCGCTCAAGTAATAAAGTTGGGAATGAATCCCCGGATGTCGGTCTCTTGAGGAATGCAATTGGCGTCGAACGATTTAGACTCTGAAACTATCGTTATGAGAGTTAATTGAAATAAACAGAAAAAGAAAGGGGCTTTGGTTGGTGGTCTTACGACCGATTACACTAATTAAACTATGCGGGTCGCAATCACCGCTTCTCAAGGCGAGATGGATGTAGCGGCCGCGATGCCGTACTTCGGTGGGCGAGTGGGCGGTAAGCTAGTGAGTGAAGTGTGTGATGTGAAGTGAAATGAAGTGAAGCAAATGCGTGGAGTGAACGAAAGAGAGCGAAGCGCATTAACAACGAATCTCACAAGCAAGATGAAAGCATAAACATTTCATTGCAAAAGAGATTAATCCGTTCATACATGCATACATAAACCATACAACAAGAAAGGTTGGAGAAAGCTAAACCACAAGAGTGAAGATCCTTCGCGGGTGTTGGCCGGAGGTGCGGGTTGTCAAACCGCTTCCAAGCGCAGTCCGTGGAGGGCTTCCGGTACCGCCGAGCTGTCACTTCGGTGGCCTTTAAGTCCGTTCTTGAGGCAAGCTTCGTCGTCTTCCTCGGTGAAGAACTTGGAGAAGAGCTTTAATGGCCGGAGGATCGCCGGAGGATGAGGGATGCTTCGGAATCACGGGAGAAAGTCCTCCCGTTGGTAGGAATGGAGGTGGAGGTGAATGGGACTGCTGGAGGGCGAAAACGGCGGAATGGCGAAGGTTCCGTAACGATTGTCTTGCCCTAATTCGCGGAACAGCGTATTTATAGCTTGCAGAATAAATAGCGTGCACGACCACTGGCGCACGACCAGTGATCGTGCGCGACCAAGGTCAGCGCCCGTGCGTGAGCAACCTGCAGACCTGCATCAGAAAATCAGTAGTCGCGCACGATCAGCAGCGCACGATCAGTGATCGTGCGAGGCAAGGCTGATGATCGTGCGGAAATAGCCAGACAGACTTTTACAAAATGGGTATGACTGCGCACGATCGTCGGCGCACGAGCAGTGGTCGTGCGCGGTATGGCAAGTGATCGTGCGGATGGTTCAAGACAGAGTTTCACAAATGAGACCGGGCTGCGCACGATCAGTGATCGTGCGCAGGAGGTCGATGGTCGTGCGTGGGTAAAAACGCACGACCACTGACTCCTTTGCCAAAAATAGTGAAACGCCTATCCCGGATGCCCTCACGATCCCCAAACCTGCAGGAAAACTGCACGGGGCATCGATCGCGGCAGCCACAGCGAACAGTGATAAACATAGCAAGAAAGTAAATGCACACAAGCACGGAAATGGGCTAAAAAGGTGCACAGGGCGTGGAAAACCGTAGTGAACCAAAAGGAGTGCAAATGGCGCTAAACGGTGTGCAAAGACATGGAAATAGGCCTAGATGAGTCCAAAATATAGTATAAAATAGGGACTCATCACACCCCCAAACTTAACCATTTGCACGTCCCGGGCAAATAATCACGTTGTGGGCTCTAAAACGGCTAGCTGACGTAGTAATTACAACCTACAGTAGGACGAGAAATCGAGAAGCTCACATGCGTAAAAAATATAATAGAAAGAGTTTCTAATCATGCAATGCAATTTATAATTTTCGAAAAACGTAAATAGATACTGTCACTACTCAAAGAATGAATTCCGGAGAATCGCACGGTCATGGGAAGGAAGAAAGTAGGCAAGTCGGATGGCGAGGTATTGCCAAAGACCGGGGCTCATGATCACCTCCAAAGGAATCCACCAATGTCGGGGGCCATATGCTTGCCCGTTCGCACTTTCTCCACGATGCGGGTTTGACTCGAGCGTAAATCCGTAGGACTTGAGGTGAAGAGTGGGGCTTGGGTGTAGATGTAGGTATGGATGGACAAGATGAAAACGAAGGCTACGCACAACCCAACGGAGCTCGCACACATCAGAATTCTCGCTAACAACAAGAATGCGAGTGCACCACACCCCCAAACTTAGCTTTTACAACATGAGTGGGTGCACCGCCTACCATAAAACAAATTTCTCAATTTCAGATTTTTTCATTTATACTTTTTCTTTTCTCTTTTCTTTTCTTGGTCATATTTTTCTTTTCTCTTTTCTTTTCTCAATAATTCAGCATTTATAAACTTTGCGGCATATCCACACGTTCACAAAATCCGCCCATCACAACAACCCAACGAGAAATTAACGAAACAAGAGCTCAATGCGGGTGTGCGACTAGGAGTGGCTTGAGGCTTTGGTGACTTGCATGTGGAGCTGATCAAAAGGGGAGGTAGGCTCAACGGGGCTAGCGAGGGCTATGTTAGGACGGGTGCAAGGATCAACCGGGCCAAAATGATGGCCTACGTCACGCTCACGCTCGACTAACCGGGCACCAATGCTTCGAAAGTCGCTTGGGGCAAGTTCTTAGCCACCGAGAAAAGTGATCCGTCCTCCCGACTCGAGCAAAACAAAGCCAGCGACGCTTACACACATGCCTACACTACCGCGAGATCACTCCGGATTCAGAAGTTGAGTAGGACAGACAGTATTTACGAATATAGAAAAAAATATAAAATGCAAGCATGAGAAGAAACTAGCTCTATACAATTCCTACACAACGTGAGCACTCGATTAGGAGCACTGCACGAGTTTCGAACTACTGTACGACAAAATCCTACGTCAGTACCACAATCTTAAAACTTACACAACATAAGTACTCAACCCGAGCCGCGCGCGTGGTAAGAGTGCGCGCTCATGTGGGTGCAAATGTGTGCGCACAGCAGGAGTCTACAAACATGAAGCATAAATAAATCTACCGGTGTGCGAATGAAATGTGCTCGTGAGTGCATAGGCGGCTCTTCCCCCCAAACTTGAATGAAAACAAGATCAACATGCAAAATAGCACTAGAATAAAGTCTACAGGGAAGAGTGTACCTATGCTCCGCAGAGGGAGCATACCGGAAGATGGCGTTATGAGTTGATGGAGTTGCTGCGCCGCACCAAAGAGAAGCTGAACCTGCGATTTGGGCCAAAGACAAGAAAATACAAAAATAGAAAATTAAAAAAAGAAAGGGGACCGAATGGTCCGAGCATGGGTTGTCTCCCGGATAGCCCTTTTGTTTACCGTCCTTAAGGTGGACCAAATACCTGTTTTAGCAGTTTATAAATAATGTTCGTGCAGAAAAAGAAAATAAAAGTGCAAGAATATAAAACACAGAATAATGTCTAAGCAGAGCGACGAAAAAGCAATCAACTCGGCGCCGATTTGGGGCGAGTCTCTCCGGTGGAGTGCGAGGGGGGAGCAGAATTTTTCATGGAATCATGAGGGAGGGATTTCCCCTTGCTCAGCTTATACGCTTCCTCGCGCCGGAAGGTGGAATAACGCTTATCGCGTAGGCGCTTAGCCTCCTTCATCTTCTCCACCGTGGGAGACTTCCACGCAGATTTTTCCACAGTTTTCGCAGATTTTGAAATCAATGGCGTCATGTCCGGCACCGCGACGGCGACCGGATCGGCCCAAGCAACATTACGCCTAACACAGTCATTAGAATTATTACAAACTGAATTGTTCAGGGATTTCTCCCGAATAAAACTACTAATGTCATTGTCTTCAGTCGCTTTTGGGGGACATGGAACAATCGCCGTGTCTTCCACTGACTCGATCTCCTTCACGGTCACTACCACTTGCTCTACATCGGTCTTCTCGGGAGGTGCTTCCTTGATCATTTCGTCCAAACGGGCGGCGTTCAAAACTTGAAGTCCCAAATTTTCCTTGGATCCTGCATTTCTTAGCAAAACAATTTTTTGAATGTTGGGGGGGTGTGCGGAAGTATCATCGATGGCGGACGCATCGGTCGGCCAGGTGACACATCCTTTGGAAAAATCCAAGGATGCGCCACTGGCCGTCAGGAATGGGACCCCAAGTATTGGAATGGAGTCGTTTTCTTTAGGTCCCATAACCTGAAAATCAGTAGTAAAATGTTTTCCATTCACCTCGATCTCAACTTTCCTCACACCGCCTTCGGTAGCAACTACATCTCCATTCGCTAAAATGAGTGACTTCCGGTCATCGGTGTTAATTTGTAATTGCATCTTCTCAACATCCTGCAGAGTGAGGATGTTGCTCGATGCTCCGGAATCACAAAGTGCGGTCGTTTTCACATCATTGATCATACAATTAATCACGAGTTCGTTGTTGTTCCCTAGCCTTTCCTCTCCCAAGCTTTTCCCTTGTTCATGGGGATTTCTTTCTGTGTTGCTTGGGAGGGTGCCGTGAGTACGCTCGGAGACCATTTGAGCCAATTGGCCCAACTGCGCCTCAAGCTTACGCATAGAAGCGGCTTGGTTAGTCATATTAGTATGGGACACTTCAACAAATTTCTCAAACATTTCAGCCAAAGAGTTGGTTTTCACAGCGGGAGGGCCTTGGGTGTAATTCGGGTGTGGCGGCCGCGGTTGGCTTCCGGAGGCGGCGACATCATTTTGATGCTGCCCCGGTTGCCATCGTTGGCCTGGCGCGTTTTGATTCCACGAAAAGTTCGGGTGATTTCTCGCACCCGGATTATACGCATTTCCATACGGCGCACCCCTGTTTTGATTAGCAATAAAATTAACTGTTTCATCAGATAAGGCGGGATCATATGTTACCTCCGGTCCAGGGCACTCGAAGCTGTGATGATCGGATCCTCCGCATCCTTGACATGAGATGGCCAACACTGGAGCAGCAGCAGCGGGCCTTGATGCTTCCACAGCAAAGATTCCACTTGTCCCACGGGGGGTATTCCTTCCTGCGGTCCAGAAGGCGCTGTGCGTGGCGGTGTCCTGCAGAACTCTCAAAGCATCCTCAGGAGCAAGGTTCATAATTGTTCCACCAGAGGCGGCATCAATCATGGCGCGGTGCTGAGGCTCGATGGAGAAGTAGAAGCTCTCCACGAGATTCCACGTTTGGAAACCGTGATTTGGGCACTTCCGCAGCAATTCATTAAAGCGCTCCCACACCTCCGCTAAGCTTTCTTGGTCGTTTTGCCTGAAATTGGCGATGGCACGTCGCATGCTCACAATACGGTCGACTGGATGAAATTTGGCTAAGAACTTCGTGGTGAGAGCATCCCATGTTGTGGCGGTTCCAGGAGGAAGGGAATGAAGCCATGACTTGGCTTTGTCACGTAGAGAGAAGGGAAACAGACGGAGCTTGACCGTGTCATCGGCGATCCCAGCATAGCGGAACGTGGCACAGATTTCTGAGAAGTCTGCCAAGTGTAGATGGGCATCCTCTGTAGCCAGTCCAGAGAACTGTGCGTTGTTCCGGATGATGTTAAGAATTGCCGGTTTGATCTCGAACTGTTGGTTTGCGATCGCCGGTCCAAACCCAGGGTAAATGCTCCCAACAGTGGGGGTAGTGTAATCCCTCATGGTTCGGACATGCGGCGGTTGCACCTCATTCTCATCCCCGTTACGGTTATCAGGGAGGTTCCCTCCAACACGAACTCCGTTGTCATGGTTCAACTGGTCGCCCATTGTGATTGGATCAATTGCAGCGGCACGCCTTTGCGCACGAAGAGTTCGCTCGATTTCGGGATCGTAAGCAACGAGATCTCTTGCAGCACGTCCCTGCATCCACTGAAGCAACAAAACAAAGAAACGAAAATCAAAAAAACACTAACTCTTATACCAATAATTCCAGAAATCGTGATCGTTCAACAGTTGCATTCCCCGGCAACGGCGCCAAAAACTTGATGCGCGTAAAATACGGCAAGCGTACCGGTCGCTCAAGTAATAAAGTTGGGAATGAATCCCCGGATGTCGGTCTCTTGAGGAATGCAATTGGCGTCGAACGATTTAGACTCTGAAACTATCGTTATGAGAGTTAATTGAAATAAACAGAAAAAGAAAGGGGCTTTGGTTGGTGGTCTTACGACCGATTACACTAATTAAACTATGCGGGTCGCAATCACCGCTTCTCAAGGCGAGATGGATGTAGCGGCCGCGATGCCGTACTTCGGTGGGCGAGTGGGCGGTAAGCTAGTGAGTGAAGTGTGTGATGTGAAGTGAAATGAAGTGAAGCAAATGCGTGGAGTGAACGAAAGAGAGCGAAGCGCATTAACAACGAATCTCACAAGCAAGATGAAAGCATAAACATTTCATTGCAAAAGAGATTAATCCGTTCATACATGCATACATAAACCATACAACAAGAAAGGTTGGAGAAAGCTAAACCACAAGAGTGAAGATCCTTCGCGGGTGTTGGCCGGAGGTGCGGGTTGTCAAACCGCTTCCAAGCGCAGTCCGTGGAGGGCTTCCGGTACCGCCGAGCTGTCACTTCGGTGGCCTTTAAGTCCGTTCTTGAGGCAAGCTTCGTCGTCTTCCTCGGTGAAGAACTTGGAGAAGAGCTTTAATGGCCGGAGGATCGCCGGAGGATGAGGGATGCTTCGGAATCACGGGAGAAAGTCCTCCCGTTGGTAGGAATGGAGGTGGAGGTGAATGGGACTGCTGGAGGGCGAAAACGGCGGAATGGCGAAGGTTCCGTAACGATTGTCTTGCCCTAATTCGCGGAACAGCGTATTTATAGCTTGCAGAATAAATAGCGCGCACGACCACTGGCGCACGACCAGTGATCGTGCGCGACCAAGGTCAGCGCCCGTGCGTGAGCAACCTGCAGACCTGCATCAGAAAATCAGTAGTCGCGCACGATCAGCAGCGCACGATCAGTGATCGTGCGAGGCAAGGCTGATGATCGTGCGGAAATAGCCAGACAGACTTTTACAAAATGGGTATGACTGCGCACGATCGTCGGCGCACGAGCAGTGGTCGTGCGCGGTATGGCAAGTGATCGTGCGGATGGTTCAAGACAGAGTTTCACAAATGAGACCGGGCTGCGCACGATCAGTGATCGTGCGCAGGAGGTCGATGGTCGTGCGTGGGTAAAAACGCACGACCACTGACTCCTTTGCCAAAAATAGTGAAACGCCTATCCCGGATGCCCTCACGATCCCCAAACCTGCAGGAAAACTGCACGGGGCATCGATCGCGGCAGCCACAGCGAACAGTGATAAACATAGCAAGAAAGTAAATGCACACAAGCACGGAAATGGGCTAAAAAGGTGCACAGGGCGTGGAAAACCGTAGCGAACCAAAAGGAGTGCAAATGGCGCTAAACGGTGTGCAAAGACATGGAAATAGGCCTAGATGAGTCCAAAATATAGTATAAAATAGGGACTCATCAATGTTTTCATTTGATGATTGTGAACACTATTTGCCCCAATAGAACTTTCATATATGTATATAATTTAATGTTTTGATTGAGAATATTTTTATTTCTTAATGCTCTATGTCCTTTCCTTATCTTGCTTTAAGATTATTTTATGTACAAGTCACCTTCATTTGTAGGGTTTTGACTTCTTCAAATAGCGGAAATTGTTAGGTATTCTATCCATAATGCCACTGATTTGAATAAGTGTCCCTTGAACTAAGATGAATTGAGTTTGTATTCGATGTTGCTTATTCATTTATGTGCTTGCAGAACTATAATGCTAAGTACAACCCAATGTCAGGTAACAATGAGTCATGAAACACAGGACTATACAATATAATCCTTCATTGTCTAGGCCAATATGTTGACTCACGTGTAATCTCTCAATTGGGGCGTACTTCTGTTTCAAGTATGCTAGGAGAATCATGGAAATACAAGTTGCTGCTTTCAAAAGAAAATATTTTTTCTCCAAGTAAAATTCATCGAGTCTAGTAGTGAATATTCATCGAATTCGTCGAGTATACTCATGAATACTCATCGAATTCATCGTGTATACTTACTAACACTCGTCTAATTCATCTCATTTACTTAGGGAATAAACTCTGAGTTTTTGGAAATCAGTTAAGTAAAAATCGTCGAGTTTCTTTATGTATACTCGTTGAATTCGTCGAGTGTATCTTTCGATACTAATTGAATTCGTCGAATATATAAGTCGTTACATGATGAATTCGTCGATACTCACTGGATATGCCTTGTGTTCTTGAATTTACTTCTCTTGATATCTCTAAGTCAAATTCATCGAATATCACTTTGACTTTACGTGGAATACATTGAGATTATATGTTTATACTCATCGAATTTGTCAAGTAAGCTAGTCGATATTCGTCAAATTCGTCGAGTATCTCTAAAAGAGAGCATTGAGTTATCTATTAGATCTGTCTTGAATCGTCTAAGTTAATTTCGTCGAGTTTTGAAGTAGTTTGGCGTTACCCATATATACTCGACGATTAATATTTATGTTTTAATTCTCTATTTTCAAATTTTCAACTCGGATTGTCCAGACCGCCATATACAGTAACTTATAATGTCTCGATATGGAAGGAATCTTCTAGTCGTTAGAAGAGGAGTTCCTATAAATACCTAGGGTGGATTCGAGAAACCCTAATCGTGCATCTCCAAGTTCAATTCAAGAAATTCCAAGAAAAGCTCCCGTAGGCCTCGTTTTGCTCTTCACAATTCTCTCAGCTGACAAAGATGTGACACACGATTCATTCTTCTTCAAGCATGTCGTCCAGATTCTTGATCTCTGATGGTTCTCAAACTACTCAGATTTAGTTGATCTGTGTTTTCAGATCAAGTCTACAAAGATTTCAGATTCTCTTCCTCCTCAAGAATTTCAAGTTCTATATTTATGAGGAAAGGGAGAGTGAAGATTTAAAATCAGAAGAAGATTATTCGTAATCTAGTTTTGTGTAAATATTTATGCTATTGTAGGAGGTTTTACCTCCGAGTTATAGATCCTTAATTTAGGATTGAGTTGTATATTCTTATTTTTGGATCGAGTTGTAGGAGAGGTTGTTCTCCGAGTGGTAGGAGATTTGTCTCCGAGTTATAGGTGTTGAGGATTCGAGGTGAAAGATTGTGTTCAATTTGAGATAAAGGTGAAGTAGTCGAATCTATTCCTTCATGATAAATAGGCAAGGTGGGACAGTGGATGTACCCAACTCAGGGTACCACTATAAATTCTGTGTGTCTGTGTGCTTATTTTTGTATAATTTTGTATTCCTCTATAAGACGCAGAACTCATCTATTCACCCCCTCTAGGTGATTTAGGTTGAATACTAGACACTTTCAACGAGACTTCTGTGGATGACTACTTGCATGAGTTTACAAGGTTAGGGTGGTATGCAGGCTTTACTTTTGATAACGAGGAGCAGAAAATTAATAGGTTTTATGAAGGACTGCACGACGATCTGAGGTTTCTTCTCTCAGGTCCAATGGTGCGGAGTTTTTTTATATTTGTTAATACAACTTGATCCCTAGAACAAGATATAAAGTACATGCAGTATAAGGATGATTTGGCAGTGAAGAAGCCAGAGTTAAATGTGCTGAGTTCTGTGAAGTCTTGTTAAGGAAGGTGGGGGAAGAAGGATCGGTCTGCAGGACCACCTTCTTTTGATATTTCTGAAGCGAAGACAGGGAGAAGTCCGCTCACTTTCTACACGTGTGGCAAGGTAAGACATATGGCTTGTGATTGTTGGAGTAGTCATCTAAAGGTGGAGAAAAATGGGTGTATTGTACGCTGAAAAAAAAGGTAGTGGAGTCAACCGCATCCCAAGCGTAGCCCTGCGTATATAATCTTGGAAAATATGAGGTCATAAAACAAAGCGATGTGGTGATAGGTATGATTTAATATACAAATTTTACTGCTTTATATAGTTTCTACGTTGTGTGCATTGCCCACCTTATTGTATTAGGCTTCGTACTAATCTTGGACTATCCAGCAAGAGCACCGTTTAATACAAGCACTTCTTATTCCTTTCTGTCTAAGGACTTTGGGTTGTGTATCAGAGTGCCTTATTTTATATCTATATATAGATTGGATGTATTTCTGCCTTATGGATGCTCGATGCACGCGGATAGATCCTGCTGTGTTAAGGTGCAGATAGGAAGTCATGATTTTGGATTAAAAGCATCTATGCTGCCGATATATGAGTTTGCTGTAATCTTTAGCATGTACTGGATCGTTGAGAAGCGTGCCTGTATTAATTGTAACTCAAACGAAGTCATACTGGGACAAAACAACGAGCGCGAGACTAAATTCGCTGGTATGCGAGGATTGAGCAAGATACTGATGACTGCTCTTGTTGGGTCCAGCATTCGTTCACTTGACCCGTGGCGCTCTGCTACTTATTTAAGAAATTAAGTAGCACCCTTTCCAATGGTCTGTGCTTTTGGAATAGTTGGGTATGCGCTTGATCCTACATTTGGTATCAGAGGGGTTTATGGGTTCAAGACCCCGGGGGGCGCAATTAAATCCTAATTTTTCCCTTGTACCTGTGTGGGTCCGGCGGGTAAGACAACCGTGGACATGTGGTAACCCCACCTCTGAGCCGACGGTTTGTGCTGGATGGCAGGGGGGATTGTTGGGTCCGGCGTTCCTTCACTTGACCCATGGCGCTCTGCTACTTATTTAAGAAATTAAGTAGCGCTCTTTCCAACGGTCCGGGATTTTGGAATAGTTGGGTATGCGCCTTATCCTATAACTCTCCAATGGTCAAGGTGGTTCGGAAGGGCGCATAGTTATTCTTCACATTACTGGAGGCTGTAGAGCCAAAGTCTAGATTAAGTGACATTCCTATTGTATTAGAGTTTGCGAATGTGTTTCCAAATGATTTACCTGGACTTCCACCCCAATGAGAGATCAACTTCACTATTGAGTTGATGCTATGAGCAAAACCTGTGTCACTCTCACCATACTGTGTAGCGCCAAAGGATATGATGGAGTTGAAGGTTCAGTTGCAGGAGTTTCTAGAGCAAGGCTATATATGTCCAAGTATGTCTCCTTGGAGCGCGTTGGTCCTCTTTAAGAAGAAGAAGGATAGAAGCTTACGTCTATGCATTGACTATCATGAAATGACCAAGTAGATAGAGAAGAACATGTATCTTATTCTGCGAATCGATGATTTATTTGATCAGCTAGTTGGATCGACTATCTATTCGAAGTTAGATTTGAAGTCCGGCTATTGTCAGTTGAGGATCAAGGAAAGTGATATTCCCAAGATAGCATTTAGTACATGCTCTGGGCAACATAAGTTCACTTTGATGCCATTTGGGCTAACAAACTAGCCATTAATATTCATGGCATAATGCACATGTCCTTTAGAGAGTATTTAGACATATTTGTGATCGTCTTTATTGACTATATACTTGTATACTCTCAATTAGAAGAGGATCATGCAAATTATTTGAGATTGGTTCTGCATACCTTGAGGAGGATTCAACTATATGTCAAGTTCTCTAAGTGTGAGTTTTGGCTATCTTCAGTGAGTTTTCTTGGTTATGTAGTTATTGGAGAGGGTATTAATATGGATCCAACGAAGATAGTTGCAATATAAGAGCGGCCTGTACTTATTTCTGTAGCGAAAGTCAGGAGTTTCCTTGGAATTACCAACTATTATAGGTGCTTCGTAGAGAACATTTTGAGGATTTCTTTACCTCTCACTATATTGATGAGGAATAATCAAAAGTGTGTTTGTACGCTTGAGTGCACGCAATCGTTTGAGGAGTTGAAGATTAGTCCGACCACAGTGCCTATTTTGAGTTTTCCATGTGGTGTAGAATGCTATGAGATCTACAACGATGCCTTAGAGAGCGGCTTAGGCTACGTTCTTCTGCAGTTCTGGAAGGTTATAGATTATGGCTCTCGCCAGTTGAAGGAGCATGAGAGAAATTATCCAATTCTCAACTTAGAGTTGGAAGCTATGATATTTTCCTTGAAGTTATGGCGATATTATTTGTATGGCATGAAGGTTGACATCTATACAGACCATAAGACCCTAAAATACCTGTTAAATCAAAAGGATTTGAAGATATGGATGGCGTTCCTTGGGGACTATACGTTTGAGATACATTATATTCCCGGAAAGGGAAATATTATCGCAGATGCATTAATTCGCAGGGCTCCAGTGCATGCTAACAGGATACAGATGCATGATGAGCATCTTATTCGAGATTTGGAAGCTTTGGATATCACTTGTGTTGATCGGAGCTCTAGTGCAAATGCATGTTTAAACTAGACGGAGGTGTAATATGACCTTGCAGATAGGATCCACCAAGCGTTGGAGCTAGATGACACATGAAACGCTATTTAGAAGAGACTATAGATGGGTCAAATGCCAATTTTCTGTTGATGATGGTCTCTTATGGAAGGATAGTCAGTTATTCGTCCCAAACATTGGCAAATTATGGGAGGAATTGATGTACGTGGAACACTTTATAAAGTACTCAATCTATTTAGGGAGTACAAAGAAGATCAAGGATATGAAGAAGTTATTCTAGTGGTCAGGGTTGAAGAAGGACATAGCTCATTATGTGGTGAAGTGTCATACTTACGCCCTAGAAAAATGCTAAATGTCAAAAACACGGAGGTTTCCTGAATTCTTTACCAATACTAGAGTGGAAGTTTGACGACATATCTATGGAATTCATAAAAGGTTTGTCGAGATCAAAATGCAAAAATGATGTCATTTGGGTCATTGTGGACAGGTTAACAAAGGTGTCACACTTCATTCCAAATCAGAGGGACTATTCAATGGAACATTTGGCCAAACATTATTTTGAATAGATCGTACGATTGTACGGGTACCCCATAGTATCGTTAGTGACTGAGATGGGAGTTTCATATTAAATGACTGGAGGCTTATTCATTAACTGTTGGGTACCAAGCTGAAGTTTAGTATGGCCTTTCATCCTCAGACGGATGGTCAGACCGAGAGGGTAAATATAATGATGGATGATATGCTTCGCATGTGCGGCTTAGATTTTAGGAAGAGATGGGAGGACCAAATCTATATGATTGAATTTTTCTATAATAATAGCTACCAAACAAGTATTCAATTGGAGCCTTTTGACGCTTTATACGGTAGAAAGTGTCATACTCCCTTGGCTTGGGTAGAAATGGGGGAATCAAAGTTATATAAAACTTGATGACGTCAAAGATATGACTTTGAGGATGCGTTTGATTCGAGAGTGGTTTTTGATTACTCAAGATAGGCATGCAAAGTACTATAATGTCAGACACAAAAACTTGGAGTTTGCGGTGGGTGATTGGGTGTATGTTAAGATAAAGTCGTTCATGGGCATATCTAGGTTTCGACGCTTGAAAAAGCCGAGTCTGAAATACCTTGGGCCATTTGAAATCATTGAGCGGATTAGTGAAGCTGCCTATTAATTGAATCTTTCAGCTAAACTTAGTGGTTTGTAAGATGTGTTTCACATATCGGTGTTGTATAAGGCTGTACAAGAGCCTGCTCAAGAGGTTGCTGCGCATCAAGTGTCGGTCGATAATGGGTTGATGACGAAAGTAAAGCCAATTCAAATAAATGACACGGAGGTTAAACGGTTGCGGAACAAAGAGATCAGAATAGTCAAAATGGTTGCGACAACTGTAGACATGCGGAGCAGTCATGGGAGCGCAAGCAGACCATGCAAGAAGAGTTCCCTAAACTGTTCTGCTGAGGAACATTTTATATGTTTTGTACTTCTATGTTGTTTACTGTTAAGCGTAAATTTCAGGAAAAAATCTCTTAAAGGAGGGGAGAATTGTAATACCAAAAACTTTCTGAAAATAACAGGAAGTTGGTCGTTGGAGGTTACCGCCAGGCGATAAAGCTATCACTGGTAATATCTAGCTGATTTAAATACCACTGTCTCCAGAAGGTACCGTGCGACGGAAGTGTGATACCGTATGACGAAAGACAATAAATTAATTCAACTATTGTCTGTAGTATGTAACACACGGCGGTTGCGGTACAGCTAGCGCTAGTGTGCCACATGTCGGATAAGGTTGAGGCGATCTTTAAGCAGAAAAACAACGCTGATTGGGCCAAATGACCACCTCCTAAGCTACTGCTCTGCAGTAGAAAGGTACCGTACGACCGTAGTGTCATGATAAAAGCTTGAGATGAGAAATGTTTGTCATTCTCTCTCTTTCTCTCTCTCTCACTCTCTTTTGGATCTTGGGATAGAAAAAGGAGAAGGATAGGAGAGCAAGGGCAAGGCTTAATAAACCCTTATGGAAAGTCGTGAAGGAATTCTTGTGATAAGATTTGCGAGCCGAAGCCAGATCCGTGGAGAGGAAAGCGTTGCGGTCATTTCCATCCAAATTAAGTACAAGATCACAGCTCCTAAATGACCAACAAGGGTAATGATTTTACTTCTTAGACATGTGAAGTCCTTATTTTTGAATATGCATGGAAACTCTCACCAAATGGTAGGGAATGCGGAGTTTCCTATGGGTTTATCGATGATAACTGATCGGGAAAAATATAGACTTGTGTGTATGGAGAGATAAGAAGAGAGGTTGGAAATGAGGTTGATGATATTCTCCGATTCTATATCTGATAAATGCAAGTATACCTTATCATTTATAGTATAGGATATTTAAGTTCAATATCAAGGCCATAATTTTCAGGGTGTATTGATTACTTCTAATTTGAGGAGTTGCTATAATTTTATCATATGATTGTTTGGGTAGATTTACTTAACTAAATTGCACAAAAGAGCGCTAGATTGAGTTGAAATTTATGGAGAAAAGATTAGTAATTGATTTTGAATCACTTCGACATGAGTCAATCAAAATGAAATAACAAACCAAATCATAATAAAGTAAAATACAACTTGACCATGGTGATTCCCAATGTTTGAACACGCTCCTCTCGGGGAAGTGCCCAACTTATTTTAGGAAGATTTGACCGAACTCTCATCCCGCATTCAGATCCCTAAAGCTCGCCTTAAGTGGTGAACCCCGCTATTGGATTTGACTGCAATCAGGGAGATTTATGTCATTCTCTCGAGAGTGTTGAGTTCAACTCTCTTTACTCATGGGTGATCAATTCAAACTATGAGCCTCTCGGATAGCTAAGAATTAAAACCTAAGTGGAGACTATATATCAATAATATAGTCCCACTATATTTAAATCAAGAGTAAATCGAAGGCCAATACTTTAAAATGAGAAAGAAAGTTAAAGCATCATAACTTGATCAACTCATCATTAGATCATCGCAATCGAGTACTAAATAGGATTTAGTTACACATGGTGGAAGGATAAGAGAGAAATAGGTAGTAGAAATTCATGAAAAACTAAATAAGAAAGGAAGAGAAAGTGAGACTTTTAATACTAAAAATAGTGGGTGTTACAAGTTGAAATAAAAACTACAATTGCATGAAATAAAGTCTAGCTACATACTAATTCCACACTATCAAGGCATTACAAGCTTACTATAAGAAAATACATGAAAAGTAAAACAAAAAGAACTTGAAAAAAAGAGCAAAATTAAGGATGAATACACGAAGAAAAACAAGTAGCTTCACTTATAAAACTATCCTAAACTCAATTATTCTACTTATAAACTTGTTTAAGCTGCTCTGATCTGGTCCTGTAACACTTGGAGCTTGCTTGTATTTATAGGAATTTTTTTAGGAAGTACACACCTCCCTTACATGCCCCTGTAGGGGCGGGGGGCGTGTAAGCCTTATAAACTTCGATGGATGAAATTTTGGCTGGAAAGTGACTGGCCCGAATGTTGGGTTACACGCCCCCAGTACATGCCCTTGTATAGGGGGCGTGTAAGCGCGGCGTGATGGTGGCTCGGTAAAGTCGTGTTGCGGCGCCGAAAATGTTGACTTAGAGGGACACGCCCATGTATAGGGGTGAAAGTGAGGGATAGATAGGTTTTACTCTAGAGGGCGGTGAATAGAGTATTAAAAAAAATTGTTTAGATTTATTGTGGAATTAAAATACTAATAAAAGTAACAAGAGAAAAGAAATAAGCTAGACAACCACAGCAACACGGCACACAAAGAAATAACAGAGCAACACAGACGACCCAAGAAAATTTATAGTGGTTCCCCAAATCTGGGTACATCCACTCTTTTACCACCCAGGTAGGAATCCACTTAGGTTTTTGATCAGGTGCCATATAACCACAAGATCTGTTGTAGGTAGATCTAGAGACCCTTTGAGCTTTTGATCAGGAGCTCAAAATCCAATAGGTTTTTGATAAGGTGCCCTATAACCAGAGAGCTCACTTTTGAAGGGAGAGATAACCTTGTACAGATAGAGGTCGAACAAAAGGTTTATGAGAATCTTCTCTTTCTCAGACAAGTGAGAAGATTATGTTGATTGAGAAGAATGTCCAAGTTCCCTCTGAGATATTGTATGGATCCAGGAAGATGAAGCTTGGCCGTAGGTGTAGGTCTTCAAAGAGAAAAAGTTGTAAAGCCTTTTTGAATCTGATAACAGTTGTTGATTTTGTGACTCTCTGTGAATCTTTGAAGACTGAAGAGAGAAGAAGACTGGAGAGAAATGTTGTTCAGAAAAAGTTCTTCTTCTTCTGTTTAGCAAAGCATGCAATATCCACTGAGAGCAAAGGAAGATTCTTTTCTTTTTGATTACTGACTGATTCCTGTCTGTCTTCTTCTTTTTGTTATATTGAGATATATGTTCTGTCAGTATGATGAAAAACGGCTAGAATTTGAATTCCCAAGGCAAGGCATAAATTACTACAAGAATTGAGGAGCCCAAACGGCTAGAATGGCTGGCAGTCGTAAATACAATCCATAACTATCTCTATACAATATTCTGTGAATACAATAATAAATGCTTCAAGAAATACGGCTAGCAGCCTTGGGAGTATCAGCATTTATTATCAGAATATATCTTGCCTTAAAATAAATTTATCATAACCAAAATAAAACTTCTGACTGATCTGAGAACACTGATAGAAGAAGGCCGCATAAAATCATAGGGATCATTTCAGATATCTTCGACCAGAGATAAGAGATCGTTTACTAGAGAACGGCTATCATCGAGCTTCGATTACTGCATAGAAATAAGAGATCGTCGACCTGAGCTCGTAGATCGTCGAGCTCAGTTCAGAGTAGGATACTCTGAGATCGTCGATGGAAGAACGACGATCGTCGAGCTGAGTTCGACTATAGTCGAACTGATATAGATAGTTCACAACATTTTCTGAATCTGAGTCTGAGTCCACTACAATGTTGGTCTGCCAAAACCTGATCTAAAAGGGATCTAACTAAGACTTAAAACAGAGACCCTGGCTATACAAGAGGGTCTAAACATCCTAAGAGTGAACCTAGCATAAATCAAAACAAGGGTTCCAACAAGGAGGCGTGTAAGTTATGGCATGACACTGGAGTGGTGAAAGGTTGCACTGTTGTAACACCCCTATCCATCAAATAGCATATATCAATAAGTCTGGCAGGGGCCCAACGCCATATACCACAGACAGACTGAAGGGTTACTAAATGAAACCATCCTTCTAATAACACCCGCCCTATACATAGCGCACTCTAGCGAAAGTATTTTAAATGTTGCAAAGATAAGAACCCAAACAACAGCATGAATGTCCACTAAATAGCCAAAAAAAGGAATGAGCGTACAAATACACAAAGTACATGGCCTTATGGCCTTACAAGAGTTTACTTAAATAAATAGTGTCTTCCAAGCATCGGCAAGCAGGCCAGTCACACATGAGTATAACAAGCAAACATTCGCATTGGCCTTCGAGGGCCGGCTCAGCAATAAGGGCTTCAGCTCGCTATTTGCCACTAGGCTCTGAGGCACCAGCAATCAACATTCCACCGCAACGGTGGCAAACAAAAGCAACGGCCAGCTAAAGCTGACCAAATTTTAACGACCCCACCCCTTTCTTGGGGTGGCGGTGCTCCTTCCCTATATTGCATTAGTATAATCAATCGATTAAAGTGGAAGTACACAGTAGCACAAGTACACCACATGTGTAGGCCCGCTTGGCCAAACACCTTGTGCTCTCAGGTCACTTACTCGGTGAATCCGGTCCGAACTCGGTCCGTTCCGCGACTCCACCACCGCCCCCAGGACGGCAAACCTTGTGAGCAATTAGTCCTTTCAGCCAAAGCCTAGACTCGTTCTCCAAATTATCGGTATGTCCCATTTACCTTTGGTCGCTTTAACCGAAGCAGATGGAGTGGGTAGAGTTCCACCAACCCGTTGCTCACCTCGCCATGGCCATTTAGCCATCGACGCAGGCTAAGTTTCCCCTTGTCCCAAAGTATCGATCGTACAACAGTACATTGCCCGGCTATTTACAAGGCTGTCTCCCAGGCCACCAAAAATGGCAGAACTTCGCTTCTTCCCAGATTTTCTGGTGCACCTTGAGGATAATCCCCAAGACTCCCTAATGCAATCTACCACATAGAAAATACAAAAATAACCATCGGCACAGAGTCTTCTCCGATTATTCATGCACAATGAAACATCACCGATCCAGACCAACTTGTCTGGGTAGGCTTCACACACCATTCCTATGTCCGTACTTTGATTCCAGACTCTACATGCAAAACAATGGGGACTATTCATGTCTACCTGAAGGAATACCTCACACTCACCGCATATTTGCGAGAGCGGGCTTCCTATGCAAAAAGGAAAGAGGACTTCACATGTCCAAGAAGAGAATCGTTACCCTTGTGGTTCGCTTTGGCGTCATGGAGATCTAGACGGATAAAAAGCACTGCAACGGCCTCACCTCCGTAGATCTGGACTCGGCTCGCGATTTGGGGCTCTGAAGCTCCTCCTACGGCCGGATCTCTCCTTCTCCTTCTTCCTTGTTCTCCCCTCTCTCTAAAGCTTTAAAAAGAGAAAGCTTAAAGAGGAATGAGGGTTTCAAACCCTATTCTCACCCTTATATCTGCAAGGACAGATCTGGGCCATTAGATCCCAATAGATGGAAACGAACGGCCATGATTCGCACTAAAAACCACTTTCCTAGGCCTAACACGGCTTGCGACACGCCCTGTCCAAGGCCGTATTCCACACTCACCGTGAACCAGAAAATACAGAACAGGACACGACCTCTGACACGGCTTGGGACATGCCTGTGTCAACCATGGACACGCCCATGTCAGAGGCCGTGTGCCTCAATCGACGCTGAAACCGTCGCATCCCGAACAGGACATGGTCATGTGACACGGGCATGTCATAGGTCGTGTGCTAGAAATGCCCTGGGACAAGCCCATATCACAGGCCGTGTAACTTACTTGACACAGCCCGACAAATTGCCTGAGTAGGATACAGCCCTGGACACACTAGTGTCTCGGGCCGTGTACCCGACCTCAAAGAATCGTCGACTGTGTTTTGTCGACCACGCAGAAAATCATCAAACTTATAGAAGGACACGGCCTTGGACATGCCCATGTCCAAGGCTGTGTGACCCTTATCAGGCCCCAGATTGGCCTTAATATGCTACCAGGTCATTTCCGAGTTTTGGGGCGTTACAATTCTCCCCCCTTAAATGAATTTCATCCCGAAAATATGGAATAGAAAGTACTAAAACTTAATCGGTACCTGAGAAGAAGAGCTCGGGGTACTCCTCAAGCATGGTCTGCTCTCACTCCAACGAAAGCTCCTCACGACCGCAGTTGTTCAATCAGACTTTGACCATCCTGATGTCTTTGCCACGTTGTCTCTTGACTTCAGAGTCCTCAATACGAACGGGCTTGACCTTCATTTCAACCCATTAACAACTGGTACTTGATCGATCGCAAACACTGGGAAAGGCTCTTGCACCTCCTTCTGCAACACCGATATGTGGAATACATTGTGTAGACCACTCAATTCCACTGATTGCTTCAGTCGATAAGCTGCTTCACAAATTCACTCCAAAATCTCAAATGGTCCAAGGTACCTCGGGCTAAGCTTCTTCAAGCGTCGAACCCGTGAAACCCCCTTGAACGTCTTAATCTACAAATATACCTAGTCGCCAACAGCAAACTAAACGTTCTGGTGCTTGGCCATATAGTATTTAGCCTACATGTCCTGAGCGATCAGCAATCGTCCTCGTATAGTTCGTACTAACGAAGTGGCTTCTTCCACCTCTTGTCGTTTGTACAACTTTGACTCACCCATTTCTAACAACGAAAACGCCGTGCGATATTTTCTACCATATAGGGCCCCAAAGAGCGCCATTTGAATACTTGTTTGGTAGCTGTTGTTATAAACAAACTCCACCAAGTACAGGTGATCTACCCACTACTTCCCGAAGTCCAGGACGCACATGCGAAGCATGTCTTCCATAATCCTAATGACCCTCTCGGTCTGACCATCCGTCTGTGGATGAAAGGTCGTGCAGAAACTCAGCTTGGTTCCCAACATTTGTTGCACAAACCTCCAGTCATTGGACCTGAATCGCCCATCTCGGTCACTCACGATGCTGCGGGGCACACTGTGCAATCGAACAATGTTATCAACGTAAAGTTTTGTCAGTTTATCCACCGAATTATCCTTCCTATTCAGAATGAAGTGCGACACTTTCGTCAATCGATCTACGATCACCCAGATGGCGTCGTTAACCTTCTGTGACCTTGGCAACCCATGCACAAAATCCATTGAAATATCGTCGATCTTCCACTCTGGGATAAGCAAGGACTTCAGGAAACCCCCAGGCTTCTGGCACTCCTCCTTCACCAAGGCGCACGTTTGACACTTCGCCATGTAAAGTGCTACGTCCTTCTTAAGTCCTGGCCACCAGAATAACTTTTTTTTCAAATCACGACACATCTTCGTACTCCCTGGGTAAATCGAGTACTTGGTATGATGAGCCTCGTACAAAAATTCATCCCACATTTAACCCACATTTGGGACACAAAGACGACTGTCCCTCCATAACAGTCCGTCAACAACACCAAATTGGGAAATTGACTAATCACAAGCCTCATCCATGATCTGCTTCATGTTGCTATCCAAATTCAGAGCCTGCCAAATCCGATCAGCAAGGTCGTACGGCACCTCTATCAAGTTCAATTGTGCTTCGACACTAGTCTGCTAGTCAACACTAGAGATCTCTAATGCCTCCAAATCCCGAATAAAACGCTAGTCATGAACCGTTAACTAGTTGGCCTGTGCGGGAGTCTAGTGACTCAATGCATCCGTAATCGCCTTGCCTTTACCAGCCACATAATGAATCTTGAATGTGTAGTACCCCAGGAACTCCATCCATCTCCGCTACCGTAAGTTTAGATCCTTTTGATCCAACAAGTACTTCAGGATCTTGTGGTCGGTATAGATATCGACCTTCACGCTGTACAGGTAATGCCTCTACAACTTCAGGGCAAATATCGCGGCCGCTAACTCTAAGTCATGGACTGTATAATTCCTCTCATGCACCTTTAGTTGGCGCGAGCCATAAGCTATCACTCTCCCATGCTGCAGAAGAACATAACCCAAACCACTGCTAGAAGTATCATTGTAAATCTCAAATCCTTCGGTCCCAACCAACGTACATAGAATAGGCGTCATGGTCAACCGACTCTTCAGTTCTTCGAAAGCTTATGCGCACTCCAGCGACCAGATAAACTTTTGATATTTCCTCATCAAAGTTATGAGGGGTAACGCTATCTGCGAGAAGTTCTCTACGAAGCGCCTGTAGTAGCTGACAAGTCCCAGAAAACTCCGGACTTCCGCTATCATAGAAAATACAGGCAACTCCCGTATAGTAACTATCTTAGCCGGATCTACAGCAATTCCCTTCTCCACTGACAATATGACCAAGGAATGCCACCGAGGATAACTAGAATTCGCATTTGGAGAATTTGGCATATAGTTGATTCCTCCTCAACATCTCCAACACCAAATGCAGATGTTTGAAGTGATCCTCCTCGCACTGCGAGTACACAAATATATCGTCGATAAAAACTATCACGAAGTGGTCCAGGTACTCTCATAATGTTCTTTTCATCAGATCCATAAACACGGATGGCGCATTAGTCAGCCCAAACGGCATGATAGTAAACTCAATATGTCCATACCTCGTGCTGAAGCTGTCTTGGGTATGTCACTTTCTCTTATCCTCAGTTGATAATATTCGGATTTAAGAACCAATTTCGAGTACACCGATGACCCAACAAACTGATCGAACAGATTGTCTATCCTTGGGATTAGATACTTATTCTTCTCCATTACCTTATTCAGCTCTCGATAATCAATACAGAGTCGCAAGATTCTGTCCTTCTTCTTAACAAGAAGGACCGGTGCGCTCTAAGCCGACAAACTTGGACGCACATAACCCTATTCCAATAGCTCTGGACGTTGAACTTTAAGTTCTGCCATCTCCTTAGGCTCTAATCGATATGGAGAGCGTGACACGGGTTTGGCACCTGGAACTAGCTCAATAGTGAAGACAATCTCTCGCTGTGGTGGGGCTCTAGGGAGATCGTAAGGGAACACGTCAGGATACTCGGATACAGCCGAGATACTGTCCAAACTAGGCTTTGTCTTTGAAGTCTCCACTAGTGTGAAGAATAGCTCTGCACAAGCACGAACTGCCTTAACTACCTAAAGAGCAGACATAATAGTCTTGCTCGCCCCTTCCAAGCCAGTAAATGACGTCTCTCGACCAGTTCCCAATTTAACCACCTGCGGTTGTAGTCAATGTATGCCTGCTGCTCCGAGAGCCATTCTAAACCAAATATCACATCGAACTCCACTAACGGCAGTAACGATGCTTGCAAATCGAACTCTCGACCCCCAATCTGTATCTTTATGCAACAGACTCTATCCACGCGCATTGAACACCCATTAGGCAACAAAACATTCAATTTATCTTTTGCCATCGAAGAAGGTTCTCCGATGCATGATATAAATCCTTCGGACAAAAAGGAGTGCGAAGCTCCCGAATCGAACAGTGCTCTCGCCGGATTACCGAAAATCAAAATAGAGCCTAGTACAAGAAGTAATAAGCTAACATGCGCAAGGTAACAAGTATTTAAAGCTAAACTACCATAAATTTATACCGTACCTGTCACCACGTCAGCTTGCTTTATGGTCTCCTGCTGGCCAAGGTTGTAAATTCTAGGTTGGGCTATAGCATAGTGTGATGTGGTTGACTCAACCGCCTTGCCCTTCTCCTCATAGGTTGCCCCAGTCTTCCTCTCAGACATTGGGCGTCTGCTCCGACAGTCTCGGGCATAGTGTCCCGGCTTTCCATAGTTATAGCATGCGCCCGGGGTTCAGCCTATTGTCTCCCCGGATGCGGCAGAAGGGGTTGGACCCGAAGTCCTAGCCTTCTTATTCCACTTACGGAACACAGATTTTAAGGAGTTCAGCACTTCGAACTCCGCCTTCTTTGCACTAAAGTCCTTAACTGCTCCTGACATAGCTTTCTTTGTCTTCTGTGCACCATCCTGACAATCTCGGGCAAAGTGCCCTTTCTTTTCATAAGTATGACAAGCATAAGTAGCTTTGCTAGTAAATGTTCTAGCCCCCTTTTTTAGCATTCTGCGGTATGCAGCTCTGGTAAGACCTGTAGAGTTTGACACCATACACACTGGCATCTGGTGGCTCTTCCCCAAATCTAATTCCAAAGATCTAGCCGACTCCACCAAGGCTCGAAATACCAATAATTTTGGTCCTAGTAGTAGGATTCGCAACACACCACGCAGACCATTGTAAAATCTATCGACCATAGACTGCTCGCTCTCCAACTCAAAGCCTTAGTAGCGTCTTATCATAAGAAACGCCTGCAAATATTCCTCCACTGAGTGCATACCCTGCACTGAAAGCATGTTCAAATGCTGACCCGCTAGTCTTCTAAATGACATTTGCTCCATCACACCACCCGGCGTTGAGGCCACCTCAGGGACAAAGTGTTGCACATTCCTTCCATAATGTGCATTATTCACAACGAACACCGCTTAAACTACCCGTCTTATGGTTTCAATAGAAGGAGGGGTCTCAGGCACGTCACTTGGTGCACTACTTTTCTCAAAAAGCGGGCGTTCTGACTGCCCTGCGCCGCTACTAGTAACCAATAGCCATACAACACACCATTAAGCGATCAAACAAAATTGCAAGAAGCAATTATAAGAGCACGCAGGTTGATCAAAAAATTGTATTTTCATTCCTAAGTTGCCATTCATGTGTTCTTTTTATGTTATAATGATGACGCACATACGTGTGCTCACCACCCCTTAAAATAATTCGTCTACTAATTCCAATAAGCAAGACCGAAACCAGTAGTCTAATACCAAATGTAACACCCCTATCCGTCACATAGCGTATAGTAGTGGGTCCGGCCGGGGCCCGATGCCATATACCAAAGACAGACCGAAGGGTTAATAAATGAAACCATCCATCAAATAACACCCTTCCTACACAGAGCACACTCTAGCGAAAGCATTTTAAATTTTTCAAAGATAAGAACCCAAACCACAACATGAATGTCCACTAAATACCCAAAAATTGGAATTAGCATACAAATACACAAAGTACATGGCCTTATGGCCTTACAAGAGTTTACTTAAATAAATAGTGTCTTCCAAGCATCGACACGCAGGCTGGTCACACATGTATATAACAAGTAAACATTCGTATTGTCCTTCGAGGGCCGGCTCAGCAACAAGGGCTTCAGCCCGCTATTTTGCCACTAGGCTCGACAGCACCTGCAATCAACATTCCACCGCAACTGTGGCAAACAAAAGCAACGGTCTGCTAAAGCTGACCAAATTATAACGATCCCACCCCTTTCTTGGGGTGGCGGTGCTCCTTCCCTGCATTAAATTAGTATAATCCAATTATTAAAGTGGAAGTACATAGTAGCACAATACACCACAGGTACAGGCCCGTACAGACACACACCTCGTGCTCTCAGGGCACTTACTCGGTGAAGTCGGTCTGAACCCGGTCTGTTCCACGACTCCACTACCGCCCCCAAGACGGCAAACCTCGTGAGCAATTAGTCCTTTAAGCTGAATCCAAGACTCATTCTCCAAATTATCGGTAAGTCCTATGTACCTTCGGTCGCTTTAAACGAAGCAGATGGAGTGGGTAGAGTTCCACCAGCCCGTTGCTCACCTCACAACGGCTATTTAGCAATCGACCCGGGCCAAGTTTCCCCCAGTCCAAAAGTATTGATCATACAATAGTACATAGCCCGGCTATGTACAAGGCTGGCTCCCAGGCAACCAAAAATGGCAGAACTTCGCTTCTGCCAAGATTTCTGGGTGCACCTTGGGGTTAATCCCCAAGACACCCTGATGCAATCTACCACGTAGAAAACCCGAAAATAACCATCAGCACGGAGTCTTCTCAGGATATTCATGCACAATGAAACATCACCGATCCAAACCAACTTGTCTGCGTAGGCTTCACACACCATGCCTATGTCTGTACTTTGAATCCAGACTCTCCATGCAAAACAACGGGGACTATTCATGTCTACCCGAAGGAATACCTCACACTCACCGCATACTCGCGAGAGAGGGCTTCCTATGCAAAAAAGAAAGAGGACTTCACATGTCCAAGAAGATAATCGTTACCCTTGTTGTTCGCTTTGGCGCCATGGAGATCTAGACGGATGAAAAGCACTGCAACGGCCTTGCATCCGTAGATTTGGACTCGGCTCGCGATTTGGGGCTCCGAAGCTCCTCCGGCGGCCGGATATCTCCTTCTCCTTCTTCCTTGATCTCCCCTCTCTCTAAAGCTTTAGAAAGAGAAAGCTTAAAGAGGAATGAGGGTTTCATACCATTTTCCTGGCCCTATATTAGCAAGGAAAGATCTGGGCGATTAGATCCCAATAGAAGCAAACGAACAACCACGATTCACACGAAAAACCACTTTCCTGGGCCGAACACGGCTTGCGGCATGCCCTTGTCTATGTCCGTGTTCCACGCTCACCATGAACCAGAAAATATAGAATAGGACACGACCTTTGACATGGCTTGGGACACGGCCGTGTCAACCATGGGCACGCCAATATCATAGGTCGTGTGCCTCAATTAACGCTGAAACCATCGCATCCCGAACAGGACACGGCAATGTGACAAGAGCATGTCATAGGCCATATGCCAGACACGCTCTGGGACACGCCCGTGTCCCAGGCCGTGTAACTTAGTCGACACAGCACCGGTAAATAGCCCGAGCAGGACACGGCCCTGGACACGCTTGTGTCTCAGGTCATGTACCTGACCTCCAAGAATTGTTGACTGCATTTCTTCGACTACGTGGAAAATCTTCAAACTCATAGCAGGACACATCCATAGACATGCCCGTGTCCAAGGCTGTGTGACTCTTATCAGGCCCCAGATTGGCCTTAAGATGCTACCAGGTCATTTCCGATTTTTTGGGCGTTATAGTTATGGTGGATATTTAGAACTTGGCGGGACATGTCCCATGTACAAGCCCATGGTAGATGGTATACGGCTGTTACTTGGGGCGTGTAAGCTGGATTTTTCTTTAACTTGGACCGGTGCGAATTTTCATCGAGATTTGGCTACACGCCCAGAGTACACGCCTGTATAAGGACTATACAGGAGTGACCAACTAGCTTGTAAGGTGGATTTTTCTAGATACAAAGTTTGGGTCGTTGCTTCATTCTAATTGGGTTACAACTCCTAAGGTACAAGCCCATATAAGGAGGTATACGACCGTGACTTGGGGGCATGTAAAGTGGAAAATGAACAATGAGTGTCACAATCCTGAAAAACAAAAAATAAACTAAGTTAGATAAATTTTTATAAAAGAAACTGATTATAGGCTCAGAATTCATATAGTATATGATTTTAAATTAGAAAAATCTATGGTTTTACCTAAGTAATTTAGACTAAAATGAGTATCATCAAATTCCCTCATACTTATGCTTTGCTTGTCCTCAAGCAAAGATATAAAAACTGGCTAATATAAAAGTAACTAATCAAAAGGCTTATTTATTTTACGCACGAGTACCCTGCGAAATTCTGAGTAGGAAGTCTATGAAAGATAAACCTAAAGCTTTTACTTAATTATGAAATAACACTTTAAAATCTTTACTAACAAAAATTAATCATCCAAAATTTTAGCGAAAAGTCTTTTAACAAATTAGAGCAACGTAACAAAGCAATAGTGCATTGAGTTGTTATAATACCCTAAGAGACTTAATCATATCAGTCTAAAATCAAGAATCTAAATTGGTACCTAAAAACTTTGCTAATCTAACTTCTTCTCTACTTAACAAAAAATGAACCTAGGAACATGAATCAAAATGACTTTGTTAGGACCTGGACATGACTTAGGTATATGATTTGGAATGGTATTGAAAGATAAAACCATTGGCTAACAATCATACTAAACCAAAGCATGAGTTTTATAGAAATTCTAATCATGAGGTAAAGTATAAGCAATTTTTCTTTTTTACTTTTTTTTTATATAATATTTTTTTATAAACAAAAGGCCATAATTTTTTTTCTTTTCTAATTAGCCAACAAAACCTTTTTTTAAAATAAAACCCACGTTTCATGAATAATTTTTTTATTGAGCATACCATTTTTTGAAGTTCTCCAAATATCACACAACCCTATCACAATCATGAAATTTAAATGAAACTCAAAAGATTAGTGTGATCAAATAAGTTGGAAAAATTTGCCTTGGTGAGATTATAAGTGGAGGTAGCAAGTAAAATAGGGAAAAATGCCCAAAAGAGGTTACCTAGGTATTTATTTAAATTGTTGGCATGAAGTCTCAAATGAATTCAAAAATGGCCTAAATCATTTTCATGCTCCTAAATTAATTTAAAGCATATGCTTTGAAAAATTTCCAATAGAATAAGTCCTAGATAGCAATTAGAGACAAATGAAATTATCATGAATATAATGATAATAAGCATCTAGGATAATTCACATCTACTACACTAATCCAAAGTTAACATTACAAAATTTTAAACACCAAAAGGAAAATAGTGGATGAAGAATTTTTAGGAAAGTAAAGAAAATAAAAGAAGAAAATCATAAAGAAATGCAAGATTTAGAGAAAACTTTCAAATTCACATGCTCTCTAGAATTAGAAACACAACATGACCAACATATTACTCGTACAACATAATTAAGAAGAAGGATTAGGAAAAATTAAAACTAGCTAAGTTTATATAAAAGATTTTGAGAATAACAAAACATAAAGCAGGGGTACTATTGATTCTACAACAATTAGTCTAAAGTACAATTATATAAAGGACTCATTTTTTGAAAATTTTGAAATATTAGTAGAAGGAAAAACGAAAACCTAAATAACTTAATATATATATATTAAATTTTTCAAGTGTGTAAGGAGAAAATATTTTTGAGATTTTCAATGTTTTATAAATTTTTTTGGAATTTTCTAAAATAAGGGAAGTCTTAAATGAGGAATGACTCCCCCATACTTAAAATTAAACATTGTCCCCAATGTTTAATGCTAAGTATGAAGAGGAAGAAAAAACTGGAGGGGGGAGAGATGGCTTCCCTGCTAGCGAAGGAGGAAAAGACCGCAACTCAAATCCTGCAGAAAATTATTAATATAACAAAAATAAAAATAATAATAAGGATAACTATGGGGTGCCTCGCACAAGTGCTTTGTTTAAGGTCGCGAGCTTCACCCAGATGGTGGTGAAAGATTATAAAGTGGGGAGTGTCAGGGCTCAATTTTCCCTTCCACTGGATTGCCTATGTGGTAGAGTTTTAAACCGTGCTCGTTGACTTTAAATGAGCCTTTTTCTAGGTGGGAGATAAGAATGGTCCCATATGGCCAAACCTCTTTGACTTTAAAGGGGTCAGACCATCAAGACTTTAATTTACCCTGAAAAAGCCTTAGCTGAAAATTATATAAAAGGACAAGATCGTCGGGCGCAAATGTTTTCGGGCTTTTGATTTTACGATCATGATAGATCTTAGAATGTTCCTTATAAAGTTTATTAATCTCATAAGCATTCGCACGCCATTCATCGAGTTTATTTAGTTGGAATTTCCTACTTTTGGAGGCTAAGTTCGAATCAAGATTTAAAAATTTTAGAGCCCAAAAAGCACGGTGTTCTAACTTGACCGGTAGATGGCACGCCTTGTCGTAGACTAATCGATATGGCATACAACTAATGGAGGTCTTGTATGCCATACGATATGCCCATAGCGCGTCGTCGAGTTTAACAGACCAATCTTTCCTATTTATCGACACAGTTTTTTCTAATATGCGCTTAATCTCTCAATTCACTACCTGAACTATGCCGCTCTTTTGGGAGTGATAGGCGGTGGTGAGCTTGCGCGTGACTCCGTACTGAGATAAGATTTTCGTGAACTGAGTATTACAAAAGTGCGTACCCCTATTGCTCACTATTGCGCGAGGCGTGCTGAAGCGAGAAAATAATTTTTTAAGAAAGTTAACGATGACTCTCACATCATTGGTGGAGAGAGCTTGCGCTTCCGTCCACCTGGATACGTAGTCAACTGCTACTAAAATATAGCGATTGTTTGAAGAAGGAGGTGAAGGGACTACAAAGTCAATACCCCATAAATCAAAGATCTCGCACTCTAAAATTAGATTTTGGGGCATCTCGTCAAGACGAGAGATGTTACCCGACTGCTGACAGCTATCGCAAGAACTCGCAAAAGTGTGAGAATATTTGAAAAGAGTGGGCCAATAAAATCCCGCCTCTAGTGTCTTCCGCGCGGTCTAGTTTGCCTGATAATGGCCTCCACTCGGCCCCTCATGGCAATATTGCAAGATCTACATACCCTCCTCGCTCGAGGCGCATCTTCTCACTACTTGATCTGTGTATACACGAAAGAGAAAAGGGTCCTCCTACAAGGAGTTTTTCAAATCAGAAAAAAATTTCTTCTTTTGCTGGGTTTAAAAATTTTTCAAAAGGACTCGCAAAACCAGATAGTTTGAGTAATCTACGAACCAAGGGGTGGGAGAAGTCTCTACTATATCAATAGCTAAGAAATGCTCCTTAGGAAATCTATCATCTATATTGAATTCTTCCAGTACTTGTGCGACTGGGTTTTCTAATCTGGAGAGGTGGTTGACTGCCAAATTTTCAGCCCCCTTCTTTTCCCGAATCTCTAAGTCAAACTCCTGCAGGAGGAGAATCCATCGAAGCAAGCGCGACTTGGCGTCGCTTTTTGTAAGAAGATATTTTAGAGTGGAGTGGTCGGTAAAAACAATGACTTTTGATAACGTTACATAGGATCTAAACTTATCGAAAGCAAAAAACAATGGCTGGTAGATCCTTTTATGTCATAATGTAATTAGTTTGTGCGGCTGTGAGCGTTCTGCAAGAATAGTAGATGGGATGAAAATATTTATTATTGTGTTGTCCTAATACAGCTCCTACAACAATATCCCTCGCATCACACATGATTTTGAATGGAAGGGACCAATCCGGTGCCACTAATATAGGAGAATTGATAACTTTTCTTTAATAAAATTAAATGCTTCTACGCACTCGCTTTAAAAAATGAAAGAAGATTCCTTTTCCAAGGCGTGGGTTTGCCATTTTGTTATTTTAAAAAAGTTTTGGATGAACCGCCGATAAAAAATTGCATGGCCCAAGGAACTCCTAACAAATTTTATGTTCATTGGTTGGGGGAGTTTTTCGATAAATTCGACTTTGGCCTTATCGACCTCTATCCCCTTGGTAGAAATCTTATGGTCGAGAACTAAACCCACTCGGACCATGAAGTTTCATTTTTCCAAGTTTAACACTAAATTTTTTTCTTCACATCTCTGAAGGACTCGATCTAGATTTTTAAAACAATTTTGAAATGAGCTTTCAAACACAAAAAAATCTTCCATGAAGACTTCCATAATATCTTTTACAATCTCGCCAAAGATTGTCAGCATACATCTTTGGAATGTAGCTGGCGCATTACAGAGGCCAAAGTATATTCTTCGATATGCGAAGGTGTCGAAGGGGCAAGTAAAAGTCATTTTCACCTGGTCTTTGGGGGAGATAAGGATTTGAAAAAACCACGAAAGGCCGTCTATAAAACAATAGAATGGATGACCCTAAAGACACTATAAGATTTGATCGATAAACAATAGCGGGAAATGGTCTTATTTGGTGGCAACATTTAACTTTCGGTAGTCGATGCACACCCGCCAACCCGTAAAAGTACGGGTTGGAATCAGTTCGTTATTTTTGTTTTCACAAACATTATACCGCCCTTTTTGGGCATGACTGGTACGGGGCTCACCCACGTACTGTCTGAGAAAGGGTATATAATTCCGGCATCTAGAAGTTTTATTACCTCAGCCTTAACAACATTCATCATGTTACAGTTAAATCTTCATTGAGGCTGGATAGTTCTGCGGGAGTTATCATCGAGAAAAATTCTGTGCGTGCAAAAAGATGGGTTTATCCCATTAATATCTGAAATGTACCATGCAATTACACGATGATGTTTGTTTAAAACTACCACTAATTTAGAAGTCTCTGAATCTCTTAGGGTAGAAGAGATAATGACGGGAAGTTAATTTTGTTTGAGAAAGACATACTTTAGGTGATCGGGGAGTTGTTTTAGTTCAAGGACTGGTGGTTCTTCGTAGGATGTTTTAATTTTTAAATTTTTCAAATTGAAGGGTTCGAAAGGTGAATTGATCGGCATTTCCTCAAGGCAAAATTAATTTGCCAAATCTGAATCATTTAATGTTGAGGAAAGCAATTCAGAAAGAGAAGAACAGCCTTTTTCAAATGAGGCTTCAAAGTTAAAGAAGGAATCATCATTTGATAAGGAGTTCCACATTTAGGGGTTAATATGAAGAGTAACTTCATCATTTCCAACCCGAAGATGGAGTGGACCATTACTTACATCAATTAGTGCATGAGAGGTGGCGATGAAGGGGTGACCGAGTATAATTGGTACCTCTACATCCTCCTCGATGTCAAGGATGACGAATTCTACCTTGAAGATAAACATGTCAACCTTGACCAGAACATCCTATACTACCCCAATCAGATATTTTATTGTGTGATCCGCTAGTTGGATGCTCATTTTTGTTGGGCTTGGAACGCCAAATTCTAGTTTTTTGAAAAAAGGGAAGGGCATCAAATTGATGTTGGCACCCAGGTCCACTAGGGCATGCTTTATTAACAAATTTCCAAAGAGGCATGGGATGGAGAACCATCCTGGGTCATTTAGTTTTGGTGTAAATTTGTTAAGGGGGACCACCGAGCATTCTGCGTTGAGGGAAACGCGGGAACTATCCTCTAGTTTTTTTTGTTAAAAAGCAACTCCTTAAGGTAATTCACGTATTTTGGCATTTGTGAGAGTGCCTCGCAGAAGGGGACATTGATTTGAATCTGTTTTAATATTTTTAGGAATTTTTTATAGTGCTCTTCTTCCCGCTCATTATTAATTTTTTAAGGGTAAGGTATGGGCAAGCTAGAAATGTGTGGGGTACTTGAAATATTCGACGATTTTTAAATTGAAGAAGGTGTAGGGGTCGGAGTCGAAATTTGTACCTTAGGCTGAACCCGTTTTGGGGAGGTTACCTCCTTACTGCTGTGAAGGGTTATGGCATTAGCATTTTCTCTTGGGTTAGGCTCTGTGTTCCCAGGCAAAGCTCCATGCGGCTGCTCAGAACTTATTTTCGCAAGAAGTCCAACCTGATTTTCCAAGTTTTTTATTGATCTCGTAATATTCTGAATATTTGACTCGTTAGACGCGACATATTTAGCAAAAATTTCTTCGAGCAGAGATGGTTTTGGAGGAGGTGGCAGAAGTCCTTGCGGAAATCCTGGCGGATTCACATTTGTGGGGCATTGAGCATTATTGTTGTTACTCCAAGAGAAGTTTGGGTGGTTCCTCCAACCTGGATTATAGTTGTTACTATAGGGATTATTGTTAGGGTTGAAGGGGGCCGAATTGTATTGCCTAGGTAATCAACAAATTCTTCGATGACATTAGAAATTTTCACCCATGCGGGAGTGGAGGAGGAAGCAGTCATCTCCACTACTTGCTTACTTAGTCTCTCTACTTGCAGTGCTAAGTGAGAAGTGGAAACCACTTCGTAAAGGCATGTTGGTATGTTAGGGCATGACGTAGGCACATTCTATTGATATGTGTTCATGGCCATTTCCTCTAATAGATCTTGAGCAGCCACTGAGGTTTTATTATTTAGCATTCCCCTAACAACTACATCGATCATTGGTCGTGTCTGGAAATTTAAGCCGTTATAAAACGTTTGGACTTGTAGACACATTGGTAATGCATGGTGCAGACATCTTTGTAAAAATTCCTTAAAGCGCTCCCAAGTCTCATAAAGAGACTCAGAATCGTTTTGATAAAACAAAGAAATATCGTCACGCAGTTTTGTAGTTTTAGTCAGAGAAAAATTCTTCGTTAGGAATTTCTCAGTCATTTACCCCCAAGTGGTGATGCATCCCCTAGGTAGGGAGCTCAACAACTATTTAGCTTTTGTTCGAAGAGAGAAAGGAAATAAACGATTGACATCATTAGTGACGCCCTTTATCTTGAATGTGTCACAAATTTCTAGAAAGTTTGATAAGTGATTATTTGGTTCTTCGTCCGACAATCCATCAAATTACACAGAGTTCTGCACCATTTGGATTATGCTGGATTTAAATTCGAAGTTGTTGTTGGACACTATTTGGCGAACAATACTAGATTCGAAATCTTCCAAGTTCGACCACGCATAATAGGACATAGTCCTTTGCGGGCCCGCATTTAGATTAAGTGGATTAGGATCCATAAATTCTGTGGCAGTGTCTCTGATCGACTCTTCGATGCCAAAGTGCGATTCCTGATCACGAGATCAGAGGCGACGCAAAATGGTGCGCTCTATATTTGGATCAAAAGGAATATTCAAAGAACTTCCTCGGGTCATACACTAAAAAGGAAAGAGAAGTGGGGAGAGAAATAAAGAAAATATAAAAAAAACAAGAGTGAAATAGGAGCGATGAAATTAATAGCTATCCTCATTTCAAAATATCAAAACTTAGACTCCCCGCCAATGGTGCCAAAAACATGATAGGGAAAAATATAGAATTGCGTGTATGGAGAGATAAGAACAGAGGTTGGAAATGTGGTTGATTATATTCTTCGATTCTATATCTGATAAAGGCAAGTATACCTTATCATTTACAGTATAGGATATTTAAGTTCAATATCAAGGTCATATTTTCCAGGACATATTGATTACTTTTACTTTGAGGAGTTGCTCTTATTTTATCAAATGATTGTTTGGGTTGATTTACTTAACTAAATTGCACAATAGAGCGCTAGATTGAGTTGAAATTTATGTAGAAAAGATTAGTACTCGATTTTGAATCATTTCGGCATGAGTCAATCAAAATGAAATAACAAACTAAATCTTAATGAAGTAAAATGCAACTTGATCGTGGGGGTTCTCGAAGTTTGAACATGCTCCTCTCGGAGAAGTGCCCAACTTATTTTAGGAAGATGACAGAACTCTTGTCCCGTATTCGGATTCCTAAAGCTCGCCTTAAGTGGTAAACACCGCTATTGTATTTGACTCCAATTCCGGAGATTTACGTCATTCTCTCTCAAGGGGTGCATTCAACTCTCTTTACTCTTGGGTGATCAATTCAAACTATGAGCCTCTCGGTTAGCTAAGAATGAAAACCTAAGTGGAGACTATATATCGATAATGTAGTCCAGCTATATTTAAATCACGAGTAAATCAAAGGACAATACTTTAAAAGAGAAAGAAAGTTAAAGCACCATAAATTGATCAACTCATCCTCAAATCATCTTAATCGAGTACTAATGAGGATTTAGTTACTCATGGTTGAAGGATAAGAGAGAAATAGGTAGTAGAAATTCATGAAAAACTAAATAAGAAAGGAAGAGAAAGCGAGACTTTTATTACAAAAAAAAGAGGGAGTTACAAGTTGAAATAAAAACTACAATTACATGAAATAATGTCTAGCTACATACTAATTCCACATTATTAAGACATTACAACCTTACTACAAGAAATTACATGAAAAGTAAAACAGAAATAACTTGAAAAGAGAGCAAAATTAAGGATGAATACACAAAGAAAAACAAGTAGTTATACTAAAAAAACTCAACTAAACTCAATTATTTTGCTTATAAAATGCTCTAAGTTGCTCTGATCTGGTCCTGGAATATTTGGAGCTTGCTGGCATTTATAGGAATTTTTTTGGGAAGTACACGCCCCCTTAAATGCTCGTGTAGGGGGCATGTAAGCCTTGTAGACTTCGATGGATGAAAGTTTAGCTGGAAAGCAACTGGAGCGGATGTTAGGTTACACGCCCCCAGTACACGCCCGTATATAGGCGGCGTGTAAGCTACGGTGAGACGACGGCTCGGTAAAGTCGTGTTGTGGCATCGAAAATATTGACTTGGAGGGACATGCCCTAGGTATATGCCCGTGTAGAGGGGGCATGTAAGCTACGGCATGACAGGGAGTGGCTAAAAGTTGCACTGTAGCGCATCTTTGGAACTTGACAGGACACACCCCATGTACATGCACGTGGTAGAAGGTACACAGCAGTGACCATGGTCGTGTAAGGTGGATTTTTCTAGATACGAACTTCAGACCGTTGCTTCATTCCAATTGGGTTATACGCCCAAGGTACATGCCCGTATAAGGAGGTACACAGTCGTGACTTGGGGGTGTGTAAAGTGGAAAATGACCAAAAAGGTTCACAATCCTGAAAAATAGAAAATAAACTAAGCTAGAATAATTTTATAAAAAAAACTGATTATAGGCTCAAAATTCATATAGTATATGATTTTAAATAAGAGAAATGTATGGATTTACCCATGTAATTTAGAATAAAATTAGTATCATCAATAACCTTAGTAATAAACTTGCATATAGAATCCAGAATTGAAGTACGAAATAGGCAAGCTGTGAGAAGCCTATCCTAATAGGTTGGTCTAGATTGGTGATGGTTATCTTGTTGATTTACGTGTTAGAGAAGACTCTGTGGTTAAATATGTGGTTTATGGAGTCATGGGGTGCGCAGGTTGCTGTACTTAGAATACTGGAGTTAGTCTCCAGGAAAATACCCATGATGTGGGGAAGTATGGTGTTTTGTCCTCTATCGCGCGAAGGTAGTGCTGCCACTGATAGTAGCTTCCAGAAAGTTATATTTTTGGGTCCAGTCTCTTAGAGACTATAGGCCAATCTATTGAGCTATGAGCTTAAAGTGCCCAACTTTGGTGGTCGTTAGTGCCAACATTGAAACATAACATGGTTATGTAGGATCCATTCTTCTTAGATTTACTAAGCTTCCGCTGTACACCCCAAATCCTCCCTCGAAGTTTCTTTTTCTTTCCAAACAAGTTCCCAAAAACTTCCCTATTCCATACTTGAATAGATTGAATCACCTTCTCCTCCTTCTTGACAACATCCCCCTCACTAGAGTTCCATTGCCTGGTAACAAGTTCCTCCAGATAGTTTGATCTATACCTGGACAAAGCCCTTTGCACGCCCAAAATCTTCTTCCTTTTCTTTTATTCCAAAAGAAATTCCAAAAAACATTTGGCTGACCCGCATTATGGTTTGTAAGCCTGATGACTTAAGCAACGGGTTGTGACTGAACTGTACCTTCCCTATAGCATTAGACTTGGAGTGAGCCACTGGCATGAATCTGGAAGAGCGCATTTGACTTTATTGTAGCATAGAGGAGAGTCTTAGGCTATAGGACAGAATGACTAGTAATTGTACACGTCCTATGGCGATCGACTTGGAGTGAGTCACTGGATTGTATCTCAAGGTAATAGAGCTCCTTTGACATTATTGTAGCACATGAGAGAGGGTTTTAGGCTACAAGCTGAGAATACCAGTAATGCTCAAATATGGATTGTCATTGAGTACGGTAGTGTGGATGGTATTCCAGTACACCGATAATTTGCACTGAGTGCACTAGACGTGTGGCCTTGCACGCTAAAGTCTAGGGTGAATACTGCCTAAATTACATGTTTTGATGCCATTATATATACATGTTATATACCTGTAGGGAAGGAGCACTGCCGCCCCAAGTGAGGGGTGTGGTCGTTATAATTTGGTCAAGTAAAGCTGATTGTTTCTTTATTTACCACCTCTTTGTGGATTGTCCCTATGCAGGTGCTGGAGAGCCGAGCACGAAGTAGCAGGCTAAATCCCCTTTGAGCAATGCTGGCCCTCAAAGGCTAATTTAAGCGTGTTTTACTATTTTCATGTTTTGCCGGCCTGTATACCGAAGTTTGTAAAACACTTTAGATGAGAAAATAGTTTGTAAGGCCTTAAGGCCAAAGGACTTTGTGTATTTTATATATCATTCCTATAGGTTGATAGTTAACATTCCTATGTTTGGGTTCTAATTTAATGTTGAAGCTTCTGCTAGAATGTAACTCTGAGTTAGGATGTGCTATATTTTGGTTTCAATGTATAACTCCACTAACTGTCCATGGAATTGCCCTGGGTCCCCGGTCATACCTTTTATTATATTCTTCGTGACAGATGGAGGTGTCATATTATAGATCAAGTAGGTCTCATCAAATATAATATGATTTGAATCTTCTACTACATTGGTCTTTTTGTTGAATATTCTGTAAGCTCTACTATAAGAACTATTCCTAAAAATATCACTTCATAAGTTTTTTTAGCAAACTTAGTGAAATAATACATCCCATTGTTTAACACATAACACTTACTTCCAATGATTTTGAAGTAGTCCAGGGTTGGTTTTCATCCTTTCAAAAGCTCATAAGGAGTTTTATTGTGAGTCCTATTAAATAAAACCCAGTTCTGAATATGGAAAGCTCTATTGATAGCCTCATCCCATAAGTATTGTAGGAGTGAGTAGTCACTCAGTATAATTCTACTGGCTTCAATCAGGGTTCTATTCCTTATCTTTGCAACTCCATTTTTTTATGGATTTCTCGGAGAGGAATAATTCTGAAAGATACCTAGGCATTCTTAAAATTTGGTCATGAAACCAGATTGAAATTCAGTTCCATGATCTCTCCTGATTTTGGCCACAAAACTGCCCATTTCATTTTGAATTTAGTTGACAAAGCTAGAGAATATTTTCAGGGTATCTGACTTTTGTTTAAGGAAGAATACCCAAGTGAACCTAGAGTAATCATCAAGAATCACAAAGGTGTAGACCTTTTATTCTAAGCTGTGAAAGTAGATATAAACAAATAGTGGACTCCTTAACCCAATTGGGTTTGAATTAGCCCTTTGTTTGCGTGCCTATTTTACATGCATGACAAGGGCTCTTTCGGACACACTTCTACATAAAACCAACTTTAACTAGATTTTCTGATAGGAGCTTATTGATGGTCTTAAAATTGATATGTGTCAGCCTCATGTGCCATTGTATACAGAGAGATGATTTATTCTTAGCTATAAGATAGAAGAATCAGAGTTAATGCATAAGCAATTTAAATAGTAGATATTTTCAAACCTAGTTCTAGTCAGTATGGTCTCTTCAGACTTCTTAATAAGACACTCATCATTATTGAATACAATCACATAGCCATGATCACATAGTTGGCTTATGCTCATCAGATTGTGTTGCATTTCTTCAACATAAGCTACCCTTGTGATGGTGACTATGCTATTGGAGATCTTACCATATCCTTTGATTTTTCCTCGTTATGATCCTCCAAAGATAACTTTAGGTCCATCTTTAACCGAGGAGTAATATGACTGTAGGCTTCTTGTTTCAGTCATGTGTATGGAAAATCTATTGTCTAAGTACCAAATGGGAGTTTGATTGGCTTTTGTACATTCCTGCAAAAGATATTGCCTATTCTTAGGCACCCAAGTCTTGTTGGGACCTAATTTCTAGTTAGCACTAGCACTTTACTTTAGATTTAGACCTATCATCGGTGTATTAAGGAATATCACAAGCTTAAGTGCTGGCCTGCCAGTGGGTGCTCTTGAGACAGTTGGGTTGAACTAACAATCAATGGTAAAATGCCAAACCCTTCCCAAACAGCAAAACTCATATGTGTTTTACCTCCTCTTGGGGCTCACAATAAATATTGGTGTGAATTATGCCCTATAATGTTCCTCAAGATTTGAAGAAGCATCACCAATCATGCTAACGGGCAAAATGTATTTGATGTATGCTTAAGTTCATGCATGCAGGTTGTCCTTGATTGGACAAGTGAACAAAAAGAGTAAGTTGGAAGTCAAATAATTTGACTAAGGCAAAAGCGTCGAGACAGCTGAGACAGCTGAGAAGGATGTCTCAGCATAACTGTTTAGATAGCTGAGAATCTCAATGCAAAGCGTTGAGAGAAGTGTAGGTCTCAGCCAAACCGTTGAGACAGGAGGTTGTCTCAGCTGTGAAGAAGAAAGCGTTGAGACAGTTGAAGAAGAAACCGCTGAGACAGGAGATAGTCTCAGGTGTGAAGAAGGAAACGTTGAGACAGTTGAAGAAGAAATTGGTGAGATAGGAGATAGTCTTAGCTATGAAGATGAAACCACTGATACAGTAAAGAATAAACTGCTGAGACAAAGCCATCAAAAATTCTCTAAGTCCAGAAGCGTTGAGTGAAGCAGGTTCACTCAACACCTCTAATAAAGAGCCAAGTCAGCGTGCGTTGAGTGACTTAACTTCACTCAACGCTTAATTAGTTCTGGAATTTCTCTAAGTCTAGAAATTGATGACCACTGCTGACATCACCAAAAGTCAACAAGTCAAAGTTCATGTTGTTACGCGAAAGCTACAACATTACCAGATGACCACTGCTTATGTCACCAAAAGTTTACAAAGTCAAAGTTTTCCATGAGCCATTGCAGGAAAGCTACAGTAGCATTGGAAGCTACTGTTTGTCCTTTTCTAAGGGAGGTGGTGCTCACCATCCTTGGTTGGGCCCACATTCAAATAGAGTCATTGATTCAAATCAACAGATATAAAAAGCAGAGAGAAAAGGGGATTAGGGTTAAGAAAAAGAAAAATAAAAGAGAGGCGGTTGGACTTCATCTTCTCCGATGAGTTTAAAAGCTAAGTCAAGCAGAGCAAGCCTGAAGGCAAAGAAAAGATTGTTGAAGCTCTCCCAGTTCAGCAAGTTTGTTCTTTGGAGAACAAGGTGGCAGATTTATCTAATCAGCAAGGAGAGATAGCAGTGTGAAGGGCCGTCTGCCTTCAACAGCAGGTAGCTGTTCTTCAATGCAGCAGAAAAGCAGTAAGCTGTAGAAGAAGAATAATTACTTCTACAGTAAGAGGGCTGGGCTGATACCTGCTCAGTCCAGCAAGGTAGACTCAGAGATTTATCTCTGAGTCAGTGTTTTACTCTATTACAATTTCAGATAAATTTCCTGTAGGATTCAAGTAGTCTGAATCTGAGTTGTAGGGCATTTTGTGCCTGAGTTATAGGTGACTAATTAGTCACTTAGGTAGGTGCCATGCTAGGGTACTAAGGTAAGATCCAAGTGTGGATCTGAGAGTAGGGTTGTCCTCCCAGCCTAAGTAGTAGGGCCTAGTGCCTGAGGTAGATGATTGTTGAGTCACTGATCTGTAGGTGACAAGTGTGTCACTGAGTTGTAGGTCTTAGAGGACACTGAGTTGTAGGTTCCTGGAAGGGCACTGAGGAAGGTACCTGGAAGGGTACTGAGCTATAGGAGTGTTGCAGCACTCTGAGTTTAAGGCCTTGTTCCTGAAGTTGTAGGGCTGAAAAGCCTAAGCTATAGGCCTTAGTGACAAGGCTAAGGTAGGTGGTTTGAGGACCACTGAGTTGTAGGAGCACTACAGGGCTCTAAGGTAGGAACCTTTGTGGTTCTGAGGTAGGGTTTTTAAGAGAACCTAAGTGTAAGGCTGAGGTCCTGAGGTGTAAGCTTTAACATCCCAATTCGTGCTAGACCACTCGTGCACGCTTTTGAGTCAAGAGAAACAATTTGGGCTTAGGGAGTGCTGGCAGCTTGGCTTACACATGTGTAAGGGAAGAGAAGTAATCCAGAAAAGGATACGGGTAGTGACACGGGCGTGTCCATACTTGTGTGGTGCTCTGGAACATGGGTGGAAATTCATGGAGTTTCTAGAGAAGGACACGGGTAGTGACACGGGTGTGTCCCTACCCGTGTGTATGTGGATACGGTTAGATGCACGGGCGTGTCCCATACCTGTGTGAGTGTAACTGCCATCGTCGATCATATTTCCCGAGCAAGACACGGGTAGAGACACGGGCGTGTCCCTACCCTTGTGTATATCTACAGGAAGCCGGCCGTGTATCCCGAGCAGGACATGGGTAGAACATGGGCATGAACACGGTCATGTCGTGTAACATGGGTAGTTGACACGGGCGTGTATCTACCCATGTTGGTGTCCAAATGACACTCTAACCGTCGAAGATGCTTCACCCGAGCAGGACACTGGTAGGGATATGGGAGTGTCCCTACCCGTGTTGGTCCAATATATATAGGATTTCTGAATCTTGGCCATTTTTCATTCTCTTCCCAATCCTTTTCTATGGAGAGACTGGTGCTAGAGCAACTTTCTTACTGTGGAGAAGCGACATCGCCGAGGAGAAGAAGATGTCGCCGCGAAGGGTGATGAGATCCATGGCCGGAAATGGTGGAAATGCCAGAAATAAGGTGAGCTTCCTCCCCTCTCCCTTGGTTCTAGATCTCTAGTTATTCCTAGGCAAGATATCTACTCAAAAGAGTCTTGATGTGTGAGATGAAGATTTCTAGGAAGGGGACAGGCTAGGACTTGTGTTCTAGGGTTTAGTCATCTTCAACCTCTCCTTCCTTCAATGTGAAGATAGGGGATGGTCTCGTGAAGAGAAATGGCCTTATTAGGGTGAATAAGGGAGGAGAAATTTCTGGTTTTTATTTGGGAAGATCGGTTAGAGGAGGAAGACGGACCGATGTCGTTCGTTCCGCCTTAAGATGCTCGTAGAAATCTGCTTTCTGCGCACAGCGATCTTTGTGGCCATTTTGAGATATGAAACGGCCAGATCTGGGCTTTCGACTAAACACGAAAGTCATAACCCATGGAAATACCTTCCCAACGAGTGGTTACATGTCTTCATGCGAAGTCTGTAGCCACGGTAAGGCCTGATCGAATTTGATGGCTGATTGTATAAATGTGCAGAATCTATAATCTGTACTTAGGAGACTTTGAAGTCGATTCCAAGCATGATACGACCAGATTTGGCCCTCTGACTAAACATGAAATTCTTAACTCTTGGAAATACCTTTCCAACGAGGTATTAAACACTTTCACCGGATTTCTATAGAATCAGGAAACCCCTATTTGATGTTCTGCACTCTGTACAATTCCTTCATTCTTTGTTCTTTTGGTTATGTAAACCTAATTTATAATTATTAGAGAGATTGTTGATAGTTAGTGTGAAGTTTGTTGTGAGTTGTTGGATTGATCCATTGTAATCAAATGACGAAGTGAAACGTACTAGTTTGAGATGATTTGGTTGATAGACCCCTAGGTGAACTAGTTGGTAGGCGAGTTGGATTGTATAAACAAACTAGATATGATAATCGGTAAGATGAGCTAAATACTAGCATGGTGATGAATATTGTGTGGAAGAGGATTGAATAATGTTAGTTCATGAATATGTGGAAGGGTTGGTAGTGCATGGGTGTTTGCCGCACTTGATCGATTGTGTTAGTAAGGGACTCGGTAAGGAGCCCTTATGAGTTGTATAACACGAAATATGAGATTGCATGCAGTGTGAGTCGACACGTGGTGTCATAATCCTAGGTTAAGGATTGTGTGGAAGGTCTGCGGGCTCGCTAGTCATCACACCGATGAGAGTTGACGGTCAGACCTTGGGCGGTTGGGCTTGGTCCTCGGTGCTCATTCCCGAGGCTCCTTCCATGCCAGGTGAACGGTTAGGCATGGTCCTCGTGCTTTTCCGAGGCTACTTCCGGGTCACATCTTAGGTCAGTTATGTAACGACTCCACCCGTTACACAACATATAATAGAAGGTCCGGCAGGGGCCCAACACTATATGCCACAAACAAGCGGTGAAGATACAGGTTAATACCAACTCATAAATGCAACCTAACTCAAAGCATGCTAGCGGAAGCTTAAAGTTAATATTGAACTCAACCATTTGGAATGTCCACTATAGATAAATTGCACATTTATATATATACCCCAAAGGAATGTACCAAATACTCAAAGTTAGGGCCTTAAGGCCTTATAGTTCCTATTTACATCGTATGGATTACATACATCGGCGCGCAGGCCGGCCATACATGAAAAAAAGACAACACGTTTTGCTTAGCTATCAGGGGCTAGTGGAAGTATCGGCAATAGCAGCAACCGCAGCAGCAGGGAATTCAGCCCTTCATTTTCCACTCGGCTCTCCAGTACCTACACAGGGACAATCCACCCAGAAGGTGGTAAACAAGGCAACGGTCAGCATTCAGCTGACCAATTTATAACAATCCTACCCCTTTCCCAGGGCAGTGGCATTCCTTCCCTGCAGAGCAATGCATTAATAGACAGATATCGTATATATATTGTGCTCTCACGCACAAGCAATCCATCACAACCGTCAGCCACCCGGCCCAACGATCCGTGCACTCAGGCACTCTTGGGTACACCAGCGAACCAGGATCAACCCTTGAGAAGTTAGTCTTAATGGCATGCAGGCCTAAGACTCTCATTATGTTGCTGACGAAAGCCCAATGCCTTGGCACTTCCTTGTACAACCAAAATAATATAGGTACAGATCCACCACCCCCCGTTGCTCAAATTTCCTGCCATCACCAAGCACATCGTACTTGCGACTAGAATAAAAGACACGGGTCGGCTTCACCTTTCCTGTTCGGCACGAGGCCTTTTAAGAGCTCGCAGCTCACAATAGCCATAATGTCCGCCAATGACTGGCTTCACAATCAAAAAGGGGAGTTAATGCCGGCGTCCTTCGCGGTTGCTAAGCGGGTTCAACAAAACTCTCTATCTGCACCCAAACTAAACCTAAACCCTGCAGTTCTTGTAGTGCCAGAAAACTGGTCTTTCATAGCAAACAATACAAGCGTGAGAAGGGTGTTTTCCTGGAATTCCTCATTCCAGTACTTCCCGCTACATCCCTTCATAGGCACAACCCATTGACCCCACAACTACACGTTTATACGCGGAGTCTTCTCCGGTGCGCAATATGCAACATCACCAATCCTGACCAATCTGTCCAAACGGGCTTCACACAGCATGCTTATCCCGTACTACACATTTCCGGGTACAAATGCAGACTAAAGTTGGGGATAGTAACTATCACCCACTGGAATCACTCACTTTTTCCACCTTTTGGTGGAGAGGATTCCTTACTCATGCATAAAGGTGGACATCACATGTTAGAGAAGGAAGATCGTTACCCTTGATGATCTCTTGGGATCCATCGAAATTCTAGCCGGTTGGAAAGCACCGCAGCAGCCTTGCCTCCACAGAACTAGCCTCGGATCTCGAATCGGACATCGGGAGCTCCACCAATGGATTGCCCTTCTCCTCCTTCTCCTTCCTCCAATCTCTCCCTTCTCTCTTTGTTAAAATGAGAGAAGATGCTAACTCCCCAGTCTTATCACTACAGGAAAGCACCTGGGCCATAGGATCCAATTAGAAATAAATGGATGGAAAAGATCTACCCAAAAACTCATTTTTGACCTGACACGGCCTGTGACACGCCCGTGTCACAGGCCATGTACTCCAAGCAGTGCACGAACCGACTCAAACATACCATAATAAGGCCTCCCACACGCCTGTGTCACCTGGCAGACATGCCCGTGTCAACTTTGACACGGCCATGTGACTGGTCATGTCACTCTTTCAACACAGGCCCAAATCACCCGAGAAGAACACGGCCAAGGCACACGCCCGTATCCTTGGCCGTGTGCCCAACACGCCCTCGTGACACGCCCGTGTAATAGGCCGTGTTCCACACTCAATGCCATTTCACTCAACGCAACTCAATGCAATTTCACTCAACGCTGCCCGGTATTCACCCGAGAAGGACACGCCCATGTCCCAAGCCGTGTCACCTCTCGACGATCGTCGACCATGATGTCTTCGAGAACTCGAGTCGACGACTACATCAAAGGACACGCCCTTGGACACGCCCGTGTCCCAGGCCGTGTCACCCAACCTGACCCCATTTTGGGACTTATGGATTTTGGGGTGTTATAATCCTCCCCTCCTTAAGATAAATTTCATCCCGAAATTTGTACTCAGCAAGGGAAAAAGAATCACAATGCTATAATGTTAAAAGATCTGTCATAACAAAATGTACACGGTCAACCGTTTATACAAAAAGTTCGGGAAACTCAGCTCGCATGGTCTGCTCTCGCTCCTATGGTAGCTCCTCACGGCCACAATTATCCCACCAGACTTCGACCATCCCAATTATCTTGTTTCCGCAACTGATTCTCGGCTCGATCCTTGATCCGAATGAGTTTAACTTTCGTCGTTAGCCCATACTCGACCGGTACATGATCATTCTCAACTAATTGAGCTGGATCCTTGACGGCTTTGCAAAGTACTGAGATGTGGAATACATCATGCAATCCACTCAACTCTGCTAAAAGCGCTAGCCGATTAGCAGCTTCCCCGACTCGCTCCACCACTTCAAACGGACAAGAAATCTCAAACTTAGCTTTTTCAACATCCGAATCCGAGATACGCCTTTGAAGGCTTTGATCTTTAAATAGACCCAATCGCCCACCGCGAACTCCACATTCTGATGCTTGGTGTTGTAGTACTTTGCTTGTCGATCCTGGGTTATAAATAGCCTCTCACGAATAGAGCGTATTATCGAGGTAGCTTCTTTGACTTCCTTTTTCCCATTAAGCTTGGATTCGCCTACTTCTGCCCAAGCTAATGGTGTACGACATTTACGACCATATAGAGTTTCAAACGGTGTCATACCGATGCTAGCTTTGTAGAATTTATTATAGGCAAATTCCACCAGATAAATATACTCTTCCCATTTCTTACCGAAATCCAGGGCGCACATGGAGCATATCTTCCATTATCCGGTTGGTTCGCTCATTTTGGCCATCCGTTTGGGGATGAAAGGTCGTATTGAATGCTAAATATGTGAACAACATTCGATGAATTAACTTCCAATCAGTTGTAGGTGACTCGCCCATCACGATCACTAATAATGCTCTGAGGAACACCGTGTAGTTGAACAATCTGTTCCATATACAGCTTAGCCAAGGGTTCTCCTGAATCATCTCTCTTGTTTGGAAGGAAGTGAACAACTTTTGTCAACCAGTCTACAATCATCCAGATAGAATCATGACCGCATTGAGATCTCGGAAACCCGTGCACAAAATCCATTGAAAAAAATCATCAAAGTTCCTCTCCAGAATCGGTAATGGCTTCAGGAAGCCACCTGGCTTCCAACATACCTGTTGGGTATTGCATCCACAATAACCCAGATTTGCATGAAGTCACCCTTAAACTAAGATGAATTAAGTTGTATTTGATATCCTTGTTCTAGTTGAATGTTTGCATATTCTCATTGCTAAGTGTAGACCAACGTCAGTCTACAGTGGGTCAGGAACACAGGACCATATAGTGTAATCACTCTCTGTGTGATCCAAAGTGTTGACTCATGTGTAGCCTCTCAATTGGGATACACTTCATGTTCAAACATTGGGAGCATGGGATGAAGATAGGACCAGAAGAAAACATTCTCTAAAAGTCTTGAAAATTATCTAAGTCAAGTTCCCGAGAAGCAGCCTCAGAGTTCTCGAGAAGTGTAGTTTAGTTCTCGAGAAGCTCTCATAGTTCTCGAGAAGCTTAACTACTTAGTTCATGAAAAGTCTGGACAGATTCAAGAAATTTTCTAAGTTATAGTTCTCGAGAAGTCCTCTTTGTTCTCGAGAAGTCTTGGTCAGTTTTCGAGAAGCCTAAGGTATAGTTCTCGAAAAGTCTTATTTGTTCTCGAGAAGCTTGGCTTCAGTTCTCGAGAACTGCCAGCTCAATTTCTTGAATAAGTCAGGATTTACCTCAGAAATTTTTCTAAGTTAAGTTCTCGAGAAGTCTTATTTAGTTCTCGAGAAGTCCTCCCTCAGTTCTCGAGAAGTCTTCTTCTTTGTTCTCGAGAAGTTTAGAAAAATTATCTAAGTGATTGTTCTCGAGAAGTTCAGGAACTTTTCTAAGTTAAGTTCTCGAGAAGTTAATTAGTTCTCGAGAACTAAACCTTGTGTTCTCGAGAAGTCAAAATCTTTTTCATAGAATTTAGTTCCCGAGAATTCTTGAAAGTTCTCGAGAACTCAGATCCTAGTACTCGAGAACTATAGCCACTTCTCGAGAGCTAAGTCGATTTTCCAGAAATTTTTTTTCTAAGTCCAGAACGGCCGAAATTTCAAATACCTCGACGTGATTGGTCCACGTGTTGTAATTAATGTCTTTTCTAGCCGTTAAGGGTAATCCTATATAAAGTCTTTTCACTAAGACATAACCCTAAGCAGAATAGAAAAAGAAAAATTTCTTAAGAGCGGATTCCGTACTTTCCTAAATTACTTGTTTGGCCGACTTTTCTCAAGAACGACACTTGAAGCCGCCGCTCACGTCAAGATCGATCTCTCTGCATTCGATCTAGAAGATCTGCTGATTAAGGAATCGGTTTTCTCTCCTTGATCGAGTAGATTCAAGTTCTCTCAGGTCAGATTTTCAAAGGATCTTCTTCTACAAATTCTGAAAGAGCCGCAACGATTCAAGAAGAAGATCTAGAGACATATTTTTTCAGATCTTAGAATATTTCTGTTTGTATTTTCAATCTCTATTTGTAAATCTTGTATGAGATTATTCTCCGAGTGTAGGATTGTTGTGATTCGAGTGGTAGGAAGTTTTTTATCTTCCGAGTGTAGATCCGTTTGGATCGAGTTTTGTAGGAATGTGGTTCCGAGGTGTAGGATTGGTTTGCAATCCGAGATAGTGGAGTAGCCGAGTCAAGTGATTTGCTAGATCGGTGAGGAAAGTGGACGTACCTAAGATCGGGGAACAACTATAAATATCTTGTCGTCTTTGTGATTGCTTGCTTACTTATTTGTGCTAGTCACTAAATTTTTTATTCTGCTTTAGACGCACATCTCACCTATTCACCCCCCTCTAGGTGATTTAGGTAGACAACTTACATCTTTCAATTGGTATCAGAGGGAGGTTGATCGTTAAAAGTTTAATACCTTGATCTGATCCTTCCCAAGTTGTCTTTAGAGAAGTATCAAGCATGAATAAGACCAAGGATTTTGCCAAGCTCCTTATATGCACCAAGAACAATTTTCCTATGTGGATGGAAAGAGTTAAACTCTTCATGGAAGCAGTGGACCCTCGGATCTTCATGATTGTTGAATAAGGTCCATATGTTCCTATGATTGCATCTACAATAGATCCAACCAGACAAGTCCCAAAGAAGTTGATGGACTTGGATAAGGACGAGATTGCACTTGTCTTCCTGGACAAGAAAGCTAAAAATATTATAGCAAGTGCAGTCGATGACTCGATGCTGCAAAATCTGATTCATTGCCAGTCTGCCAAGGAGATGTGGCAATCCCTGGTGACTCTGATGGAAGGCATTAAAGAAGTTAGGGATGATCGGAGATCCCATCTAAATCAGAAGTATGAAGCCTTCAGGAAAGGTCACAAGAAAGCCATAGCTGATACCTTTGAGAACTTCTTCAAGATAGTCAATGGCCTAAGAGTTTATGGCAGAGTCTTCACAAATGGGGAACTGAATGACAAATTCTTAATATCGCTAACCAAGGAATGGGATAATAAGGTATGCGCCATTCGGGAGTTTGGAAGGTTAGCCGATACGGACCCGCGGAATCTATTCGGAAAGCTTATGTCTTACGAGCTCCAAAATCAACTCAAGAAAAGCTGAAGAAGAGATGAGCAGGTCTGCATCCAATGAGAAGTCAGTCGCTCTTAAGGCAGATAGCTCAAGGAATACAAAGGCTAGCTCTACTGCCCCAGCTCCTGAAGCTGATGAAGAAGATTCATCTGAGCCAAGCTCCTTTGGCTCAAAGCTATCTGATGGAGAGTTCTCTCTACTCTCAAGGCAGTTCACGAAATTCTTGAGCAAGAAGAAGCAATGGAAAGGCAAGGATGCCTCCTATAGAAGATCACGCAATGATGGTGATCGCCACAGAAAAGGCTCAAGCAGCCACGATAGATATGGTTCTAAACCGAATAAACATTATTTGACTGACATCGTTTTTTATTGCTGTAATAAGCCAGGTCACGTCATTGCGGATTGCCCCCACAAGAAGAAAGAGGGTGGAAAAAGAGAAGAGAAGAAGTCCTACAGTAAAAAGAGGACAGAAAAGAGCCTATTGGCCAAGAAGGGAAAAACCCTCAGTGACTCCGACTCATCTGAGTCGAGTGCAGAAGAGGAAGAAGCCTACTTTGGGCTAATGGCTCTAACTGATGATGAACAAGTCCCCCAATTCACTAGGGAGGTAAAATCTCACACCCCTCTTTTAGAATCTGATGATGATAATGAGCAAGAGGGCTATCACTCTGAGGATGAATCTGAACTCATGGGAAAATATAAGGAGTTAGTCGAGGCTTACGATAAATGTCGCCGAGTCATGAAAACTCAAGATAAAGAGATAAAGTCTCTAAAAGCTACAGAGAGCGCCTTAAGAGAAGAAGTCTCAAAGACTGACTCTCTCAAGGAAGACTTCAATAAATCTATTGAAGAATATAACAAGGCTCTTGAGTACCTTGACCGTAAGGAGAAAATCATCAAGGAGTTGAATAACAACTCTCGGCTGAAAATAAACTTGTAGAAGGTATCTCTAAGCCTAAGAATGTACTTCCTCTGATTGCTGAATTCTCAGCTAAGGCCAAGGGTGCTGGTCTAGGCCACAAAGGTGCTCCTAGTAAATCCTCTAGAAGAAGGAAGGCCAAGAGAAAGAATAAGGATGCCAAGAAGGCCTTGGCCGAGGAACAAGGGAAAGCTCCTTTGGAGCAAGTCTCATTCAAGAAAGTTATCTTTTCTATGAACGAATTCGACTATGAGTCCACCTATGGACACTTCACTAGGCCGATCCCGGAGAAGCCTAAGTCAAGGTACTAAGGTTGGACTCGCCCTCATTACTATGGCGAAAGTGTCTTCAAGGCACCTTATGAAGAGATTCAACTTCAGAGCTATGGACCTTATGCTCATGGTCATAACATCAAGAAGGTGCCAAAGGTAAAACCTGTTGTGGAAAAGCCTATGAAGGAGAAAACTTCATGTAGTTACCATCATCATGAAGCTTCTTCCTCCAAGGATGCTACCCCTGCTGGACCTCCTCTCAAAAAGGTCAAGCAGGAGACTATAAGGCAAAGATACAACAGATTCGACTGTTTGTGCTTTGGTAGAGTTGGTCACTTTGCCAAAGATTGTTGGTTCAATCCTAAAAATGCTGCAACTCCTCAAGCTAGCAACATGAGAATGACCACTCATGAGGCTAATATTCGTAGGGGGAGTATTCTAACTTAAGACCAAGGATACAAACGTGTTTGGGTTCCTAAGGCTAAGTTATTATAATTGCAGGTACGTCCAAAGGCCATTAAAATGCCAATCTGGTATTTAGACAGTGGATGTTCTCGGCATATGATCGGGATAAGGAGCCTACTCCAGAACTTTTCATCGGTGTTTAACGGACCAAAGGTCATCTTTGGAGGTTAAGAACGAGGAATTACCAAAGGCTACGGTATGATTACTAACGGTAACGTATCCTTTTCGGATGTAGCCTATGTTGAAGGATTGGAACACAATCTCATCAGCATAAGCCAACTATGCGACAAAGGATATGTGGTTGAATTCCATGCTGACAAGTGTTTGATAAAATCGGTTGACAACATGGAAACTATTTTATCAGGCACTCGAAGCAGAAATATCTTCTATTTAAATTTCATCTGTATTGACTCCTCTACACCAGTATGTCTTTTAGCAAAAAGTAGTGCATCTCTTGCTTACCAATGGCACAAGAGATTTGCACATATTAATTTCAAAACTATTAATAAACTATTTTCTTAGAACTTAGTACGTGATGCCCCTAATGTCAAGTACGTTAAGGACAGCCCTTGTTATGCCTGTATAAAAGGCAAGCAAACAAGAAGTTCATTTAAAAGCATTATAGGCAAGGATTCTAATAGAAGCTTACAACTTCTTCATATGGACTTGTTCGGTCCACTGCAAGTTAGAAGTTTGGGAGGTAAGGAATATACGTTGGTTATTGTGGATGATTACTCACGCTTTGCGTGGGTGTTCTTTCTGAAACACAAGTCAGATACCTTCAATATTTTCACTAATTTTGTTAGGCAAGTCTAGAATGAATACAACTGCTCCTTAGTCAAAATCAGAAGTGATAATGGAACGGAATTCAAGTCTGGGGCCATGACAGAATACTGTGAAAGTTAAGGTATCTTTCATGAGTTTTCCTCTCCTTGCACTCCACAGCAAAATGGAGTAGCTGAGAGAAGGAACAGAACACTCATAGAGGCTTACCAGACTATGTTGAGTGATGCCTCAATTCCAGAGTATTTCTGGGCTGAAGCCGTCAACACCGCTTGTCACGTGCAAAATCGAGCACTCATCAACAAGAACCATGATGAGACTCCTTACGAACTTCAAAAAGGCAGGAAACCAACCATTTCATATTTTAGAATCTTTGGCTGTAAGTGCTTCATAATTAACAACGGCAAGTATCACACTGCCAAGTTTAGCGAGAAAAGCTTTGAAGGTATTTTTGTAGGTTATAGTAGCCATAGTAAGGCATATAGAGTATTTAATAGAAAAACTTTGGTGGTAGAAGAATCGATACACGTTGTATTTGATGAGATGAGTTTGCTGCAAAGCAACTCTTCTAGTGTGCTTATTAAAGATGCAGGTACAAAGATAAAGGAACTCGGACTGGATGAACCTACTGAAGATAAAGATGAAAAGTTCATCAAGATCACCTCTACAACCCCGATTTCAGAGGTAGATGATCAAGATGAAGAATTCATCCCAGCTGAGGATGCAACTCCAGTGGCTGAAGAGATCCCAGATACAAGGGCTCTAGAGCTCAGACACCTGAAGGATCATCCCTTGGACCAGATCATAGGAGATCCCCGGGATGGTGTCAGAACTCGTCAAGTTACAACTAACGAGAATTTATTCTTATGTTTTCTATCACAGGTTGAACCTAAGAAGTTCGAGGAAGCAAACTCGGATGCATCCTGGATTCTAGCCATGGAAGAAGAGTTAAATCAGTTCAAATGTTGCAAAGTTTGGACACTTGTTCCTAGACCCAAGAATAAGAACGTCATCGGGACAAAATGGGTCTACCGGAATAAGATGTACAAAGATGGAACTATTATAAAGAACAAAGCCAGACTCATTGCCAAGGGCTATCGTCAAGAAGAAGGAATCGACTTCGATCAAATGTATGCTCCAGTGGCAAGACTGGAGGCGACCAGGTTATTCCTTTCTTATGATGCACTTAAGGGCTTTACCGTCTATCAGATGGATGTAAAATCCGCCTTCCTGAATGGTAACATAAAGGAAGAAGTGTATGTAGAGCAACCACCAGGTTTTGTTGACTCAACCTTTCCTAATCATGTTTATTTACTATAGAAAGCATTATATGGTCTTAAACAAGCTCCTCGAGATTGGTATGAGACGTTGTCTAGCTTTCTTCTTGAGAACAAGTTCACAAGAGGGAAGATAGACAAGACATTATTTCTTAGGGAAATAAATGGCAAGATTTTGCTAGTGCAAATCTATGTCGATGACATCATTTTTTGCTCTACGGATAACAACCTCTGCATGAAGTTTTCTAAACTTATGCAAGGGAAGTTTGAAATGAGCAGTATGAGAGAGCTGAAGTATTTCTTAGGGCTTCCGATGAAACAATCTGAGGATGGAATTTTCATCTCACAGACCAAGTTCACCAAAGAGCTACTTAAGAAATTTGGAATGGAGAATGCAACCTCTATAAGGACTCCAATGGCCTAACTATGTCTCTGGATAAGGATGAGAAAGGAAAACCTTTTGATGAAACAAAGTACAAAAGCATAATTGGGTCCTTACTCTACCTTTCCGCAAGTAGACTAGATATAATGTTTTCAACATGTGTATGGGCTAGATTCCAGGTTAACTCTAAGGAATCTCACTATATTGCTGCGAAGCGAATTTTGAGATACCTTAAAGGTACACCAAATCTTGGCTTATGGTACCCAAGAAGTTATGATAGTGAACTGATTTGATTTTTCAGATGCAGATTTTGCAGGAAGCAAAGACGACAGGAAAAGCACTTCTGGGACTTGCCAATTCCTAAGAAGAAGGCTTATCTCTTGGAGCAGCAAAAAGAAAAACTGTGTCGCAATCTCAACGGCCGAGTCAGAATACATTTCTGCCGGTAGTTGTTGTGCACAGTTGCTTTGGCTAAAGAACCAGCTAGAGGATTACAATATGAAGGTCAAGGACATTCCATTGTTCTGTGACTCCTCCAGCGCAATCGCAATCGCAAACAACCCAGTCTCTCACAGCTAGACAAAGCACATCGAGCTGAGATACCACTTCATCCGGTAGCATGTGGAGCAAGGGGATGTGGATCTGCAGTACGTGCCAACTAATCGGCAGGTTGTAGATATTTTCACAAAGCCGCTGGACGAGACCAAGTTCAATTTCCTCAAAACTTAACTTGGGCTACTGAACAAGGCAGATTAGGCCAAGGTGATCAGTTCAAGGCTCAAAAATCGAGGATCTCCAAAAAGGTCAGAATTTCTCAAGTAGAAGGATAGCTCTCGAGAACTATACTTACTTCCCGAGAACTATCTGCCAGTTCTCGAGAACTAAAGATTGCCTCTCGAGAACTATCTGCCAGTTTGTTGCGCGCTAGGGTTCGAAGAAAATAAACGCAACCGAACTAGCAACCCGATGAGGCAAGTATACCTATCGAATTGTAGCAAGGGGACACAAGTGTCGTATTGAAATCCGGGAACTGTTGGCTATGCTTACTCACACGAACGCTATTATCTTATCGACGGAAAAAACTAGGGTTTTAGAAAATCTAAGTGCAAGGGAGAAAGTAACGCTATACTAGAAAGAGAAACACCGCAATTAAGTAAAGCTATTAAGCAAACAACTATGCTAGAAAGGAAACTACTGCAGTTAATTAAAGAGCACAAGACAGGTGATTACTACGAAAGGTAGAAAATTTGAAATGGAAATACACTCAATCAAGATTCACCTTGGCTAAAGACGATTAAGAAAATGCGATAAAAATCTGAACTTAATAGGATAAAGGTCCTTGACCGTGGAGGTTCCTAAAGCTTGAACACGCTTCTCTCGAAGTCGTGCCCAACTGAGTTTAGGAAGGTCCGACCGACTCTCGTCTAAATCAGAGGCCTAAAACTCGCTTTATGCGGTGAACCCCACTATTGGATTTTACTCCAATCCGGGAGATTTGGACGTCTGCCTCTCTCGAGGGGTGCGTACAACTCCCTTTACTCTTGAATGCTCACTTCATTCTTTCGGCCTCTCGGCTAGCCCAGAATGAAAGCAAAGGCGGAGAGTATATATCGAAAATATACCTCCAACCCGTGATTAATCAAGAGTAATTCAAGGCCCTAACCTAAAAAGAAAAGATTAATTAAAACATCATAACATAATCGCTCTAACCTCGGATCATCAAGATCGAGTACAGGGAGGATTAGTTAATCATTATGGAATGGAGGAAGGGGGATGAGTAGTAAAGCATAAAAACAACACAAGCTAAACAAGAACACTTTTATTAATAAAAAGGGGCAAGCTACACTATTGAAAATAAAATTACAAGTGCATGAAATGGAAATCCTATTCTAGCCCTACAAGTAGCACTAAGTAAGAGCAAAATTACAAAAAAAGCTAAGACAAACCACAATTAAGCTAGGGTTAAACAAAAAGTACAAAGAGAGGGGGAGAGAGAGAGAGAGAGAAAGCATGAAAAAGGATCAAGAAACAAAGGGGCAGCACCTCCCCCACTCAACCAAAGCTTGCTGAAATGAAGAGGGGGGCTCTATTTATAGATTTTTTTCTCGGGTTGGTCACGCCCTCCGACATGCCCTAGGGGGGGCGTGTCAGGGGGCGTGACAGTACTATGTTGACCTCGGGCTCTGGATTCTGGCGGGAGGGATGATTGCTTCGGTACGTCGGTGGTCACGCCCTAGGTCACGCCCGTGTAGGGGGGGGCGTGACAGGCACGTCATGTCCAAATCATTGGTCGGAAATCCGTCAGTCGTCGAAAAAGGAGGGTGTCACGCCCATGTCACGGGCGTGACATAGGGCGTGACAGTACTATTTTCGTGCTGTGGAGAAACGGCATTTAATGCGGCGGCAGGCTTTGCGGCAGAGGGCGACACGCCCCTAGTCACGCCAGGTGACACGCCCAGGGAGGGCATGTCCGGGGGGGCGTGACAGCGGTTTTGGCCGTTTTCCCGTCCCTTCCTGCAGGAGTCCTGGGGATCGGGTGACACGCCCTAGGTCACGCCCAGGGAGGGCGTGACAGGGGGGCGTGACAGGTGATTTTGGCCAATTTTCTGGAAACCTGCAAAAAGACAAGAAAAAGTCAGTGGCAATAATATTAACATAAAATGATAAAAATAAACTAATAATAGACATAATTTATACAATATAAAATAGAAAATACAATAATAGTTTAGGCTACAAAACGTATTATCAAATTCCCCCAAGCTTAAGCTTTGCTTGTCCCCAAGCAAAAATATAAAAACTAGATATTTATAAAAGGACTAATCAAAAAGTTCTAATTATGCCTACACAAGTACTATGCGAAATTCTAAGTAGAAAAGGTGAAATGTAAGTCTAAAACAATTATTTAGGTATGGTAAAACTTTTATAAACTTTACTTAATAAAAACAAATCATCCAAAATTTTAGCGAGATTTTTTAAATGGACTTAAGCAAAGCAACGAAAATGAAAAATACGCATTGAGTTGTTACTGGATCCAAGCAACGCATTATAATTATATCAATTTAATTAACAAAAATCTAGGTTTAAATCTAAAACTAAAACTGATTTACTGTTTTTCTTTTCTTAGTTGTTAAATAAAAATCAAAAAGCGTGAATCAAAAGGACTTAAATAGGACAGAAACGTTTGGTTTAGGAAAATGATTAGGAGTGGAATTCAAAGATAAACGTGAAGGTTTAAAATCACACTAAACCAAAGCAAAGAGTTTCAAAAACTTTCATAAAAATATATACACATTTTTTTTCTTTCTTTTTCTTCTTTTCTTTTCCATTTTTTTTTCAAAACAAAGGCCATAAATATTTTTATTTTCCTTTTTGAGTTGGCCAAACAAAAATAAACATCACTTTTGAACATACTTCCTTTTTTTTCGAAAACCTTTCTCCACAAAAATCACAAAATACCCTATCAAAATCGTCAAAATAATTTATGAAACTCAAAAAGGCTAGTGCGATTCGATAGGTTGGAAATTTTTGGCTTTGGTGAAACTGAAATGAAGGGAGGAGCTATCAAATGAAATCGGAAAAAGGCTCAAAAACGGCTAACTAGTGGTAAAAGTTTTTAGGTTGGCAGGAAAGCTCAAACGAAAACAAAAACGGCCTAAATCATTTTCACGCTTTTGAATTTATTTAAAACAAAGGTTTGAAAAATTTTCAAAAAGCGAGTCCTAGATAATAAAAGAAGATTGATGAAATTAACTTGAAAATAGAAATAATAGGTGACTTGGATCGTTCACATCTACTACGTTATTCAAAAGTTGACTTTACAAAAATTATTCAAAAACGAGAAAGAAAATAGTGGATGATGAATTTTTGAGAAAGTAAAGGAAATAAACAACAAAAAACCATAATAGAAATGCGAGTTTTAGAAAAATATTTCACCTTAACATGCTACCATGAATTAGAAACACAGCATGGCCAACATTTTACTTGTGAAACATAATTAAAAAGGACGATTAGAAATATTATAATTAACTAAGTTGTTTATAGGAGATTTTGAGTAAAACAAAAACAAAAACTAGGGGTACTATTGAAATATCAAAATGTCTAAACCATTCAAAAACACATATATATTTTTTAATTTTGAGAAATATTCTCTTTTTTTGGAATTTTAGAAAAAAAAAATTTCTCTTTTTTTTTTGGAATTTTAAGATATTCATTTTTTTTATTTTGGAAATATTTAAAATATATACAAAAAGAAAATTATTTACATTAAGCAAAAATGAAGGAGGAAATCCTCCCCCAAGCTTAAAACAGACATTGTCCTCGATGGCTAAAGAAGGGGATTGGAGAAGGAGAGAAAAATAAAGTACAGAATTGAAAGACAGAATTGAAATACAGGTACTTCCCCGGATTTATTTGCTGCGAAAGCTGAGTGATGCCGCTCCTCCGAATGTCTTCTTTGGACTTCGTGATGGATTCAGCAATGTTGGAGCAGGCGATCGCAGAAGCTTCAGCTTGTCGGAGCCGTCCGAGGCAAAAATTGTAAAATAAAGAAAACAGAAAAAGATAACTTGGGTTGCCTCCCAAGAGCGCCCTTTGGTTAAAGCGTCGTTGAGCTCGACGCATCAAAAATAATAATATTGTCCAAAAATATTGTTGTCCCGAAATAATAAAAGTTCAAGATTAAAGTTCGTGAAGCAGAAACTTAATAGTGTTTGGACTGACATCATCATCACCAAAGAAATACAGTTTAAGACGCTGACCATTCACTTTGAAATTACCCTTATCAGGGTGAGAAATTAAAACAGTTCCATAAGGAAATACTTCTAAAACAGAAAACGGGCCAGACCAGCGAGATTTTAATTTGCCCGGAAATAAACGTAAACGAGAATTATATAACAAGACTTGGTCGCCCGGCTTAAAGTTTTTAGGGTGCCTTAAGTGTTTATCGTGTAAACGCTTCGTCCGCTCTTTATAAAGTTTATTATTTTCATAAGCATAAGAGCGCCACTCATCGAGTTCATTTAGTTGAAATTTTCGAAGGTCACCGACTGAGTGGGGATCGAAGTTTAAAAATTTTAAGGCCCAAAAGGCGCGGTGTTCTAACTCTACGGGCAGATGGCACGATTTTCCATAGACCAGCCGATACGGCGTACATCCGAGGGCGGTTTTGTACGCTGTTCGGTAGGCCCATAAGGCATCGTCAAGTTTGGCTGACCAGTCTTTTCTAGAAGTTGAAACAGTCTTTTCTAATATTCTTTTTTTTTCTCTATTAACTACTTCGACTTGACCGTTAGTTTGGGGGTGGTAGACAGTGGAAAGCTTATGCGTAACGCCGTATTTGGTAAGAATGTTTGAAAATTGCGCGTTACAAAAATGGGAACCCCTATCGCTAACGATTGCGCGAGGCGTACCGAATCTAGAAAATAATTTTTTAAAAACGTGACTACAACTCGGGAGTCGTTCGTAGGAAGAGCTTGGGCCTCAGCCCATCGTGAAACATAATCAACAGCAACTAAAATATATTTGTTTCCGAAGCTAGAAGGAAGGGGGCCAACAAAATCAATTCCCAGAGGTCGAAAATTTCGCACTCTAAGAAATAATTTTGCGGCATTTCATTTTTATTAGAAATATTGCCCGACCGTTGGCAACTATCACACCTGCTCACAAAGGCTTGCGCGTCTTTAAACAGGCTAGGCCAGTAAAAACCCGCGCAAAGCACCTTGTGAGCGGTGCGAGCAGCTTGATAGTGCCCACCTGTCGGACCTTCATGCAAATGTTTTAGAATATCAATTCCTTCATCAAAAGAAACACATCTCCTTATCACCTGATCCGCACAAATTTTGAAAAGATGCGGGTCTTCCCAAAAGTAGTTCTTCAGCTCAGAAAAGAATTTCTTCTTTTGCTGAGAGGAGAACTCTTTTGGGAGCACCCGGGCCACTAGATAGTTGGCGATGTGCGCGAACCAAGGAGAAGTAGATGTATTAACTAAAAGCAGCTTCTCATCAGGAAAATAGTCATTAAAAGATTTTTCATTTAATTTTTCTATAAAGGGGTTATCTAATCTGGATAGATGGTCGGCGGCCAAGTTCTCGGCTCCTCGCTTATCACGGATCTCTAAGTCAAACTCCTGGAGGAGTAAGACCCAGCGAATCAAGCGAGGCTTGGCATCCGTTTTGGCAAGAAGGTACTTGAGGGTCGAGTGCTCCGTAAAAACAATGATTTTTGAAAGTGTAATGTAAGGGCGGAATTTATCAAACGCAAATACTACAGCTAAGAGCTCCTTCTCGGTTGTGGTGTAATTTTCTTGTGCAGATGTGAGGGTTTTACTAGCGTAATAGATGGGGTGGAAGTTTTTAGATATGCGTTGACCTAATACGGCCCCCACCGCAAAACTACTCGCATCGCACATAATCTCGAAGGGAAGGTCCCACACCGGAGCTATCATAATTGGTGCGTTAATTAACTTTTCTTTAATTGATTCAAAGGCAGAAATACAAGAGTCATCAAAAATGAATGGAGCGTCTTTTTCTAAGAGATGGGTGAGGGGCTTTGTGATCTTGGAGAAGTCCTTTATAAAACGACGATAAAAACCAGCGTGGCCTAGGAAACTTCTTATAGCTTTTATGTTTGTAGGCGGCGGCAACTTCTCAATAACTTCTATCTTGGCAACGTCTACCTCAATACCTTTAGCAGAAATTTTATGACCCAAAACTAACCCTTCCCTCACCATAAAATGGCATTTTTCCCAATTTAGGGCAAGGTTAGTTTCTTCGCATCGTTCTAAGACTTTTTCGAGGTTTTCTAAACATCTATCGAAGGAATCGCCGAACACGGAGAAATCGTCCATGAATACCTCCATAATGCTTTCTACGTACTTGTCAAATATTGCGAGCATACATCGCTGGAATGTAGCTGGCGCATTGCATAATCCAAACGGCATTCTTCGGTACGCGAAGGTGCCGAAGGGACAAGTAAACGTAGTTTTCTCTTGGTCCTCGGGAGAGATGGGTATTTGAAAGTACCCCGAGAGGCCATCGAGAAAACAATAAAAGCTATGGCCGGAGAGACGTTCTAAAATCTGGTCTATAAACGGTAAAGGAAAGTGGTCCTTGCGGGTGGCGTCATTTAACTTACGGTAATCTATGCACATACGCCAACCCGTCACCGTCCGTGTCGGGATTAATTCATTATTCTCATTACTAACTACGGTTATCCCTCCCTTTTTGGAACTACCTGAACGGGGCTAACCCACTTACTGTCCGATATAGGGTAGATAATTCCTGCGTCTAATAGTTTCATAACCTCGCCCTTAACTACTTCTTTCATATTCGGATTTATACGGCGCTGAGGTTGGATAGAGTTACGCGAATTATCTTCCATTAAAATTTTATGGGTACAGAAAGATGGGCTTATGCCCTTGATATCAGAAATTTGCCAAGCAATAGCCCGGCGATGCTTACGTAGAACTAGCAGAAGTTTATCATTTTGCGTATCCGTGAGGTAGGCCGAAACGATAACTGGTAACTTGGAATCTTTTTCTAAGAAAGCATACTTAAGGTGTTCGGGAAGTTCTTTAAGTTCTAGGGTAGGGGGTTCTTCATAAGAGGATTTTGAGATTCTTTCTTTTTCAAAAATAATATCTTCATAAACTTTTTTATAAGGAACGTAATAAGGGGTGGGGTTAGCAGCCAAGACGGCTTCTTGTAGCGATTCAGTGGGAAGAACAGAGGAAGAACAAAAATCAGAAAATTCTTTTTCAAACTTAGAAAGACAATAAGAAGATTCATCACTTCCTTGCAGTGATTCCGTTGTAAGAGAAGAGGAGCAAAAAGTAGAAAATTCTTTTTCAAAGTCGGAGAGGCAGTAGGAAGAATCATCACTCACGGCGTCTACGAAAAAACATGAGTCATCGTTTGCCAAGGTGTTCTTCATCGAAGGGGTGATAGAAAATGTGACTTCGTCGTCGCCTACTCGAAGAAAGAGCTTACCATTGCTTACGTCAATGATGGCTCGGGAGGTGGCAAGGAAGGGTCGGCCAAGGATCAGGGGAACCTCGACGTCTTCTTCGATGTCCAAAATGACAAAGTCCACCGGGAAGATGAACTTGTCGACTTTCACTAGAACGTCCTCCACTATTCCTAACGGGTACTTGACGGATCTATCGGCTAGCTGGATACTCATACGCGTGGGGTTAAGGCTACCAATCCCTAACTTTTTGAACAACGAAAAGGGCATCAGGTTTATACTTGCGCCTAAGTCGGCTAACGCGTGTTTAACAAAGAGATCACCGAAGACACACGGGATAGAGAAACTACCCGGGTCACTGATTTTCTTCGGCAAACCGTTTGTTAAAACGGCGGAGCACTCGGCGTTTAGCGTGACGTGCGAAAGATTCTCTAACTTCTTCTTGTTTGTGAGGAGGTCTTTAAGATATTTGGCGTATTTTGGCATCTGCGAAATAGCCTCGTGGAAGGGAAGATTAATGTGGATTTGTTTGAAGATTTCTAAGAAGCGGGAGTACTGATCATCTTGACGTTGTCTATTAAGTTCAGAGGGGTATGGAGGAGTTGAATTATTTTTGAAGATGGGTGGTGGAGTGAGATTATTTTCTAAAGCGGGGGTGATTACTTCTTCAGCAGAGGGTAAAGCGGGAGCGGAGGATTTTTAAAAGCGGAGCGGAGCTTTGATTTTTAAAAGCGGGAGCGGAGCTTGCCTCGGGCTCTTCACTTACCATACCGGAGACTTGCTTCCCACTCCGAAGAGTTATAGCTTTCTCTTGCTCTCTCGGGTTGGGTTCGGTATTGGAAGGAAGAGACCCTGCGGGTCGCTCAGAAATTATTTTCGCGAGCTGTCCTACTTGATTTTCTAGACTTTTTACGCTTCCGGTTAACGTTCTTATAGTGGCGTCATTTGTGGTGATATATTTAGAAAGTAATTCCTCCAAGCTTGGAGGTTTTGGGTAATTTTGAAGAGGTGGTGGTGGTGGTGGTGCAGAAAAATCATTTTGCGGGGGTGGGCACATCGCATTCGATGGATTACTCCATGAAAAGTTCGGGTGATTTCTTAAAGCGGGGTTATAACTATTCGGAAAATTAAAACCAGGCGGAGGAAAATTCGCAGCAGAAAAATTATTAAAAGCAGTTCTAGGCATATTATTAACATAATCTAAATGTTCTGGAGTAGGGGTTGCAGATTCCCATACCTGAGGGGCGGAGGCAGCAGTCATCTCCGTTATCTTTTTGCTTAGGATTTCTACTTGCAGAGCGAGCTGGGAGACGTTGTCCACTTCATAGATACCTGCAGGCTTGTTCGGGCAGGACCTAGGCACATTCCACTGATAAGTGTTCATGGCCATGTCCTCAAAAAGCTCAAGAGCGGCTTCCGGGGTCTTATGATTTAAAGTACCGCCAGAAGCTGCGTCTATCATTTGCTTCGTGCTTTGATTTAGCCCGTTATAAAACGTCTGCACTTGTAACCATACAGGCAGCGCGTGATGTGGGCATCGTCTTAATAATTCTTTAAATCTCTCCCAGGTTTCATATAGGGTTTCAGAGTCTATTTGTCCGAAGGCAGAGATGTCGTTCCTAAGTTTTGCGGTTTTAGCTGGCGGAAAATACTTCGCCAAAAATTTTTCAGTTAATTCATTCCAAGTGGTTATGCTATTTTTCGGAAGTGTGTTAAGCCACTGCTTAGCTTTAGTTCTTAGAGAGAAGGGGAAGAGTCTCAGCCTGATCGCATCATTTGTGACACCATTTATCTTGAAGGTGTCACAAATTTCAAGAAAGCTAGCTATATGTGCGTTCGGATCTTCATCTTGAAGTCCGTCAAATTGCACATATTGCTGCACCATTTGAATTATGCTAGGCTTTAATTCGAAGTTATTATTTGCTATAGCAGGGCGGACTATACTTGATTCTGTTCCCTCGAGGTTCGGTCGTGCATAATAGGACATAGTCCTTTGCACGGCCTCATCTACGTTGGGTTCTTCCATTCTTAAAGTAGCAAATGACTCGGAGTCCTCAACCGGCACTTGGATAGTAGGACCTTGAAATCGCGATCTTCTCCGAAGAGTACGCTCAATTTCGTGGTCCAAGTCCAAAATAACCGACGGACTCCCACGGGTCATGCACTAAAAGAACAGAAAAGAAGAGGAGGAAGAGAAAAAGGATAAACTAGAAAAAAGATTAGAATTTTTTTTTCTTTTTAAATAGAATTTTTTTTTATAGATTAACTCCCGAACTTCCCAAGGACTACCCCGTGAAGGGTTCGCAAGGTACTAGACAAGACAGTGGCGCTTAAAGCCCTTTGCCCTTTTCGAGAGAATTAGGTGGCGTAGAAAAATTGTGAGGTTGGTTATTATTAAGAGCGGTGATAAATTTTTTGATTTTTAAAATTTTAAAGAAAGAGGATGAGAAAGAGAAGAGATAAAATTAATAGGTTCGTGTTTTCAAAATATCAACGGAAGTTGGGTCCCCGGCAACGGCGCCAAAAACTTGTTGCGCGCTAGGGTTCGAAGAAAATAAACGCAACCGAACTAGCAACCCGATGAGGCAAGTATACCTATCGAATTGTAGCAAGGGGACACAAGTGTCGTATTGAAATCCGGGAACTGTTGGCTATGCTTACTCACACGAATGCTATTATCTTATCGACGGAAAAAACTAGGGTTTTAGAAAATCTAAGTGCAAGGGAGAAAGTAACGCTATACTAGAAAGAGAAACACCGCAATTAAGTAAAGCTATTAAGCAAACAACTATGCTAGAAAGGAAACTACTGCAGTTAATTAAAGAGCACAAGACAGGTGATTACTATGAAAGGTAGAAAATTTGAAATGGAAATGCACTCAATCAAGATTCACCTTGGCTAAAGACGATTAAGAAAATGCGATAAAAATCTGAACTTAATAGGATAAAGGTCCTTACCGTGGAGGTTCCTAAAGCTTGAACACGCTTCTCTCGAAGTCGTGCCCAACTGAGTTTAGGAAGGTCCGACCGACTCTCGTCTAAATCAGAGGCCTAAAACTCGCTTTACGCGGTGAACCCCACTATTGGATTTTACTCCAATCCGGGAGATTTGGACGTCTGCCTCTCTCGAGGGGTGCGTACAACTCCCTTTACTCTTGAATGCTCACTTCATTCTTTCGGCCTCTCGGCTAGCCCAGAATGAAAGCAAAGGCGGAGAGTATATATCGAAAATATACCTCCAACCCGTGATTAATCAAGAGTAATTCAAGGCCCTAACCTAAAAAGAAAAGATTAATTAAAACATCATAACATAATCGCTCTAACCTCGGATCATCAAGATCGAGTACAAGGAGGATTAGTTAATCATTATGGAATGGAGGAAGGGGGATGAGTAGTAAAACATAAAAACAACACAAGCTAAACAAGAACACTTTTATTAATAAAAAGGGGCAAGCTACACTATTGAAAATAAAATTACAAGTGCATGAAATGGAAATCCTATTCTAGCCCTACAAGTAGCACTAAGTAAGAGCAAAATTACAATAAAAGCTAAGACAAACCACAATTAAGCTAGGGTTAAACAAAAAGTACAAAGAGAGGGGGAGAGAGAGAGAGAAAGCATGAAAAAGGATCAAGAAACAAAGGGGCAGCACCTCCCCCACTCAACCAAAGCTTGCTGAAATGAAGAGGGGGGGCTCTATTTATAGATTTTTTTCTCGGGTTGGTCACGCCCTCCGACACGCCCTAGGGGGGTGTGTCAGGGGGCGTGACAGTACTATGTTGACCTCGGGCTCTGGATTCTGGCGGGAGGGATGATTGCTTCGGTACGTCGGTGGCCACGCCCTAGGTCACGCCCGTGTAGGGGGGGCGTGACAGGCACGTCATGTCCAAATCATTGGTCGGAAATCCGTCAGTCGTCGAAAAAGGAGGGTGTCACGCCCATGTCACGGGCGTGACATAGGGCGTGACAGTACTGTTTTCGTGCTGTGGAGAAACGACATTTAATGCGGCGGCAGGCTTTGCGGGAGAGGGCGACACGCCCCTAGTCACGCCAGGTGACACGCCCAGGGAGTGCGTGTCCGGGGGGGCGTGACAGCGGTTTTGGCCATTTTCCCATCCCTTCCTGCAGGAGTCCTGGGGATCGGGTGACACGCCCTAGGTCACGCCCAGGGAGGGCGTGACAGGGGGGCGTGACAGGTGATTTTGGCCAATTTTCTGGAAACCTGCAAAAAGACAAGAAAAAGTCAGTGGCAATAATATTTACATAAAATGATAAAAATAAACTAATAATAGACATAATTTATACAATATAAAATAGAAAATACGATAATAGTTTAGGCTACAAAACGTATTATCACAGTTCTCGAGAACTAAGAAGCTTACTTCTCGAGAACTATCTGTCAGTTCTCGAGAACTAAAGATTGCCTCTCGAGAACAATCTGCCGGTTCTCGAGAACCATCCTCGCTTCTCGAGAACTAAAGTTGCCTCTCGAGAAATGGCCCGTCATTTTGACGATTTCTGCAAACTCTTCTATTTCGAAAACCTCTTAATTTCTGTCCTAATCCAAGGTAAATTAGACTCATAATTGACTTTACTAGGGTTATATATATATATATATATATATATATATATATATATATATATATTATTTTAGAAATCTTAAATCAACCGCCATTTAAAAATCATTCTCTCAAACTCTTCGTCTTCTGCCGTAAGAAAACTCTGTCTCCGCCCAAGTCTCGCGCTTAGTCCGTCGCAACCGTCAGCTTTCATGGTGAAGGTTTCCAAGATTGGAGTCGGCAACGAACTGGTAGTCGCAGGAATTGCTGAGATTTCAGACGATTTCCGGAACCTTCACATTCTTCTCGAAACTGCCGACCTCATGTTCGTTTTGGCAGAACCCTGCAAGATTCTCTTTCCTTATGTCGAGGAGTTCTTCAAGAATGCTAAGGTGAAAAGAAATGGTACTATTCTGAAGACTCAAGTCAGAGGGATCAAGATAAAATTGAACAAGACAAGAGTTGCCCAGCTTTTGAAAATGCTCGTTGAAAATGAGGAAGATGACCTAACTTTGGAAGACTATGACAGGACCTACTCCCTCTGTGGAGTTCCTGAGGAATTTCACTCCTTCACGAGAAACCTTTTCAATGATGTAGGGAAATTTCTTGTAGACATTATTGGAAAAATCCTATAGTGCAAGACATGGTCAATTAGTTTCATTACTAATGATCTTTTTGGAGTAATGACTGTAACATCCCATGTTACTTCTAGGCCCCTTAACTTAGATTGGGTTAGGCATGGGGTGGGGGTTAGGGGAAATTAGCTAGGTTTGACCCTAGGTGGTGAGTTGTAACCATATGGGGTCCACTATAGGGCCAAGTCAAACTAGGTCAAACTAGACTAAATGAGGACCCTAACCACACCGTGACCCCCATCACACTGCCCTAACCCTAATTACAATCTAAGTGGACCCAAGGTCATGCCCTTGGTCAACACTTTGACCATGGTTGACCCAGGTCAACCTTGGGCCTAAAGTGGTCAAACCCACACTCATAAGCCAAATTAGCCTAAGTAGGTCACCCCCTTGACCCAAACCAAGTTGGGTGGTGCCATTGGGCTCATGAACAACAAATGGGGTCAGCCCACTCACCATGTTGACCAAGTCAACTCAAAAAGTCAACAAGTCAACATTTTAACCTAAAGGGTGAAAATGAGAGCCCAAGTCATTTATCTTGGGCCAAGCCCACCAAACTTGGCCCATGACCAGCCAAGTGGACAAGGACAGCCACTAACCCCCAAAAATTAGGAGAGAGATTACATGCAAAGGGGTATTTTGGAGAAAACACCTAAAAGAGGAGAGAGAAAGGAGAAGATGATGAAAAGAGGCCATGTGGCCTTCACTCCTCAGCCCATAAGCATGCTGGCCGACCACCCCTATTCATTTCAAAGGGTTTCAAGGCATGACAGCCACTTGGCAGCCATGGTGAAGCATCCAAAGTGCCAAACCGAGCTCACCCCAGCCTTAACTCCCTGTACAGCCACTCCAGGCCAACTCCAATCCAGCCATTAGCTTCAGAAGGCCTTAAAGAACAGAATTTGAGTCCTGGAGCATAGCAATCGGTGGAGAATCAAGTTTTTGGGAGGTAGATCGCCGGAGCTAGTTAGCCATGGCCAACCGCCGCCACACCCGCCGCCAACCGCCAATTCAGGTTCGTTTGCCTCATCTCTCCACGTACTAGCCACCTAGATCTTTTAGGAGAGAAATCGGGCTCAATTGAGCCTGATGCCATGTGAGGAATTCATGAAATTTCCGAGTTTTTCCTACCTCTGGGGATCGCCGGCGCCGCCGTCTCCCGCCGCCTAGTCGCCGGCAAAAGCTGGCCACCACCACCGTGAAGGTGGTGGCACCGTTGGCCGGCCACGGCGCCGCCTCAGCCGGCCGGAATCCGCCCCGCAAGGTGGCCCAGGCGAAATGCATCGCGGCCGTCCATTCATTGGGGACGATGAAACGATCCCGTCCATTCGTGCTTTAGGATTCGTGCTGCTTGATATAGTATTAATTATTATGAAATGAAATTTTCTGTCACACTTATACAGCCTCATTGCATGTGATAATTAGGGTACATATAGGCCTCATCATAAGTTAAACCCTGAAGAAAAAATGTAGCCCTATCTGTTAGCTTTAATTTGACACCTCAATCATCAATTTTGGTCCAGTGGTCTGGCCTGTAGGGCTGTTTTCCTAGGGCTGGTCCTAGTCTAGGGCAGATTTAATTTTGAGTGCCCAGGCCAAACCAGTAATCCACATGACCCGAAATTTTGGTCAGGTGCATGTATAGGGCATATCTAGCCCATGCCAAAAATTGGGAATTTTTGGGATAACGTTTCCTATAGTTTTTACAATAATATCAAAATGTAAATTAATGAAATATTTGGAGTTTTATGCACCCAAATAGCCCCAAATTTTGGTGGAAAGTCCTTGAGGACATAATTGGTGCATGGTAAAAGTTTCAGCTCATTTGGGTCACTGCATGGTTGGTTAACCCACTTGAAAGTGTAGGCTAGTATTAGCCTTGGTGTGCAAATAGCAATTTTGCCAAAAATGTGTATTTATTCATCTCGGGACTTCTGAAGACCTTGAAATTTATTCTAGGGGACATTTAGGTCAAATTTAATCCCTCAAAATTAATATGGGATTTTTGGGAACAAAAATCCCATTATTTGGATTTTTGAAAACTATAGCCTTATTGGAAAAATTAAAATGAAAAATAGAATTAATCTGGCAAAAATCTTCAAATTTGGCCCTGTTAAATATTTGATTATAATTGAATTGGGGTATTTTTATTTTCTCTATTTGAGTTATTTTTGAGGTAGATTATCATGAAGTGACCATTTTACGCCTATTGCTTTTATTCATGATTTAATGAAAATATAGGTCAGAAAAATTTGGGAATATTTATAGAGGTGTATATAAGTATTAGTTAACTGACATAATTATTTCAGAATTTTTGTATGTGTATACAAATTTTAATTCATCATAATGGCATTTTGGTAAATACGCAAGAAATTGAATTGCAAGTCTATAACATTGTTAAAGTTGATGAAACTTTGTCAGTAGCCTTATTTTGATGATTTAGATTCCCTGTAATTTTCTTAGAATTTTTGTGATTAATTTTCTCATACTTACTTGAAAAGTAATAATTATGACGGTTTTGTGATAATTAACAAATAAATATAAATGTTTACAGGAAAATTATAAACTTTGGGAGACAGTAATATTTCATCATGATATAGGTCAGGATAATTGGTTTGCACCACTAGGGCCATGCTAAGATATACTTCATGTGTTAAATGACCTTGGGGAAATATTTGGAGAAAATAAAATAATTATAAAAATAATAGAGAAAATTATGAAAATTACCATACACATTCTAGTAGGTCATACCACACTAGAATAAATATTTGGGGGTTGGAGGCCCAAGGATTTGAAAGTTCGATTTCAGGGTGGTACAAGACCATGGGGTGCGCATAGTAAAGGTAGACACTATAGGCCACCAGGGAACGAATCAACAACTGAGTTAGAGTCTAAGATCGGAAGTATAACCCTGGGTGGCAGATGTATTCTAGAGATGAGAGTAATAGTGCAACCTTAGACTTATTTAGGAGGAGCCGACGGAAGATCGTCTTTCCCCAACAAATAGCTTAAGTCACTAGGTATATCAACCGGTAGACAAGAGTAGTATAATAGGTTAAGTGTAATGGACATGTGCTCACTTGTGCCGGGTTGGAGGGACTTGGAGTCTATTGACCACTCGCTCACCTGTGCAGAGTTGGAGGAAAGAGATAGACATATATATACTCACCCGGGCAGGGTTGGAGGTTTTGTAGTACATACTCACCCGTGACGGGTTGGAGAGATTTGGGACAGGATAGTCCTTCGAGCTGGAGGCTCATTATATTATACTTGCATGTGCATATACTAGTGGCGGGCCATGCAGTACTGGCCAGTCGTCACACCGACGGCAGTACGGCGGACCAGGCGGGTGCGAGGGTTAGAGGGACCAGTAGGTTGTTTATACTGAGGTCTGGAGGACTTTTCCCGATAACGCGCACCCGGCCCAACAAGACTGACAGGTAGTCCGCAAAGTGGTGCGCAGAGACTCTAGAGTACACTTGTTTCACGTACAGAGGCATAAAGAGAGGTCTAGGCCTGGTAGTGTGTATACCCGCCTAGAAAGCGGAGAAGCCCGATCCGCTGCTGCCGGATCCACGACGGCGGTACCTGAGAGTGATGCTAGCTCTCGAAAAGTGAGAACTAAAGGTCTGTGATCGCGGAGTTGTGTGTGTGTGTTGCACTGCATGTTCATATCATACCCACCATATAGAGGCATATCATAAATATACATAACAACCTATGACACCTAATGTATAAGTGGTATGGGACGCTTATACATTAGGACCTGCTAAATGATCCCTTAGCCTATAAGCTTGAGTGGGCAAATTTATAGGTTGAGGTTACTTTCATTTTTATATATATTATTGTCTGTGACACCTGACACCCCATTGTATAAAATGGTATGGGACATTTTATACAATGGGAGCCCTGTAGAAGACCCCTTGCTTATGCGTACCCGCATAAGTGAAGGTTACTCTTCATTACTTACTTGGTTACATATTCTGCTTAGATTCCTGTCACCTGCTCCGCCTTTGTCACCTCTTGTTGTCCTCCGCTTCGTCCTCCCGCACGGTGCCTAGGAGTTGCGGGGCGAGGTGTGGAGGAAATGACTTAGTCTTTTTGACTAATGGTCGGTGACCATACTATTTTTAGGAGCTCGAGGAGATGGACCAGCATGACGAGGAGGCAGGACTTGAGGGGCAGATACCGGCTACTACTACTGGAGCACATGTTCAGGTGTGATGATTTGAGATGATAGATTCCGCTGCTATTAGTTTGAGAGAGAAAGAGTGATTTGATATTGATGTACTGGGCATAAGCCCGTTTTACTCTCATTATATTATACTCATTGTGGACTGTACCTTGTACTTATCATCTGTTATATATATGTTTAGTACTGTGGCTGTGGACTTCTACATTTTTGCTCTGCTTTGTACTCTTTTATTCTCATATTGGCCGACAGGTTATGATCGTACTAGCCGGCAGAATCGGCGTCTTGCAGTGTCAACTAACCCGTGCGTTAGTGTCACCGTAAGGCGGCGGTTCTAGGCATAAGATCCGGGTTAGCCTCGGAATGGGGAGACAAGATCTTATAAGCTGGTATCACTTGAACAAACGATCATATGAGAACGAAGTCCACAAACTGGTACACCCCGCTCGAGCATTAGTTTGCGGACAAACTATGTAGCGGAAGCAATGGTGTGCCCATGTGTAAAAGCCACATAAAATAGTCCATTAAACAATGAGTTAGGCCAATTTTGACATTACCTTACCTTTATGCAGCCTCCAAAGGATGCGGTTCCTCCCCCTCTGGCTGCCATTCCGTTCATGCAGACAGAGATGGGGCAAACGCTGACGGCGATCCTGGACGCATTCAGAGCCTAGCAAGCCCCGGTACAGCTCCCCAACCCAGGGTCGAACTGGCTGAGCGCGTTTAAAAGTCTGTCTCCGCCATTGTATCGCGGGACAGAAGAAGCTGTGAAGACAGAGGAGTGGTTGGAAACCATTCAGGAGTTACTGGCTGGAATTAGCTGCCCAGTCAGCCAGGCGGTACCACTTGCCACTTCCGCACTAGAAGCCCATGCAAAGAGATGGTGGAAGTCTATTCGGGACTCAGTTTATGGGGATAGGGAACTAACAGACATATCCTAGGAAGAATTCAGCGACTCATTCCTGGACCATTATGTTTCTGTCACAGACCGGGACACATTGGAGGCGAGGTTCCTGAACCTCCAGCAGGGGAGCCGATCTGTGATCGAATATCAGAGAGAGTTCTCCCACCTGGCTAGGTTTGCAGGCTTTCATGAATAGGATGATCGAAAGTATGCTAAAAGATTTTATCATGGCCTCCGGATTCGTTGAGGCAGCCACTGTTGTTTATATCGCATGGTACCACTGCTCAAATCATAGAAATGGCGAAAAAGCTGGAGGCTGACCAGCTAATGGTACAGGGCAGAGGTAAAAGGCTGCTCAAAGGATCGTCTTCCGATGATAGCAGGACATCCCAAAGGGGGAAGGTTATCGGATATAGGAGGGGTGGGGGACGTCGTCGTCCCAACTACAGGCAGGATCAGGGGCCTCCTCCACCATTGGCTCCCCCACCTATACAGACTCCGGCCGATGAGACAGGATGATCGAGGTCAGAGGCAGATCACCTGCTATGGTTGCGGCCAACCTGGGCACATCAGGACGCAGTGCCCGCTTCAGGTCCACCCTCTTCCTCCTCCTCCACCTCCAGTGGCCCCTCCAGTTCACCAGGGCCGAGGACGAGGACGAGGCCGAGGCCGAGGCGAGGACATCACGGCCGAGGCCGAGATCGGGAACAGGCGTATGCGCTCGACCTCACGGAGCAGAGGAACCCCGAGGAAGTGATCACAGGTACTTTAATTATGCAAGATTCATAAGTTTAAACTTTAATCAGTGCCTTATGAACCTTAAGAATAATATTTATCTTTGAACTCAAACGAACCCAGGCATAGTGATGATTAGCGGCAAGCCCGCTCATACCCTCTTCGACACGGGTGCTTCACACTCCTTCGTGTCGAACACGTTTATTGAAGGATTAGAGGGAGTAGAGAAGTTTTCCGGCTTGGAAAAAAGTGTGCGACTTTTGATGGCTCAGAACTTCGAACCACAGATTGCTGCAATATGGAATTCAAGATAGGGGGCAAGGCATTCGAAGCTCCGACAACGGTCTTGAGGCTACCAGACTTTGATCTGATTCTAGGCATGAACTGGCTCCATTGGAACACGCGCAGATAGATTGTCCCTCGAAGAGGATCACACTCCGACATGGAGAATCTTACGTTACTATCGAAGGTATCCGACCTATCCCCCTTCTTTCATTGTCTTCCATACAGGCTGTCAAGGCCTATTAGCAAGGGGAGGAAGTGTATCTTATTTGCTTTGAGATGGTAGCAGTAGAGAATTCTATATCTGATATCCCAGTGGTACGGGATTTCTCCGATGTGTTTCCGGAGAAATTGCCCGGACTACCACCAGTTCGGGATTTGGACTTCAGGATCCAATTAGTGCCAGGGGCGAGGCCAGTGTCCCGGGCACCTTACAGAATGGCACCTAGAGAATTGGTAGAGTTCAGGACTCAGCTACAGGAACTTGTGGAGTCAGGATTTATGCGGCCAAGTTCGTCGCCATGGGGAGCACCGATTTTATTTGTGAAGAAGAAGGATGGATCCCTCCGACTGTGTATAGATTACAGGGAATTGAATAGGTTGACGGTTCGGAACACCTACCCATTGCCCCGGATAGATGAGTTATTTGATCAACTTCAGGGAGCCTTCTGGTTCTCAAAGCTCGATTTACGATTCGGCTATTATCAGTTACGCATTTGGGAGGAAGACATACCGAAGACCGCATTCAGCTCACGTTATGGCTTATACGAATTCACGGTCATGCCATTTGGGCTCACGAATGTCCCCTCCGCATTCATGACCCTAATGAATCGTGTATTCGAACCATATCTGGATCGCTTCGTCATTGTGTTCATCGATGATATTCTGGTCTATTCCCGGACGCAGGAAGAACACGCAGAACATCTGGCCCAAGTTTTATAGAAGTTGAGAGAGTTTCAGATGTATGCAAAGTTCTCTAAGTGCCAATTTTGGCTACAGGAGGTGGCTTTTCTGGGTCACGTTATTAGTGGAGCTGGAGTGGCGGTGGATCCAGCTAAGATCGAGGCGGTACGGGATTGGCCACGGCCAAAGACAGCAGCAGACATCCGCAACTTTCTGGGATTGGCAGGATATTATCGTATGTTTGTGGAGGGATTCTCAAGGATAGCCCTCCCCCTTACGTCATTGACGAAGAAAGATGCAAACTTTGTTTGGTCAGAACAATGTGAGGCAGCTTTTCAGGAGTTGAAAGACCGACTGACCTCATCCCCTATCCTTGCGCTCCCATCCGGGAGTGAAGAATTCCAGATCTACACGGATGCCTCTTATCAGGGGATGGGCGCAGTCTTGATGCAGCATGGACACGTCATTGCTTATGTTTCGAGACAATTGAAGAAACACGAACATAATTATCCGGTACATGACCTAGAACTCGGGGATGTGGTATTTGCCCTAAAGACCTGGAGGCATTACTTATATGGGATTCATTGTGATATCTACTCGAATCACAAGAATCTTAAATATATTGATACCCAGAAGGATCTAAATCTACGACAGAGGAGATGGTTAGAGTTTCTCTGCGATTATGATTATCAGATTCATTATCATCCAGGGAAGGCTAATACGGTAGCTGATGCACTGAGTAGAAGAGCTGGCACTTCCGGATCAGAGCCTCGCTTGATGTCCTTAGAGCTGGTACGAATGTTGGAGGAGATGCACATTACCATGGTGTCTGAGTCAGAACCAGCAGTATACCGAGAGTATTTAAATTCAGTGACCAGCGATGACACTATTCGGAGCGCATCGTTACGCATCAGAGACTGGATACTGATTTAGAGCCTATTTTTGGCGCTTTGGAAGGAGGCAAGTATAAGGACTACACGCTGGAGGACGATCTTCTTCGATTTCGTGGTCGAGTATACATTCTAGCAGGAGGTGGGATCTGGGATGACATCCTCAGAGAGGCACACTACTCCAGATATTCAGTGCATCCCGGCATCACCAAGATGTGGGCTGACTTACGAGGGACCATGTACTGGCAAGGAATGAAGAGGGAGATCATATACCTTGTGACACACTGCGAGACTTGCCAGCGAGTGAAGGCCGAGTGCAAGAGCCCAGGCGGTGTATTACAGCCACTGCCAGTCCCAGAATGGAAGTTCGAGGATATTTCCATGGATTTTGTACACGGACTCCCTCGCTCCCATTCTAGGCACGATTCCGTCTGGGTTATTGTGGACAGGTTGACCAAGGTAGCACGGTTCATTCCGGTCAGAAAAGATGCCCCAGTTGCTGTGTTGGTGAGGTTGCTTGTAGAGCAGTTCATCCGGTACCACGATGTTCCCAGGTCTATTGTTTCGGATAGAGACGGCCGCTTCACCTCCAGAGAATGGAGGGCAGTGCATGCTTATTTGGGTTCCAGACTTACCTTTAGCACTGCCTTCCATCCGCAGACCGACGGTCAGATGGAGCGGACGATACGAACTATGGAGGACCTGCTCAGGCTATATGTATTGGATACTGGGAAGCCTTGGGAGAGGCTACTGCCACTGATCGAGTTTTCATACAACAACAGTCACCAGGCAAGCATCGGGATGGCTCCTTATGAGGCACTTTATGGGAGGAATTGCCGGACACCGCTATCTTGGGTCCAGGATGTGGATACTCGAGCCCTCAGATCAGATTTTGTGGAAGATACGGAGGCCCAGATTCGCTTGATTAGGGATCGGCTTTTGGAGGCACAGAGCAGACAGGCAAAATATTAGGATGCTCGGCACCGGAAAGTAGAGTTCCAGGTTGGAGACAGAGTTTTCCTGAAGATTCGACTCGTACACGGTGTCTCTCGGATACGGAGACACAAGAAGCTCAGTCCACGATACATGGGGCCCTACTTGATTTTGGAGCGTGTGGGGCCCTTGGCCTACCGACTGCAGCAACCTCCGGAGTTGAGCACCTTACATGATGTTTTCCATGTCTCTTCCTTGCGAAGAGCTCTCCTTCGACCTGAACAGCATATCACCATTACAGCTGGACAGGTAGAGCCTGACCGTTCAGTTAGATTGGAGCCGATCTGGATCGACGATACGGCTGTCCGAGTGTTGCGGAAAAAGAAGGTCCCGCTCGTGAAGGTGTTGTGGTCCAACCACGGACGGGAGGAGCACACCTGGGAGCCGAGGGACCTGATGATGGAGCAACACCCAGAGTTGTTTACAATAGGTACATATTTAATTTATGATTTAAGAATTCAAATTCTTGCAACTAGAACCCCGTAGACCCGAACTTGAATTTCAGGGACGAAATTATTTGTTTTATTTTTAGGATTTGTAACATCCTATGTTACTTCTAGGCCCCTTAACTTAGATTGGGTTAGGCATGGGGTGGGGGTTAGGGGAAATTAGCTAGGTTTGACCCTAGGTGGTGAGTTGTAACTATGTGGGGTCCACTATAGGGCCAAGTCAAACTAGGTCAAACTAGACTAAATGAGGACCCTAACCACACCATGACCCCCACCACACTGCCCTAACCCTAATTACAATCTAAGTGGACCCAAGGTCATGCCCTTGGTCAACACTTTGACCATGGTTGAGCCAAGTCAACCTTGGGCCTAAAGTGGTCAAACCCACACTCATAAGCCAAATTAGCCTAAGTAGGTCACCCCCTTGACCCAAACCAAGTTGGGTGGTGCCATTGGGCTCATGACAAACAAGTGGGGTCAGCCCACTCACCATGTTGACCAAGTAAACTCAAAAAGTCAACAAGTCAACATTTTAACCTAAAGGGTGAAAATGAGAGCCCAAGTCATTTCTCTTGGGCCAAGCCCACCAAACTTGGCCCATGACCAGCTAAGTGGACAAGGACAGCCACTAACCCCCAAAAATTAGGAGAGAGATTACATGCAAAGGGGTATTTTGGAGAAAACACCTAAAAGAGGAGAGAGAAAGGGGAAGATGATGAAAAGAGGCCATGTGGCCTTCACTCCTCAGCCCATAAGCATGTTGGCCAACCACCCCTATTCATTTCAAAGGGTTTCAAGGCATGACAGCCACTTGGCAGCCATGGTGAAGCATCCAAAGTGCCAAACCGAGCTCACCCCAGCCTTAACTCCCTGTACAGCCACTCCAGGCCAAATCCAATCCAGCCATTAGCTTCAGAAGGCCTTAGAGAACAGAATTCGAGTCCTGGAGCATAGCAATCGGTGGAGAATCAAGTTTTGGGAGGTAGATCGCCGGAGCTAGTTAGCCATGGCCAACCGCCGCCACACCCGCCGCCAACCGCCAATTCAGGTTCGTTTCGCCTCATCTCTCCACGTACTAGCCTCCTAGATCTTTTAGGAGAGAAATCGGGCTCAATTGAGCCTGATGCCATGTGAGGAATTCATGAAATTTCCGAGTTTTTCCTACCTCTCGGGATCGCCGCCGCCGCCGTCTCCCGCCGCCTAGTCGCCGGCAAAAGCTGGCCACCACCACCGTGAAGGTGGTGGCACCGTTGGCCGGCCACGGCGCCGCCTCAGCCGGCCGGAATCCGCCCCGCAAGGTGGCCCAGGCGAAATGCATCGCGGGCCGTCCATTCATTGGGGACGATGAAACGATCCCGTCCATTCGTGCTTTAGGATTCGTGCTGCTTGATATAGTATTAATTATTATGAAATGAAATTTTCTGTCACACTTATACAGCCTCGTTTCATGTGATAATTAGGGTACATATAGGCCTCATCACAAGTAAAACCTGAAGAAAAAATGTATCCCTATCTGTTAGCTTTAATTTGACACCTTAATCATTAATTTTGGTCCAGTGGTCTGGCCTGTAGGGCTGTTTTCCTAGGGTGGTCCTAGGCTAGGGTAGATTTAATTTTGAGTGCCCAGGCAAAACCAGTAATCCACATGACCCGAAATTTTGATCAGGTACATGTCTAGGGCATATCTAGCCCATGCCAAAAATTGGGAATTTTTGGGATAACTTTTCCTATAGTTTTTACAATAATATCAAAATGTAAATTAATGAAATATTTGGAGGTTTAGGCACCCAAATAGCCCCAAATTTTGGTGGCAAGTCCTTGAGGACATAATTGGTGCATGGTAAAAATTTCAGCTCATTTGGGTCACTGCATGTTGGGTTAACCCACTTGAAAGTGTAGGCTAGTATTAGCCTTGGTGTGCAAATAGCAATTTTGCCAAAAATGTGTATTTATTCATCTCGGGACTTCTGAAGACCTTGAAATTTATTCTAGGGGACATTTAGGTCAAATTTAATCCCTCAAAATTAATATGGGATTTTTGGGAACAAAAATCCCATTATTTGGATTTTTGAAAACTATAGCCTTATTGGAAAAATTAAAATGAAAAATAGAATTAATCAGGCAAAAATCTTCAAATTTGGCCCTGTTAAATATTTGATTATAATTGAATTGGGGTATTTTTATTTTCTCTGTTTGAGTTATTTTTGAGGTAGATTATCATGAAATGACCATTTTACCCCTATTGCTTTTATTCATGATTTAATGAAAATATAGGTCAGAAAAATTTGGGAATATTTATATAGGTATTAGTTAACTGACATAATTATGTCAGAATTTTTGTATGTGTATACAAATTTTAATTCATCATAATGGCATTTTGGTAAATACCCAAGAAATTGAATTGCAAGTCTATAACATTGTTAAAGTTGATGAAACTTTGTCAGTAGCCTTATTTTGATGATTTAGATTCCCTGTAATTTTCTTAGAATTTTTGTGATTAAGTTTCTCATACTTACTTGAAAAGTAGTAATTATGACGGTTTTGTGATAATTAACAAATAAATATAAATGTTTACAGGAAAATTATAATTTTGGGAGACAGTAATATTTCATCATGATATAGGTCAGGATAATTGTTTTACACCACTAGGGCCATGCTAAGATATACTTCATGTGTTAAATGACCTTGTGGAAATATTTGGAGAAAATAAAATAATTATAAAAATAATAGAGAAAATTATGAAAATTACCATACACATTCTAGTAGGTCATACCACCCTAGGATAAATATTTGGGGGTTGGAGGCCCAAGGATTTCAAAGTTCGATTTCAGGGTGGTACAAGACCATGGGGTGCGCATAGTAAAGGTAGGCTACACTATAGGCCATTAGGGAACGAATCAACAATTGAGTTAGAGTCTAAGATCGGAAGTATAACCCTGGGTGGCAGATGTATTCTAGAGACGAGAGTAATAGTGCAACCTTAGACTTATTTAGGAGGAGCCGACGGAAGACCGTCTTTCCCCAACCCATAGCTTAAGTCACTACGTATATCAACCGGTAGACAAGAGTAGTATAATAGGTTAAGTATAATGGACATGTGCTCACTCGTGCCGGGTTGGAGGGACTTGGAGTCTATTGACTACTCGCTCACCTGTGCAGAGTTGGAGGAAAGAGATAGACATATATATACTCACCAGGGCAGGGTTGGAGGTTTTGTAGTACATACTCACCCGTGACGGGTTGGAGAGATTTGGGACAGGATAGTCCTTCGAGATGGAGGCTCATTATATTATACTTGCATGTGCATATACTAGTGGCGGGCCATGCGGTACTAGCCAGTCGTCACACCGACGGCAGTACGGTGGACCAGGCGGGTACGAGGGTTAGAGGGACCAGTAGGTTGTTTATATTGAGGTCTGGAGGACTTTTCTCGATAACGCGCACCCGGCCCAACAAGACTGACAGGTAGTCAGCAAAGTGGTGCGCAGAGACTTTAGAGTACACTTGTTTCACGTACAGAGGCGTACAAGAGAGGTCTAGAACTGGTAGTGTGTTATACCCGCCTAGAAAGCGGAGAAGCCCGATCCGCTGCTGCCGGAGCCACGGCGGCAGTACCTGAGAGTGATGCTAGCTCTCAAAAAGTGGGAACTAAAGGTCTGTGATCACTGAGTTGTGTGTGTGTGTTGCACTGCATGTTCATATCATACCCACCATATAGAGGCATATCATAAATATACATAACAACCTATGACACATAATGTATAATTGGTATGGGATGCTTATACATTAGGACCTGCTAAATGATCCCTTAGCCTATAAGCTTGAGTGGGCAAATTTATAGGTTGAGGTTACTTTCCTTTTTATTATATATTATTGTCTGTGACACCTGACACCCCATTGTATAAAATGGTATGGGACATTTTATACAATGGGAGCCCTGCAGAAGACCCCTTGCTTATGCGTACCCGCATAAGTGAAGGTTACTTTTCATTACTTACTTGGTTACATATTCTGCTTAGATTCCTATCACCTGCTCCGCCTTTGTCACCTCTTGTTGTCCTCTGCTTCGTCCTCCGCACGGTGCCTAGGAGTTGCGGGGCGAGGTGTGGAGGAAACGACTTAGTCTTTTTGACTAATGGTCGGTGACCATACTATTTTTAGGAGCTCGAGGAGATGGACCAGCACGACGAGGAGGCAGGACTTGAGGGGCAGATACCGGCTACTACTACTGGAGCACATGTTCAGGTGTGATGATTTGAGATGATAGATTTCGCTGCTATTAGTTTGAGAGATAGAGAGTGATTTGATATTGATGTACTGGGCATAAGCCCGTTTTACTCTATTATATTGTACTCATTGTGGACTGTACCTTATACTTATCATCTGTTATATATATGTTTAGTACTGTGGCATGTGGACTTCTACATTTTTTCTCTGCTTTGTACTCTTTTATTCTC